>JAZKJV010001273.1:218401-582333 GCA_037367405.1 Ottelia alismoides
AGCTTCTCGAACACCCTCTTGTACAATATCCTCCAAAGATGTTACAGGTTTAAACGAACTGATGTGTGACCCCCTCATCAATGGCAATGGATTCTTTTCAGGGCTCAACCTTCGACCCCAACTCCTCAACTCTCTTTTTGTGTGAGAAAGAGCAAGACGATGCTTCCCTACTGTCTGCAGCTTATTATTTACTTCCCCCCCGGGAACCATTTAGCCTTCATTTAACAATGTTAGAATCTTTCTCTCCTGAAATATATGCATTGAGTTTTTATCATCATTGTAAAGCTTAGAGAATCACTAGGGGGTAGAAACTACAGCTCAGAAAGTGAAAGCCCATGCAAAAGAAAAAGATCGGGATTGCCAAACAATTCATCCATTTACACTTTGGCCGGAGATGTGGGACACACAGAACAACATTGAACTCAAGTAGCCCACTGACATGAAAAAGAACCACTAACTCATATTCTAATCTTGATATATCAGCAAGAGTGGCCTTATCGGCTCCCCTTAGTTTACATGGTGCAAGTTTCTCCCTTAATGTGGAGCCCTTCAATACCGCAGCTAAATATGGAATGTGCTCAAACTAAACCTCAAATATGGCATTTTACCCAATAATCTCGCCATCTGAGTCTTCGATTATTCAACTGCAACAACTGTGATGGAGATAACAACCACTCTTCCTAAACAATCCTCCCCCTCCAATGGGATTCATTGCTCCTTTGTTCGGAGTTGATGCCCCCTTACCGGTGTTTGTCCTCCTCATAATAGAGCCAACAAACAAAGCCAACCAACAAAGCTTCATTCACCAGTAGACAACATTTATCTCAATTTCCTCCATCTACATCTGAAACATGGAGCTATCGAGCTTCAATGACATGTGATCGAAGGGTGGTTGGAAAATTCTTGAACTCAGCAATTGCCTCCAAGTCAGAATCTAGGATCAAACTATCTTGCACCACTGCGACACCTTCATCAATCGAACATACTGTGATCTTGATCAATTCCAAATCATGATACTACGTTAGAAGCCCAAAAACCAGAGGCATCCATCATCCATCCAAGTTAGAAGCACCATAAAAAAGATAAGGGCATTGCCCACTTCACTAATGGTGATAGTCCCTCCACATCACCTTGTAATAGACCTAATAATCTTTATAAGGCATTGTGTGTTGAGGATCAAGTTTCCCAACACAGACCCATCAATGCCAACCCATCCCCTTTTGCAATATCAAAGATAGCTTCCATCAGATGTAGGTCCCTAATCAAACCTTCTCCCACCATAATATCAATAGGCATTACGCTAATCTTTTGTGGATCCTTCACGCTTAAATTTGCATCAATAAAATCATCAACCTCCATGTTCACTCCTAGGATGGTAGAAGTATCTTGGAGCTCCTCTCGACGTCGCCAAAATTCCTAAGTAATTTACGATCATCAGCAACAGCTGGATGCATCGCATTAAAAGAAAAATAATGTCCTTTGCTTCATAAGATCTTGCCATATGGCATATCCTTCTGTATTTAAAGCAGAAGATCTTTTGCACCTATGCCAAGCGCATCCTTGGGAAACATGTTGCCTTCTCCTTGACTATAGCCAACTTCAATTTGCATCTACTAGTGGATCCTTGTTTACTCGGTTGGATAAATCCACGACATCCTCCATAAGCATGTCTTTCCCATCCTCCCTCGTTCTCCTTTGTTCATCTTCTCTCTCTTGATCATCCTTATGTGTTGCCGGTCTGTTCTCTCTTCATTTTCTCAGGCCCTCCATACACTCCATTCCTCTACCTCCCCCTCTCTTATACCCATCCTCCCTCGAATTTGATCTTTGATGGACAAAAGGATAGTCTCGTCTACTTGTTTCAATATTCATCTTCCCATTTACAAGATCACCAAGTCACAAGGATGACTTGATGGCCATGCTCTGCTATTGGATTAATGTAATATGTATTCCTTAAAAAGAGATTTAGGTGGGAGGAAAATAGAAATCTCAAGTTGGTTGCATTAACCTTTGTATGGGATTGCACAAAGAAGCGCAAGCTAAGAAGAGGAGGGAGATACCAAAACCCACGGCTAACAAGAATTTAATTCACTATCCTAAACATATATGTGGGGGTGGGGTGATAATGTGCAAGTTACACGGGATTTTTATACGGAATGCATAAATAAGCATGGAATTGGAAGACGGGAGGGATACCAAGCCCAAAAATCATAATATATCACCTTTTCAATTACATTCTAGGCTTTTCACATGCATTTTATGACCCTTCAACTACCCATAGGGCCATTTTGGTTGCTGGTGTACACCGGTGTAGCCCACGTTCCAACCCTCCTAACCCTCTAAACAGTTTACTATTCACAGGGGGTACCCCAACCCAACACAGTTAACAAATTGGCCCATAATGTGCGACAATGTAAATGTATTGAAAGATCTAGGTTCAAAACTTATGATTACCGTTTTTAAAAAAAATCGAATAATCATTTTAAGGCATCAAGTGTAAAAATTCCCATAAAAGTCTTGTGGCATGTAACTGTTTCTCGAAATAATAAAAATAATAGAGATGATTTAGGGTTAATGTTGAGATCTATTTTATTTTTTTTATTTCATGTATTTCTATTTCTTTTCATCTCTATTATGTATTTGCCCAACATGAGTTTTCCTCTCTATATAAGAGAACCCTAGGGCCACTTAATAATTCAATTCAACAATCTCTTTCCATATGGTATTAGAGTAATAGTACTAAACCATAGTTCCATACCTACATCCTAATCCCACCCACCAGCCCCCCCTTCTCTCACCACCGACTCTCACCACCCTCTAGCAAGCTTACTCTCGCTATCATGTCGATCGATGGCATCAGAGAAGGGGCCATGCCGTCCTAGCATCGTCGGGCGACACAAGCAAAGGAGAGAGGAGGCTCCCAGATGTGCATGAGGCACTGCTACCGTGCCACCTAGTGGCATCGACAACTCCCATAATAGTCTTGTGACATGTAATTGCTTCTCAAAATAATAAAAATAAAGAGATGTATTTTGTGTTTTCCTATTTCATGTATTTATATTGCTTTTCATTTCTATTATATAATTTGCCCAATAGGAGTTCGCTCTATATAAGAGAACCATATGGCCTCTTGATAATTCAATTCAGCATTCTCTTTCCACATGATATCAGAGTGATGGTCCTAAACCAGAGTTCCATATCTACATCTTAACCCCACCTGCCAGCCTCCCCCTCTCGTCGTCGACTCTCGCTGCCCCTCGAGCAGGCTTACTTGTTGCTACGCCGCCCAGTGGCATCGAAGAAGTGGCCATGCCACCCTAGCATCGTCGAGTGACATCGGCAAAGGAAAGAGGAGGCACCCAACTATGCCCGAGGCACTGCTGCAGTACCGCCCAGTGGCATCGATACTAGAAAACTAGCACCCTATCTACTGCAGATTTGCCACCCAGCACCAATTAAAGGCGAGGTTTTGGATTTGCACCGTCATCTAGGTGCCCTCGACGCATACCTAGCGGTGCCCTATTGCTGCCAACCATCTCTAGAACCCACAGCGTATCTCGAAATCAGGCACCCTCACTCTCGTTGTCAGCCACCTGGTGGCATCGGAGAAGGGGCCATATCGCCCTAGCATCGTTGGGCGATACCGGCAAAGGAGAGAGGAGGCACCCAGCTATGCTCGAGGCACTGTTGCAGTGCCGCCAAATGGTATCGGCACTAGAAACTGGCACCCTATCAGTTGTAGATTTGCCGCCCACCACCACCTGAAGATGAGGTTTTGGATATGCACCGTCGTCTAGGTGCCCTCGATGCATACCTAGCGGTGGCCTATTGTCGCCAACCATCCTTGGGGCCCACAGTGTATCCCGAAATCTCTGAACAAGATGATTTTGGACTGCTTATAGTGAAATCAGACCTTTAGGTTCACCCTCGAGCCATATAAGCTCGCTATTGGTTTATGGGATTGGTTGTGAATTAAGTCACAACTCAATCGTTTCCTATATGATTGAGTGAACATCTTCAGATAGGTCTACAATCCAAGTCGAATTCTGTCCTAGCCATTTTTCTATCATGTCAGAAATCAAGGGTGACATCTTCTCCTCGTATGGTGCTTTCAAGGGCCCGGCGCCCATCGTAAAAATGGATGGGACCAACTACAAGTTGTGGTCCATACAGTTTATAACCATGATGCAGTGCAATAACAAGGAGCACATTCTGACACATCCAGAACCTCTGGAAAAGGCTAAGATGAAAACAATCTCAGGAAACCGATATGAGATGGTACCGACTACCGATGTCCAAGCAAAAACTCAAGCATGCATGCACATACTGTTGGAAAAAGTGAGCAATATGTTATTCAAAAGAACCTAGGCTCTCTTATATAGGGAGAGACCTCAATGGTAAAATACATAGTAGTCCAGAGAGTAAACAGGAATTACGAAAAGGTACATAATAATAATATCGGTCTCTACACTCCCCCTCAAGGTGGAGCATAGATGTCTATCATGCTTAGCTTGGAAGAACATCTCTGGAAGGGTCCTCTGAGCAACGGCTTGATGAGTATGTCAGCAGTCTGATCCCCTGAGCTCACGTAAGATGTAGATATCAAGCCTCTCTGGATCAAGCCTCTAGTGTAGTGGCAGTCAACTTCAATACGCTTTGTTCTTTCATGGAATGCTGGATTGTTGGCAATAAACAATGCTGCCTGATTGTCACACTGAAGCTGCATGGGTAAGGTACGGCTATATGTAAATCCTCTAGCACAAATCGAACCCACATCATTTCCGTGCTTGCTTGCGCCATGGCCCTATATTCAGATTCAGCACTGGACCTTGCCACAACAGTTTGTTTCTTGCTTTTCCAAGAAACCAGAGAGCTCCCAACAAAAACGGCAAATCCTGAAGTCGACTTTCGATCCTTAGGGCATCCTGCATAATCGGCGTCTGCACATGCTGAAATAGATAAATCTGTTCCCTTTCGAAATAGCAACCCTGAACCTGGAGAAGACTTTAGATACCTCAGTATCATGTATATGGCATCCATATGAACCTGTCTTGGCTGCTCCATAAATTGACTCACCTGGCTTACTGCAAAGGCAATATCGGGTCGAGTTATGGTAATATAAAGGAGCTTACCCACCATTTCTCTGTATCTCCTCTTGTCTACTTCAGTAGTGTCATCATCATACAGCTTCATGCTTGGATCCATGGGAATACTCGATGGTCTGCATCCAACCATGCATGTTTCAGTCAAAAAATCTGTGATGTACTTCCTTTGGGTCATCACCAGACCCTGTGCATTCCTGGCAAATTCCAACCCCAGAAAGTATCTTAGGGTTCCAAGATCCTTCGTGACGAACTGACGGCCCAAAAATGCTTTTGCCCTCTGTATTCCCTGAACATCATCTCATGTAACCAGAATATCATCAACATAGACCATGATGACAACCGTACCTGCAGAAGACTTCTGAATAAACAACGAGTGATCTGCATTTGATCTTTTGAACCCCTATCGTTCAATCAGATGGGAAAGCTTCTGGAACCACACCCTTGGGCTCTGTTTGAGGCCATAAATTGCCTTGTGAAGTCTACACACCATATGCTTCTCCCCCTCAGCAGTGAACCCTGGTGGCTGCTGCATGTAGACTTCCTCCTGCAGATCTCCATACAAGAAGACATTCTTGACATTAAGTTGAGATATAGTCCAGTCACGTACCACAGCAACTGATAAGAGAATGCGAAGAGTAGAGTGACGAGCCACTAGAGAAAATGTATCCATATAGTCCACGCCATAGGTTTTGTGTGAAACCTCTCGCGACCAGCCTTGCCTTGTATCAATCTAGACTGCCATCAGCATGGTATTTAACTGTGAATACCCATTTACAGCTAACAATAGATGCGTCAGGAGGAGGCTAGGAGCATTAACCAAGCTCCATGTACCACGAGACTGTAAGGCACGCATCTCGTCTTCCAATAGCCAGTCGCCAGCAATCAATCTTCCTAGCTTCTTGATAGGTCCGTGGTATGTCCACAGAAGACAAAGCTGCAGCAAATCTCTGAAAGTCACCTGTGAGGCGATGAAAAGACAACTGGCAAGCAAAGGGATAAGACGCACACGTCCGCTTTTGCTTCCGGATAGCAATCGGAATATCAAGGTCGTCGTCCACTGTACTGGATGGTGTAGTCTCCTCCTGCAATGAAGAATCATGCACATGTACCATATCTGACCCATCAGTAGTTATGCCATCTGAACATACCTGAGGCGTGATGGATGCTTGATGTGTATCCTGAGCAGGACCTGACCGACGCGTATAGAATTTTGGTAAAGGTGGAATAGGAGGTTGTGGAGGTGGTGGTGGTGGTAGAGGTGACGTAGCAACTGGAGCAAGAGTGAACTCAGGTGAACTCCAACTAGGAGGCAGAGGACATAGACATCATCGTTGGTAGTGAATGGTACCAACATGTCACCTGCATGGGAAAAATACATAACGGACTCAAAGAACGTGACATCCGCACTGACAAAGTATTTCTTGTTTATGGGGTCATAGCAGCGATAGCCCTTCTGAGTCCGAGAGTAACCGATAAAGACACACTTGACAGCTCTAGAAGAGAGTTTGTCAAGTCCAGGAGTCAGGAGATGAACAAATGCAACAGTACCAAAGACACGAGGAGTAAGTGAGAATAATTCCTTATCAGGAAAAATGATGGAAAGAGGAATTTTCTCATCAAGGACAGATGACGGCATACGATTGATCAGGTAACAAGCTGTAAGGACAACATCCCCCCAGAAAGAGATAGGAGCACAACTCTGAATAAGGAGGGTTCGAGTAATGTCAAGAAGGTGACGGTGCTTTCTTTCTGCCACGCCATTCTGCTGAGATGTGTAAGCACAAGTGGTTTGGTGAATAATGCCCTTAGACGAGAGAAATTGAGAGAGAGACCGTGTGCAAAATTCCAGAGCATTATCTGTACGAACATATTTGACAGTAGAAGAAAAAATATTTTGTACTTCATTAATTAAATTTTTAATCACATCTCCTGCTTCAGATTTATTCTTTAAAAGAAAGATCCAAGATACACGAGAGAAATCATCCACTACAACTAGATAGAACATGTGTCCCTGATGATCGAGTACACGACTCGGACCCCAAATATCAATGTGAAATAACTCAAACGGAGAGCTACTGCCCCGACTCTGACGACTAGGAAAGCTAGACCGATGATGCTTTCCCAACTGGCACGCTTCACAGCGAAATGATGAACTGGCAGGGATCTGAGGCAGTAGATGTCGCATTTTCTGGAGAGGGAGATGACCGAAACGAAGATGCCAGATATATAGAGAGTCAAGTCTGACGCAATGAGAAGAAACGCCAGCATAAGAGTTCCGGACCAGCCGATACAGATCATTTTGCTCAGAGCCACAACCAATCACCCTGCCCGTTAGTATGTCCTGAAAAATAAGAGATGAGGGGTCAAATATAGCACGACAGTGCAAATCCTTCGTAATCTGACTAATAGACAACAAATTCATGGAGAACTCAGGAGCATGTAGAACATTCTGTAGACGCATAGAAGGTGATAAGAACACCTCCCCCAGTCCAACAAGAGGGGAATGAGTACCATCTGCTATCTGCATTGAATGGCCATGTGGGATGTCCATGTAGGACTCAAGTCTCTCTCTATCATGGCAGAGATGATGGGTGGCGCCAGAATCTATAATCCAATCAGATATATCATGACAAGATGTAAAAGCAGTAGCACTACCTGAGGTACTAGCAGCAGCAGAAGAACTGGCAGAAGCTGTAGCAGCAATATCTGAAGGTCCACCTGGAGAATCAGCAGATGATTGTGGCATAATATCACGTAGACGTGCCAAATCTCCTCGAATCTGTTATCTGCAGTGGATGTTGACTGGGGCAGAACATGATCGGCTACACGCGCTGATGCTGGAAATCCATGCTTAGAGTAGCATGTATCCTCCGAGTGGCCTGTGCGATGGCAGAACAAACATGGCTGGCGAAAGCGACCACCCCTACCACGGGATCCATATCCACGACCAAAAGACTGACCACCTCTCCCACGCGATACTACAATCGCCGATGGGGGTGGAGTAGACATGCTGGAAGAAACTGATATGCGACTGAGCCTCCGGAAAACATCCTCCATTGGAGGAATAACTGCATCGACCAAAATCTGAGAGCGGGTTGCCTCATACTCAGGATCTAGGGCTGCAAGTAGGACGTCCACCATGGTAGCATTCTGCAATGTTTTCTGTTGCTCAGGAGTCGCCGTGAGTGGTATGGTACTGTATAACTTCTCAAACATCCCTCTCAGGGACGTGTATAATGAGTGAAGTGGCCTAGCATTCTGCTTCATCGTAAATATATCATGCTGGAGCTGTAACATCTTGGTCTCATTCCGCACTTGGGAATACGTAGCGGCCAGAATATCCCACATTGCCTTGGCAGTGGGCTGATGGAGGACATTATTGGTAATCTCCATCGACAGTGTGCCTGACAACCAAACCTTGGCGTAAGAATCATCAGCCTCCCACGAGGCATATATCCCTGTCTTCTCTGCCGACTCTTCCTCGATAAGAATATGCTTCTTACTGTTTGACTTCATGAGGCTCATGAACTGCATCGCCCAGAGCTCAGAGTTCGTCCCATCCATCTTCACTATTGGCGCGGGATCTTTGAACGAGCCCATGGAGGGCATATCAACCTTGGATTCTGACATATCGCCGGAGATGAAGAACTAGGATTTGTAGACAAAGAAACATGTGTCTACACAAACTGCATAGGATTTGAGTGTGTATGCAGACGTTACACACCCAAATCCATGGATATGGCGAAGAAGGTCGCTACGACAGAGGCCGCAGGAATGGGCCGGCGCCGGCTAGGGTGAAGTCGGCGAGACAAGGGTGGCGCTCGGAGCTCGGAGACGTGCCGGCGTGAGCAGGCGGGACGGAGCGGGAAGGCGGGGGCCGGGAGGGGGGTCCGGGGCCGGGAGACGGGAGGCGGGTCCGTTGCCGGGATGAGAGGCCGAGAGGCGGTGTCGGGGCCGGAAGGCGGGGCGACGATGGAGGCGGCCCGAGGAAGCGTGTACGGCGGCAAGAGAGGGGGGGCGGCGGGTGGGGAGCCTAGGGTTTTGGCTCTGATACCATGTTGGAAAAAGTGAGCAATCTGTTATTCAAAGGAACCCTAGGCTCTCTTATATAGGGAGAGACCTCAAGGGTAAAATACATAATAGTCCAGAGAGTAAACAGGAATTACGAAAAGGTACATAATAATAATAATATCGGTCTCTACACATACTAGTAGAGATACCAACCCAAGTGATAATTCCTAATTAATTACATTGAATCTAATTATGATCAAGCACATTCAAGTTCGCCAATTAAGTGACATTATTTGAGTTACACTTCGGACAAGCAGGCAATGGCTGAAGGGAATGGTTACCATATATAAGCAAATCCAAAATGAAAGCATAAAATGAACAGCGAATGACTATATTGGAGGCATGATCACAAATGGGCTATCAAAACTGAAACAGTTAGTTTATGGGGGGAAAATGAACACTAACTATAGCCAGAAGAAGAAGAAAAGAATGAAACATGCATGCATAAAAAAATTAACATTACAGCAAAGAAATCCTCAAATGTAAAATCAGCATATCCAAGACTTTGGAGTGTTTTCTTGCACTGTGCAATTTTTTTTGAGACCCGGTGAATCTCTTCTTCATCTTGAGTATCCAAAACATGTTCCTGCAACCATAACATTGAGACATCATTGTTAGCAAATATAAATGCTTTTCTTTAAAGAAGTTCATATTCAACAACTGATGGTGTTCTAATGGATTAAAAACCATGTAAACTAATACCAGGTACGAGAACATAAAAGCCCGAAAGAAACAGTTTCCATCTCCTCGGGTTCTCCTCATGGCACCATATTTTTCTGATAGAATCTAAAGGCAAAATTATAAATGATGAATCAGTTCGATTAAAGGAGACACAGATAAGCAAGTTCTTAGCAGAAACTATCACAAATTATGGCAGACCTTGATCTTCTCTTGGATAATGGGATTTCCGGATTGATATTCAGCAGCCAAAGAAGAGAGAGGTTCCTGCAGCATAAAAAATGTTAGCATGAATAACATAAATTCGATTTAAGCATATCAAAAGAGTCTCATTAGCCAGGTCACTGAAATATTAATGGAGAAGAAAACAAAAGTGCAACTACTAACGATCTACAAAATTACATTAGAGATATCCATGGACAACGCCAATACCCTTTGCTCACCATGTTAGCCGAGACGAAAAAAGTGCAACCCACAAATTGCATATTTTAGATGGTAATGTTGTTTGCCTCCGCTCTGCATACCAACATATTTGATGGAAATATAGACCTGATGTTACCCAAAGTTTTTTTTGAAAAGTGAAACGGGTGGAGTCCCATAAATTGGGACTCACGTCCAAACGTATTGATTATAGAATATATAAAAAAACATAATACTACATTCTCCACATTGAATACAATGCTCTGCTATGCTCCAAAATATTTTCTGTATAACAAGGCAGCCCCCCAAAAATGACACTATTTCTTGCGCATCAAATCGCCCACAAAATTGCAAATGAGCGTGCACTATCGTCGTGACCGTAACCGCATACCGATCTGAACCTCCTCCAAAAAATTCGTGCCATCATGCCCCTCAGCCCATATAATTCCGGCCATATTCCACATCTGAGCCGAGGATGGACAGGAGAAGAAAAGGTGATCTAAATCCTCAGCCACCACACACCTGACGCATCCCTGCCACCAACGGAAGGCCCAAGTGACAATCCAGATATTGGACATCTCAGAAGCACCATCGCCTCCTCCATCTCGTGTGTGCTCAAGCCAAAAGGAACCACGATGAACTTGGCCCTGTTGATGCAAAACACGGAGAGATAGCTAAAGATGTCCATGATTTCAGATGCCCGTCGTATCTTCTCCTTCTCGGCTCCTATGAACAAATGGTGTCATCCGCATATTGCAAAATCGAGATGGCAATCTTGCGGAAAGGATAGAAATGAAAGAGTTGTATTCACCATAGCCCTAGAGCTCTCTTATATAGGATAAAAGCTCTAGGGGAAAATTACACAAAGAGACAAAATAAATAGAAAGTGACACGATAACAATAAAGAGATATAAATATCTCAACATTCCCTCTCAAGCTGGAGCATATATATCTATCATGCTCAGTTTGGAACAACAATGGTGAAAGGGCACCTTTGCAAGAGTTTTGGTAAACATATCGGCAATCTGATCGCCTGAAGCAACTTGAGAAGTGGATATAAACCCCTTTTGAATCAAATCACGGGTATAGTGGCAATCAACCTCAATGTGCTTTGTTCTTTAATGGAAAGCTGGATTATTAGCTATGAATAGAGCTGCTTGATTATCACATTTAAGATGCATAGGTAGAGGCACCTCATAGTTAGGTCAGTCAGAACGTACTTGAACCACATCATTTCTGTGCTTCCCTGGGCCATGGCCCTATACTCTGATTCAGCGCTGGATCTGACCACAACCGTCTATTTCTTGCTCTTCCATGAAACCAATGAGCTGCTCACAAACACAGTGAAGCCTGACGTAGACTTCCTGTACTTGGGACACCCAGCATAGTTTGCATCTGCACATCCTGAAACTGCAAGAGACGTGCCCCTTCTGAATAGAAGCCCTACACCTGAAGAAGAGTTGAGATATCTCAAGATCATGTTAACTGCATCCATGTGAGCCTGCCTAGGCTGCTCCATAAACTGGCTGACCCTGCTGACACTGACAGCAAACGATATATCAGGTCTGGTAATAATGACATACAATAGCTTCCCTACCAGCTCTCTGTTTTGTCTCTTATCTACCTCTGCAGAGTCATCATCATATAGCCTAGCATTTGGATCCATTGGAGTAGTACCAAGCCTACATCCTGTCATGCTTGTCTCGGATAGAAGATCAATGTCATATTTCCCTTGCGTCATTACCATTCCCTGTTGATTTCTTGCAAATTCTAGACCAAGAAAATACCGCATCTTGCCAAGATCCTTGGTCACAAACGGTTGTCCAAGGAAATCCTTACCTGCCTGAATGCCCTGGTTATCACTGCCTGTAACAATAATATCATCTACATAGATCAAAATAACAATAATACCTCTCTAGGTTCTCTTAACAAAAAGATAATGATCCGCAGTAGATCTGACAAAACCCTGTTGTTCAATCAACTCCGAGAGCTTCTGGAACCAAGCCCTTTGGCTTTGCTTAAGGCCATATATGGCCTTCTAGAGCTTACACACCATACTAGACTCCCCCTCAGCAACAAATCCTGGTGGTTGCTGCATATACACCTCTTCCTGCAAATCTCCATACAAGAAAGCATTTTTGACATCTAATTGGAAAAGGGGTCAGTCATGTACCACAGCAACTGCAGTAAGAATGCGTAACGTAGAGTGACGCGCCACGGGAGAAAAGGTGTCCTGATAATCCACCCCATAGGTTTGGGTGAACCCGTGAGAAACCAACCTGACCTTGTATCTATCCACAGAGCCATTTGTACGGTGTTTTATTGTAAACACCCATTTACTGCCAACAATATAAGCACATGGGGGAGCGGAGACGACACTCCATGTACCCCGAGACTGTAAAGCAATCATATCCTCTTCCATAGCCAGATGCCACGGACCACTCTGCAAGGCCTCCTAATAGGATCGCGGTATCTGCACCGTTGATAAGGCAACAACAAACCTCTGAAAGTCCCCAGAAAGCCTTGCCAGGGAAACATGCGAAGAAAGAGGATGCATAGTGCATGCATGCCTCTTCCTACGTAGAGCAATAAGCACGTCCAAGTCCATAGTATCCGCTGAAGGAGAATCATCTATGACATCCTGCACCTAAATCTGCACACTCAAATCACCACTGCCATTAGTGGAACTCAAATGCTCAGAACATACCTTGGGCGTGTTGGATGATGGAGGTGGCACATGAGCACAAGGATGGCGCTGATAAACCTGTGGAAAGAAAGTAAGTGTGACAGGGGGCGAAGGAAGTTGTGGAGGCAATGGAGATGGTGGTATAGGAGAGGACGGTGGTGGCGGTGGTGGTGGTATCATAGGAGAGGACGATGGTGGTGGTGGTGGTGGAGACATATAAACCTCTTCTCCATTTTCTGAAGGAATGAGCTTGTCACCTGTAGGAGAGAAATACATAATGGATTCAAAGAAGATGGCATCAGCACTAACATAGTACCTTCGTCGAGCATGGTCAAAGTAATGATACCCCTTTTGGGTTTGGAATACCCAACAAACACACACTTGACCGCCCTAGGAGAGAACTTGTCAAGACCTGGTGACATCTGATGAACAAAAGCAATGAATCCAAAAACATGAGGTGTGAGAGAAAAGATCCGTCTCGGGAAACACAATCGAGAACGAATCTTCTCCTCTAGAACCGATGAAAGTATACGATTCACTAAATAACATGCAGTGAGAACCGCATCCCCCCAGTAAGAATGAGGAGCATGGCCCTGAATCAGAAGAGTCCTGATAACATCCAAAAAATGGCGATGCTTCTTTTCAGCCACCCATTCTGTTGAGAGGTATACACACACGATGTCTGACGCACAATACCATAAGTTCTAAGGAACTGAGAAAGTTGTGCACTACAGAATTCAAGTACAATATTAGAACGTATAAATTTAACATTTGCATAAAACACTTTCCTTGTTTCATTAAGAAAGGACTGAATACCAGGACCAGCATCAGACTAGTTCTTAAGAAGAAAGACCCACGACAATCTAGAGAACTCATCAACGGAAACAAGATAAAATATGTTCCCCTGAAGATCTGGGACACGATTTGGAACCCAAATATCAAAATGAATCAACTCAAAAAGACTGACTACTTTGACCTTGACGACTCTGGAATGCGGACCTATGATGCTTCCGAAGCTGGCAGGCCTCGCACTAAAAGGTAGAGCGAGGAGAGATCTGAGGAAGAACGTGACGCAGCTTTTGCAGAGGAAGATGACCAAACCAAAGATGCCACATATAAGGAGAAACAAATCAAGTGTGAAGAGAAGAGGCACCAACATACGGAGATTGCACCAGTTTGTAGAGACCTCCTTGCTCACGACCGGAACCAATCACCCTGCCCGTAAGAATGTCCTGAAACACAAGAGCATAAGGGCCAAATATGGCACATCAATGTAGGTCCTTGGTGATTTGACTAATATATTTTTTTATTTTTTTAAGGTTTGACTAATAGATAGTAAGTTCACAGAGAATTCAGGAGCGTAAAGAACGTTTTGAAGCTGCACTGCAGGGGATAACTGCACCTCCCCTGACCAGTAATAGGGGAATGCGTCCCATCTGCTATCACAACTGATCTACCTGACTACGTAGGTTTATAAGTACTAAACTGCCCTCTGTCACCACAGAGATGATGGGAGGCTCCTGAATCCATAATCCACTGCGACAAGTCTGCCCTGTAACAACTAGTAAAAGCATATGATATACCTGATGTAGATGTAGAGATTGAGGCTGCTACCTCTGATGATCCTGACGGAGAGCTAATTGACCCAGAATGCCATGGAACAAGCTCGAATCGGATGTCTCAGATCAGTCTTTCTTATCTCACTGATTACTTGCATACTTCACTCCACGCTGCTCTCCTGCCACTGAGTTTGCTACCCCGATTGGGCCATTTAAGACAAGCATTTTGACCGGGAGCAGTCGACGTCAATTGGCCAACCTAGCTTCCCGACTTCGGAGATCAAGGCTGTCAAGTAGTCAGACCTAGACCTTCGTTCAGAGATTGATGACTCCCTACCTATCACCATCTAGTGATGTGTTCAGCACAAGGCCCTAAATGTCGGTTTTGGTCACATTTCGGTGATTGACCGAAACGGAATTTCGGTGAAATTTCGGTAGAAATTCGACCGAAATTTCGGTCATTTTTTGTACTAGGGCCCTCAAATTTCGGTCATTTCGGCCATTTCAGTCGAATTTCGATTTCGACAGGATATCGATATTCGACAGAAATTCGATCGAATTTAGCTGAAATTTGAGGCCATGGTTCAGCATGACGAATTCAAACGCGATAAAGAAAGAAGAGAATACTCGGATTGAGCGACTTGAGGCAACAAGACGAGGCATAACCCTAAGTTTTCTCCACTCTGACTTGTAATTGTGTATTGTAATGGTCGAATGGACGAAATCTTTGATCGATAACGGACCCACTAGGCAACATAGGGACATAGCTTTGTGCGGGACCTGCCGGTCATCCTAGGCAGTGTCAGATACTAGCTTTCGAAGTTGTCAGAGCGCTAAGCATCCTCTAGAAGGCATAATCTCCCTGAGCCGTGCTACCAACTCATCAAATGTCTGGTCAGATGCAGATGAAGAACTGCTGCCCTGCTGGACCTGTTCTACAACACGTACTGAAGCGGGAAACCCATGCTTAGAATAGCATGTTTCCTCAGTATGACCTGGCCTGTGGAAGTAGGTGCAAGGCTGACGAGGGGGGGACTACCCGCTCCTCTTCCACGGCCACCTCAGCCATGGAACTGTGTAAGGCTCCCCTTGCCACGAGATGTTGCCATAAATGAAGTCTGAGACACTTGAGTGCCACCTGAAGATATGGAGAGCATGCTCAGCCTGCGATATGCCTCCTCCATTGGAGGTATAGTGGCATCAATAAGAATATGTGCCCTAACAACGTCATACTCATAGTCAAGTACCACTAGAAAGACTCCAATTATCACTTAATCGCTATATGCATTGAGTTGCTCTGGTGTGGCAGTCAAGGGAATGTAGCCATGTAACTTCTCAAACATACCCCTTAAAGACATGTTAAGGGTATGGAGTGACCGGCCATTCTGCTTGGACGTGAAGATGTCATATTGGAATTACAGAATCTTCGACTCGTTCTTTAGTGAAGAGTATGTGGCAGCAAGAATGTCCCACATAGCCGTGGTCATGGGCTGACTCAATATATCATTGGTTATCTCCATGGACACCGTCCCAAAAAACCACGCTCGTGCATAAGCGTCATCTGCCTCCCATGAGGCGTTAACCCTAGTCCTGTCAACAGGCTGTGAGAATATGCTTCTTGACATTACATTGCATAAGACTCATGAACTGCATGGCCCACGGTTCATAGTTCGTTCCATCCATCTTCACGATGAGTGATGGACCTTTAAAGGCACCCAAGGATGGGGCATCTGCTTTGTTGTCTGACATGATGACAACGATCTTCGAGACTGGGGTTGCAAACTGAAGTAACTATGTTTACAAAGACATATAGGAAGATGGTTGTGGGTGTAGACTCATACCACAACCTCTTCCATTAATAGAAAGTTTCTTGTAGGTACCTAGGATGGTTTTAGATGATCAAAACCATGCCTTAGTAACCAAATCAGACCTATTCAGGGCCACAAGAACCAAGATAGGGCAGTCCTTCCAGATACGAGCTCTCGGAAGAGAGTTGTGGCGCCCCTTAGGCGAGGGCTGCGACGGCAGGATGCAACCATGGATAGCCGCCTGCAGGCGTCGGTTGCGACCTGTTGTGGCGGCGGGCGGCTGCCTTCCACGTGGAGGTTTAGGGTTTTTGAGGGATTCGAATTTTAGGGCACGGGCTTTAGTCTAGGACCGTCGCTCTGATACCATGTGGAAAGGATAGAAATGAAAGAGTTGCATTCACCGTAGCCCTAGAGCTCTCTTATATAGGAGAAAAGCTCTAAGGGAAAATTACATAAAGACAAAATAAATAGAAATTACACGATAACAATAAAGAGATATAAATATCTCAACAAATCTCATCCCTGTCATATCCCCCACACCACCCAGTAGTCACTGCCAACCCCATCATCACTGCCAATGCATCTGCCACGATGGTGAAGAGAAGCAGAGCCAGAGGACATCCCTACCTTATCCCCCTCTGCGGCTGAAAGAAACCCCCTTCCGATCTACCGTTGACCAGGTCCGGAGAGAAGAAGTCATAATACACTGCTTGATCCACCCAATTCATTGGCTCGAAAAACCCCGCTTCTCCAGCGAGACCCATAAAAATCGCCAGTCCACACAATCATATGCCTTGGAAAAATCCATCTTCCACAAAATTCCTTTAGCATTGCTCCTCTTCCAATCCTTCGCAATCTCCGACGCAATTACCAACCCATCGACCATATTTTGCCCAGTTACAAACGCAATTTGCTCAGTGGAGATAATCCTGCCAAGAACCTCCCTCATACAGTTCGCCAAGATCTTCGAGATAAGTAGGTACACAACATTAGACAAAGCGATCGGCCTGTAATCCTCCACCCTGGCAGGGGAGCTCCGCTTCGGTAGCAAGAAAATGAGCACCTTGTTCAGCTTCTCAAAACCGATGTTGCCAACCTTGAATTCAGCGAGAACCTTCATCACATCTCGCTTGAGCAACTCCCAAAACTCCTGAAAGAAAGATACCGGGAAGCCGTCAGGGCCAGGTGCCCCATCCGCGTCAGCTGAAAACACGCCCTCCTGGCCTCCTCCTCCGAGAAGTCCCTCTCCAACATAATTGTATCTTACCCCGAGATCTGAGAAACCCCTCTGCCCCGCCATCCCCAATCTGTCGTAGAAGCATGCCTGTTAAAGGCCTGAAAGTGGGACTGCAATGTCGACCCAACTGCCCGATCACCCTCCATCACTACCCCACCAACCGAAAATGAGTAAATGTAGTTCTTTCCCCTTCATCCACTGGACATTGCATGGAAAAATTTCGTGTAGGCATCGTCTTTCCTAACCCATCTCTGTCCGGACCTATGCCTCGAAGCAACCTCCTCCTTCCTATCTACAAGCAGCAACTCATCTAGACAACCACTCCTTACCATCGCCTCCTCTGTCGAAAGCTCCCTATCGTCCTTTACTGCATCCAGTCTCTGAACCTCCTCATGCACCCTCAACCTCCTAGCTCTGTGTTGCATGTAATTTGTTCTATTAAAGTTCATCAGAAACAATCTCAAAGCCGAAAGCTTGCCCGCTAACTGACAAGTCATCGTCCCGCTCGGACTGCAGCCAGCCCAAAAATCCGAGACGGCCTCCCGGAACCCAATCCTCCAACAGCCACGCCTTCTCAAACCTGAAGAAAGAGTGAGAGCGCATCTCATCCCCAGAGAACCACAAAAGAGGCGTGTGATCCGACCGAGACCTGGGCAGGGCATAAGCACCAACCAACGGAAAAGCCCCCAGTGCCTCAATAGACAGAAGGAATCTATCAAGCCTGGATTTGGCACGAGAGCCACGCCAAGTGTACACACATCCTGCCGCATTAAAAATCTGCAGCTCCAAGCCCTGAATCACCTCCATCAACTCGAGCGACCCTTGATCTCCTCTACCCTGACCGCTAGGACGGTCCTCCGACCGCAGCGTCACATTAAAGTCACCGGCAATAAGCCAAATAGCATCCTAAAATCTCTCCCTACACATCGACAGCTCGTCCACCAGCCTGCTCGTGCCATTCCCATTACACGGACCATAGACAAATGTCACCAACAGTTGAACGCCATCCGCCTTGCGCTTCAGCAAAATCGACATAGAGAACACCCCTCGCACCCCTTCCCCCATCAATTCAAACCTCGCACCATCCCATCCGATCGCCATACCGCCATCAGCCCCAACGGAATCTACCACTCGATATTCCCCCAACAATGACCGCCAATTTCCTTCCATATCCCTTCCATTCCAACCACAATCTTAGTTTCCTACAAAAGAGCCGCATCCACCCTTTGTTCAAGCAGCAGCTTCCGGACTACCATTCTTTTATCCGTCGGCCCCAAACCCCTAACGTTCCATGTCAACATCTTCATTGGATAATAATGGAGCACCCACTCGGCCTTACCGATCCAAAACATGTCGCCACCTCCGCTTCCAATTCCGCCCCTGGCAACAAGCTAAGACCTTCCTCCTCCCCATCAACCATCGACGCACCACCACCAGCACCCCCGCCAACTCACCCAAATGCCCTCGCTCCCCTACCCCCTCCACCTCGGACTGCACCCCCACAACCCCTTCCAATACCTCGGCAACCGAGGCCGAAGCACTTGCCCCCTTCCCCTATGAGCCCACCTCCTCCCCAAACGCCTGACCTCTTCAAGAGGACCCATCCACCCGACGATACACCTCTGCACGACGACAGTAACGTCTCTCCTTTAGTTGGCAACGGAGACAACTGCGATCAAACTGTGACCACTCCACCGCCACGGCTCCCCCCAAGCGAACATGTTGCGGCCCATCAGGAACCGACCCATCATCCTCACAGCCAGTCGAGGCCGAGTTGTTCCTGCCAGGCATTCTCTACGTCATCCTAGAACAATCTCCGCCCTCGAAGTCGTCTACGGTCAACTCAGCCCGAATTCTATCCACCCAGAAGCATTCGTCAAAAGCCAATATAGGATCCTGACATGGAGGAGGTGTGGCATCACCACCAACCTCGTCCGCTAAAGGGTTCGGAGCTCCGCCAAAAGCCCCGCGCAGCTCTGCCCCTCTTGTCGTGCCCCCAAGATCGGTCCTCGAAAAATCAACTCCGCCCCGAAGATCCGAGATTCCGCGAAATGCCCCTCATCCATCCGGCACACCAATCGTGTCTCGAAGCTCCTGATCTGAAGCCGCGGATCTGAAGCTCCGGTCCGAGAACCCGTCCCTCCGTCCTGGACCTTGACCGCAGTGAATTTCAGGTCCGCCACCCCGTTCGCACCATCGGTACCCGGATCCGTATACCCTAGCACTGTCTCTACGTATGTGGGCACTTGAACCGGATACCCAGGCTCGCCTTATCACGCTCGGCCCGACTCCCAACACCACCTACCCTCGCCTCGAACACAGTGTTGCAGCTTGAACCACACGCCTCCCCGAGCCTTTCCTCTTTAGTCATATTTTTTCAAATCGAATGGAAAGGGACGCCTCCCTTCCCGTGAATCTCCTGGCTCTGCTGCCTTGCACGTGCCCAACCCATCAGCCTCCCGCAGCAACTCACCGCCGACCCCAGCCTCCTGAAGCTCATCGCTAACCTCCAAGATGAACTCACAGCAACGGAACACCGTCATGCAAATCGTCGATTGCGTACATCTAACCTCGCATCCCTCCGCCATGACCCATGGCGGTTGCCCGCGTTGCATATCATCCGAACAAACCACATGGATCTTCATGACCGACGTCAACATTTGTTTGATCGTTGCCTCGCTTCGCCCCAAGATAGGGAGCCCACATACCGTGACCAACCGGCTCCGCTGCCGCAAGTCACATCACCCATCCCACATCAGAGGCCTCTGCCAATGTACCCGTCCTATCGCCCATTACGACAACTCCAGCAAGCATCGCGCCTCTGTGGCCGAGACTCCGCGCGCACATACCGCCTCCCTCCCTCCCCAACTTGACCACATCCCCCATGAAATCGATGCCCACCGCTAGGCCGATATCCTCCATAGCATCTGCGAGACAACAGTCCTCACTCCAGTAATCCCGAATAAGCACCCCCCCTACCCACTTCCGATGCCTCCCTCACCTTATAGACAGGCTTCCTTGCAGCCCTCAACGGACAAGAGAAGTTTCTATGCCCGTTTTTTTACACAGAAAACATCTAACAGGCTCCCAGCAAACCACCGCACGATGGCTCATCTCCCTGCAACGCAAGCATCTACCCTTAAGACCATTTGCTCCAACCCCACCACCTGAGGCCGCCCCATGCGACGCAGTCCAACAAAGCTGAGACTCCCGGGTTACTCGCGTCCACCTGTCGGACGAGACCCGCATCGCACTTTCTTCCAGGTTGAGCTTCCAGGACATGTTACCTAAAGTTTATGTTAAAAAAATTGGCAATTGTATACAAAGAAACATCCATCTTATCTCCTACCGTTTGGATAGGTTGACATGTCTTTTTTTAAGAAGCCAAGCGATGACCACCAGACGTTGGTGTTCATCTAATAATATCAACAAAGATATATGTTTTTTACATACTATAATTCTTATTTTGAAATAGCTTATAATGTATCTACTAGAATTCTTTACTAAAACTTTTATTTTCTCTTTTATTGTTCTTGTGTACAACATGAAGGGATCACTTTGCAAGTTTTCACAGTTCAGAAAATAATGAGGTTACCCCTAACCCCCTAATATCAGCTTATGAGAGAGAAATAAAGATAATATTTTACAAGTTAAATCATATCGCATATGACCCTTGTCATCAGGCAGAAATCTCAGGAACTAGAAAGAGACATAAATCACATAATACATTCTCCACATAAAGGCTTTCAACGAGGAAAATTAGTGTGGGTGGTACATGGTAAATATTATTCCTCGTGACCTCCAGGAGACCTTTTATTTTGTTAAGTACCATAGTTAGTCAGCTTTTTAAGAGATGAATTTGATTTTAGCAAAGCCATCTTTTCAAGAGACCGCTTCGGTTTTGGCCAAAACCGCCTCTTGAAGAGGCTAACTTCCGTGAGACTTTTTCCCAATATCAAATGTAAAGCCAAAGTCGCCTCTACCTATGGTACTTAAAGAAATAAAAGGTTTCATGGGGGTCACGGGGAATAAGAATCCCCATGTACTTCCCAGGCGAATTTTTCTTGGCTTTTAGCCCAAAAGAAGAGATAATTTCGCAAGAAATAATTTCGCTACACCCATAAAGCTCAATTTACAACAAAAGATCAAACTCCTTCCATCTCCCTACAGTAGGAGCCACCCCTCTGTTTCATCTCCCCATAAGACCTTTATAAGCCAATGTCAATCGAGCTATACATCCACAAGATATTCACACCATTTCAACTTGTTGAGTAAATAGGCACTGATAGAAAAGATATCAATTCCTTCTGAAAATACACAATTGGGCATGTCAACTTCACACCCTACCCATCTGGTGCTTTTTTATGCAAAAAAAGGGTAAGACGAAGAGAAAACGCCTACCATGTTACTTTAATATATTTAAGTAAGTAAAACTATTACATTTACATGGACCAAAAAAAGTATGTAATCCTTTTGCATGTTCAATTACGTTTTCCATATACACTCACTCCTCTCAAAATATAAGAACCATTCTGAGCCATCCATAAGGACCGAAGGATGACAGCCACCTAGCTCTTAGTCTAACTATTCCCGTTGTCGAGCGTGTCCATGGAGTCCCAAAAATCATCCACAACGCAAATCTCTCCATGTTTGCTTTAGCCCATACCTCTCTAGCAACAAGCCATGCAAAGTTAACATGCTCAACACTCTCCCCAACCCCTTCACATCGCATACATCTCACAACCAAAAAAGAATCGCACTCTTCTATCTTTCGTCATGAGATGCTTCCGTCACAGTAGCCAAATGAAAATTCGATTTCTCAATGGTACCTTCCAGCGCCACTGTTGAGGAAAATGAGTTGTTTATTCATGTGGCCATAGGATTCTCTTTTATAGAGGAGAAACCTATTGGACAAATTACATATAGTGGACAGAAAGAAAAAGGGAATGCATAAAAGAATAAAAGATGTATTTTTATCACTTATGCACTCCTTAACTTCTACAATATCAGTTACACCCCTGACTTATTATAAAATTAACAATTATGTCCTTCCATTAAGATAAGGTAGGGGCATAATTGATATTACTATTAGTGTGTTAGTGACGTATTTACGTTTCCTTTTGTTTATTGTAACCTCTCTAGGGGTACTAATGTATTTTCCCAATTTTGAGCTCTCTAGGCCTCTGTCCTATATAAGGACCCCTAGACCTCTTGAATAAAATATTGCATTGTGTTCTTTCATTGTTTTCCACATGGTATCAAAGCAGCGATCCTACACCGATGTGCTGACCTAGAACTCACCGCCACCACCAGCCCTAGATCATTGCATGACATCCGCGCAAGTCCCCTTAGACCTTTTCCTCATGCTTCATGCACTGCTCGTGCATCCACAAGACCGGTGAAGCCCTCCGAGGGGGCTTCTCCTCGTTGTCATTGCTACTTGCGGCTTCATTGAAGCTTCACCTCGATGCCAACCACCGCCATCGGGTTTCCAACCCATCGTCGACCACTGGTGAAGCCCTGGTAGGCCTCCATATCATCGCCAACAGGAGCCCCCACATCTGAGGCCCACCGTCAGTCCCTAATGGAGCCTCTAAGGGCTGCCATTGAGCAGCCAGCGGTCCCTCGGAGGACCCAGCAGCAACTTTTAGCATGCTTGGTCACCTCTCTGTGACGGTAAGGCCTCCAAGGCGTTGACCAACACCACTGGCCTCCATCATCCTCGCTCTAATCTTCTGAAGTGGTGATTTAGGTTACCTATATGCTTGATTAAAACAACGGATTTTTTCTAGGTCACTTTTTCTTGACATGCATGATCGCTATGGCATTCATCGAGACCAAGCCCTTGTAGTCAACTTAATCTGTGATGGTAGAGAGCACTTCTATCAAATTGAAGGACCCCGGGAACTATGTACTATGGTCTCGATCATTTAAGATGTTCATTGGTGGTCAGCGAAAGAACTATGTTCTTACCAAAGATCTTCCTAAGGAGACAGACAAGGACGGCCAGGTTATTACTTGGATGACCAACAATGTGTATCCAAATATTGCAGCAAATCTCCCCTGCAAGAAGACTGCAAAGGTGATGTGGGAGAACCTCGAGCATACATACTCCCAGAAGACAACCAAGTCCAGCTCTCGGATATTTACAGGAGGATCTAGTCTACTACTCAGGAGATGTCTTGTTGAGTACGGCAAGCTTCTTATGAGTCTGTTTGAGGAGCTCCTCATTTTTCAGTCAACATGTTGTGATAAACAGGTGGGAGAACATGTTAAATGGTAGGTCTATCAATTTCTTTCTAGACTGCATCCATAATACAAGCCTGTAAAGGACCAGTTTCTGACGCTTGATATACTAACTACCATTGAGATCATCTTTGGTCAACTGCAGGAACTTGAGTCACATGTTAAGCTTCCTCTGGCTATTCCCTCTATTGAAACTACGGCTCAGCATGCATCATCTGGGATCAGAGGTCGACAGAGTTACCAGGGAGGATCAGGTTGAGACTTTGGTCATGGTCGTGGTCGTGAGTCAGGACATCGCCATGACTTTGGTCGCGGACATGGACGTGATCCTACTACTGCTCGTTATCCAGCATGTATACAATGTGGACGCTGGAATCATCCATCTAAACATTGTCGGATGAAGTTTGGCATAAAACATGTCAATCTAATGCCAACAGTGCCTATGAGACAGCTTCGTATGAGGGATCCTATGATACCGATGAGGTCATACACGATCAGCCTTCTGGTGACACCCGTACCCCCTTTACGGCTTCTGAATATGCCCGTCTAAGGCAGCTACTGCAAAACTCATCTGCCAGTGACAGTACTACTGCTCCCACTGCTAGCTTGGCTACTACCTCGGGAACAATAGCCAACTCTGTCTCTGCATCCAGTCCTGCTTGGATTATTGATTCAGGAGCATCTACACATCTGACTGGAGAAGGTAGTCTACTTACCTTCTCACAGTCGTCTTCCTCTGTGAAGACTGTTCGGATTGCTAATGGGGCCCATTCACTTGTTACAGTCGTTGGCACTGTGGACTTTTCATTCAAACTCCGAATGATTGGAGTTCATTGTGCTCTTGATTTTCCGCTCAGTCTATTATATATTCAGAAATTATGTATTGAACTTAACTGTGGGGTTATTTTTGATGAATTCTATTGCTATTTTCAGGACATCCGAGCGAGGTCGATTTTTAGCGGGGGACAAGAGAAGAACGGACTTTATTACCTCAGCATCCCTTCTGATTCTAGTTTTGGTGGCACGACATCTATCTCTGAAGATCATCTTCTTTGGCATCTTCGCCTTGGTCATCCTTCTGTCAAGGCCATCTCAATGATGTTCCCTGAACTCTCTACGCTCAAGCCTTTTGGGTGCAAGGCATGCCATTTCGGGAAACATCATCGAGCATTTTTTTATGCACGTACTGAGCCTCGTCATGAAGTATCATTTTCTTTAGTCCATTGCGATATTTGGAGACCCTATCCGGTCCGAACTTCGAGTGGACATAAGTATTTTGCTATTTTTTATTATCACAGTCGATCCTTTTGGGTATATTTGTTAAAGGAACGTTCGGAGATTAATAATACAGTTAAGAATTTCTTTCATTATATCAAAAATATCTTCCCCATCAATGTTCAAATATTTCGTCTTGATAATGCCTTGGAATTCACTCAACATGATTTGACAACGTTCTTTGCTTCCCAGAGTAACATCCATCCAATCTCATGCTTGTATATATCCCAGCAAAATGGGATAGCGAAAATGCAATGTAAATACATCAGTAACTCGCTAACACAGATATTCCTCTAGACCTTCCTACTCCACCCATTGTGTATAAGCGTAAGCATATTTCTACAACACCCATTGTATATAAACGCAGCCATATTCTACATAATAACCTTTTTGAACAAACTAGCTTCTTTACTCCGTATGTCGCATATATTCCTATGGACCTTCCTCCTCCACCCATTACGTATAAGCGCAAGCATATTTCTACACCGCCATTTGTTTCATTACATGGCCCTTTGTTGCAGGATGATATGCCTTCTTCAAGTACCCCCACCACTACAGTCTCAGATGATCCTCAGGAGCTTCCCATCGCTCTGTGCAGAACTAAGAGGTAATGTATTTTTTTATCTCATGTCTCATTTCACTTCTATTGCTAGATTATCCTCAACTGAAAAAAATATGTAGATGCACTCATGATTATTTCTATTCCCAGAGACCATCATAGTGCATTACAGGATTCTGGATGGCGAAAGGCAATGAATGAGGAGATGGATGCTCTAACGTACAGAGGGACATGGGATCTTGTATAATGTCCCAACAGGACTAGACCTATGGCTTGCAGATGGATCATCACAATTAAGCAATCGCCAGACGAGTCCATTGATAGATTGAAAGCACGGCTTGTGGCTAAAGGCTTTAGCATACATACATGATCGACTACTTTGAGAATTTTTCTCATGTGGCACGGATGGGCTATATACGGACTATTCTTTCAGTGGCAACATACAAGATATGGACTATCTTCAGCTTGATGTGAAGAATGTGTTCTTGTATGATGACCTCGAGGAGGAGGTTTACATAATGCATCCTCCTCGTTACGAAGTCGGTGGGGAGGGTCTATGTCGACTTCCAAAGGCAATCTACTGTTCAAAACAGAGCCCGAGGGCATGGTTCGACAGACTTACTACTGAGATCAACACTCTTGGATTCCAGAGAACAACCTCTGATTACTTTGTGTTTGTCAAGAGAAGACCAGCTAGTACTGTCATACTTGTTTATGTTGATGACATTATTGTCGTAGGTGATGATGATGAAGGTGTACTATAGACCAAGTCTTTCCATCAAAAGGTCTTTGTCACGAAGATCTTGGCCAACTTCGCTAATTTCTAGGCATAAAAGTATTGTACACTATAGGGGACTCCATCTCTCACAGAGGAAATATTGCTTGAACATTCTGACTGAAGCTGGATTACTTGGATGCAAGCCCTCGAGTATTTTTGCAAATCCGAGGAAACACTCTACGTCCACTAATCCTGTCTTCGAAGATACTACGCGGTACAAAGCTTGGTTGGAAAACTCCTTTACTTTACTGCCACTAGGCCGAATATTTTCTATGATGTGAGTAGAGCTAGCCAACACATAGAGCAACCATCTTACAATCACCGGCAGGATGCTCTTCAGATTCTGTGCTACTAGAAGGAATCACCAGGACGTGGCCTCTTCTATGGGGCAAATGGCTACACTGATGTTATTGCTTATATTGATGCTAATTATGCAAGTTTTCATGAGGATCGTCGCTCCACTACAGGATATGATATGATAGTTGGAGGAAATCTTGTTACTTGAAGGAGCAAGAAGCAGAGTGTAGTATCCAGATCCATCACAGAGGCAGAATACAAGGCAATGGCTCAGGCTACATGTGTGATCAAGGTTGCAAAAAACGGTTCATGCGGCCGTTTAAAAGGCTGTTTAAACTCATTCGGTCCTCGACCGACTGTATTACCTTTAATCGGCTATGTAAACGGTCAGACCGTTTAAACGGGTGTAATCGGCCGTTTACACGCCGTTTAAGCGGCCGCATTTTGCATTAAGGTTACATAAACCCTATATTGATTATGCTATCTACTTTGACATGTCACATTTGGATGAAGAAGTCATTGAAATTGATAATATTTGATCAATGTTGTGAACATGTGATAATATTTTTATAGGTCATTTATATTTTTTTATTAAATATATATACATAATATTTTTTATTAATTTAAAAATGTAAAACCGCATAGACCGTTTAATTTCCGTTTAAACTCCCGCATATCGTTTAAACAGTAATCAGTGACCCTACCGATTGTATACCGCATACCGTTTTTTGCAACCTTATGTGTGATCACTTGGCAATTAACCTTCCTGCAGGAACTTGCTATTATTGTTGTCACTACTCTTATTCCTCTATATTGTGACAACAAATCTATTACCATGAATCTGATGTTCCATGAGCGGAATAAGCATATAAAGATTGACTGCCATTTTGTTCGTGATGCCATATGTGGAGACAAGATTACTATGCCACACATCACGATAGATCTTCAGCTTGCAGATCTTCAGATCTCGTGGATAAATTCCATGTTAGGCCCGCATGATTGATAGATATACTCCAACTTGGGGGGAGTGTTAATGTGTTAGTGACGTATTTACGTTTCCTTTTGTTCATTGTAACCCTTATAGGGGTAATTATGTATTTTCCCAGTTTTGAGCTCTCTAAGGTTCCATCCTATATAAAGATCCCTAAAACTCTTAAATAAAGTATCTCATAGTGTCTTTCATTGTTTTCCACAATTACTACTTATTTAGATATTCTCAATATTACAACACATAATGACTTGTATATATTGTTTCGGGTCGGGAGCATTGCCCCTGCACCGTCGCAAGGGGAGCGCACTTGCTTCTCTAACCCCCCCCTCCAAGGCCCATTGATCGAGCAGTGAGACCCATGTCTGGTAGGATATGGTGCGGCAGGGGTAGTATATACGACGATTCTTCAACTTGGGGAGCCTTACCCCTTTTGGTTTAGCAATGGAGATGAAATAACTCTATATATTCTAGATATACGATATAGCTTGTTCGTTTGATTCAGTTTATCATTTATTTTCGTAAATAGATGCATCTTTACTGAAAGTTTCTGTAACTAATTATGTAATTCACCAGAACTTCATCCACGACAGTTATTTCTATGAATGAAACATTGTCTCATTAATCATTATCTACATTTTAGAATCAAATGCTCGTTTATTTTTATGAACAAAAGACGTGTTTTAAGTGTTGTTAACTTAGTTATTTCAATTCCATTTCCAATATCTATCGATAAACTCAACGACATGTCTGATATAACCGATATTTGTGATATATGGCGTATGGATGAGAGATATGGGTGATTTAAGTATTATTGTTGTTTTAAGAACTTGGATGATAACCATTTTCGATATGTGTCAACTAAAAAATCAGCATTAACAATGATATGACCGATATAACCGATATGTGTGATATAAGGGCCATAAATGAGTGATATGTGTGATATAAGTGTGTATTTTGTAAGTTATTTTTGTTGTAATAACTTCAAAGATATTAATTTGTAAAAAATGGTCAAAACGGCTTTTTTGAGCCATTTTCGTCATTTCCACCGAAACAATCTAGATTTCCCTAAAAATGACCTAAACGAGATTGAAATCGAGATTTCGAAACTGGGTCCCTCCTCCCCAAATTCGGATCACCAACTTCATCAGCAGAGCTCGATTCGTCACCTTCGGATTGCAGATTCCCAGTCGGCTATCCTTCCTTGCCAGCATTACAGTCTTCCAACAAACCCAGAGTCATCCCACCATCCTACCTGTCCACTGCTTTTGTATACTTTTTGGCACCAACATCTTCCATCTCAGCAACCACACCAAAACATTTTGATCTTCACATGGTCTTGGTCCTCGCATGCACAGTAATCACAGTACAATGGAAGATCATCACAACTGAGCAATGGCCCCAACAACTTCTAATCATGAGCAATGGAAAAGGTGTCATTAACATATCACCACAACTCCGCACATGTTTCTTTCAATCTGCAGTCCTTAAGCATTAAGCAATCCCAAGTCGTTCAAGATGTCATCAACAAATTGCCCCGGCTCCACGCCCACTTCGATCAATATGCACTCCTCGTGCAATCCCAAGTCCTTCAAGATTTCACCAAATCATTAATCAGATAGAGGGGAATTAAAAATAGCGATCTACCCACCCCTAGATCTCTGCACTGAAGGTAAAGTTTCAAAAATGTAAAAGCGATTGAAGTGATTTCATGTATATGAGGCAAGGCATAAGCCTCAATGCAGTCAAGGTGTGTGCCTCGGTTTTTTAGAGAAAGGCTGAAACCAATAGCTTATGTTAAGATATATAATTATAGAAATATTATGCTAAATGTATTTTCAACTTATAAAGGGTTTGATAGTCCATTTCTCTTTGAAATCCTCATAATTCTTAAATTAAAAGAAAATGAATTCGGAGTTCCATATTTCATGGAACAATTAAAGTTGTAGGACAAAAATAAAAGGATTGTATACATTCTATAATAAACTAGGCTTTAACGAAGTTAGGTAATAACGATATTTCGTAAAGTGGAATCAAAATGATATGGCTTTACTCCTAAAAGGTATTTATTAAATGTCTTTTGTAGAGATATTATTATGTCTATGTACTGTTTCCACAGTTTATATTTATGTCTCCCATCCTATGTAATTTACCCATGGACTTCTCTATATAAGAGAGACATAGGGTTCTTTGTAATACAGATTTTAATCTTTTTCCCAACATAGTATCAGAGCGATAGTCCTAGACCGGAGCTCACATACCCAAGAAAAAACCTAGTCGCCACCAGCCGCCTACAACATCCGCATCCGCCTCCTGCGGGTCCCGCTACCATCCGTTTTTCGTTGATAGGATTCGTCGCATCCTAAGTCTACACATGCAACCACTTCCCCATATATCTGTGTAGACATATTTATTTTGGTCTACAAACCCTAGTTTTTCTCAATCCGGCAGTATGTCAGAAAACAAGGTTGACATCCCCACCACATGCGCTTTCAGAGGTCCAACGCTGATAGCCAAGATGGATGGGATAAATTACGAATTATGGATCATGTAATTCATGAGCCTCATGCAGTCTAATGATAAGAAACATATTCTTACCGAGGAGGAGTTGTCAAAGAAAACTGAGGTAAACGCCTCATCGGAGGCGGATGATGCCTATGCACGTGTTTGGTTATCTGGTACATTGACGGTCGAGATCGTCAATGATGTCTTACATCAGCCCACCCCCAAGGCGATGTGGGACATTCTCACGACCACCTATTCCCAAGAAAGGAATGAGACAAAAATCCTTCAACTACAGCATGAGCACTTATTCTTTAAGTGCACAACATCCGAACAGGTATGGAGGGCAGTGGGGATACCTTGGTTAGCGAGCGACGATGTTGCGAAGCTCTGGAGAACAATCCGGACAGTTGGCAACAACTCAACCGACGACTGCACCAAAACTTTTGCCGCCTTATGGGCAATCTGGTTAAGACGAAATGATCTGATCTTCAACAACAAGAGATTTTCCTATGAAAATGTAGCAAATCATTGTAATTCTCTTTACAACCTTTGGCTTATACGATAATGTACTCTAATTTTTGGTTAATGAAAGTTGTTTTGCGGTGACCCCCCAAGCGGGGGCTTACCCTCTTTATCATAAAAAAAGATCATCAAATCTCTGATCAGATGTAGGAGCAGCATGGGTCTCAGCATGCTCAGCTACATGGGTAGATGCAGGAAAGTTATGCTTGGAGTAGCATGTATCCTCTTGAGTGCCCTGGACGGTGGCAATATGTGCATGTCTGACGAATACGACCTCTTCTACTATGAGGTCCACGACCACAAAAATGAGAAGAGCCTCCTCTACCATGGGAGGCGGCAGTCACAGAAGAGGTCTAGCTAGAGACATACGATGGAACAGTGATCTTGCTTAGTCTGTGGTAAGTCTCCTCCATGGAGAATAATAGCATACACAAATATCTGTGATCGAACAACATCATACTCTGGATCAAGTGCTATTAAACATATGTCAACCATGGTGTCGTTCCTGTATGCCTTTTGTCGCTCTGGGGTAGCGATAAGATGCATAAAACTATGGAGCTTCTCGAACATGTCGCGAAGAAATGTGTACAGAAAATGAAGATGACGTCTATTCTGTTTGACTGTAAAAATGTTGAGGGCACCCATTTTGTTTGACTATGAACTTCCTCAATCCCTTCGTACCTGTCGCAAATGGTATCTGCCACCCCAACAACCTTCTCCTCCTTACCTTGTCGTACAAGCGGCCTCTTCTCAAGCACCACAGGAAAACTTTGATTCTACACGGAATCTTCGGCGCCCAAACCACCCTCATGTCCTGGAAAAGCTCCTCGTCCTAATTGTCCGTAGTCTGTCTCAAGGCGATATATGTTTTCTTCACTAAGAACTTCGCGCCCCCCCAAACAAAATGGTCTCTATCCATCGAGAACTCGCCCAGAAGAGGGATGTCAGCCTGCAACCTAAGATACTCTTCCATACGTTGATCGAAGAGCTCCGCCTGGAAGGTCGGCGTCCACGACCCCGAAGCCGCCACCTGCTCCAAAGAGCTCTCCCTTGATGCTGACAGAGCGTAGAGCCTCGGAAATCTTTCCTGCAGAGTACCCTCCCCAATCCAATCATCCAGCCAGAATCTGAAAAGTCATCCGTTATCCACTTTCGGTCGAAGATTAGGCACAATCGTCGGCAAGACCTCATGTATGCCTGCCCACAATGGAGATTCGAAACGAATTCTTCCCACCATCAGATATGCTTTGACCACATATATCTTCCTTACCAGTCTGACAGCCAGCGAGGTCGACGGCCCCATATACGTGTTACCCACAATTAATGCCTTGTTCATGCAATCGACGTCACGCACTCCAAGTCCTCTGTCCTTGTGTCCCTTTGTAACCTCCTCCTAACTGACCACGTGCATTCCATGTCCCTGTTGTTTCTCGTCCAACCAGAAGAATCTCCTCATCAAAGTCTCAATCTTCTTCCTTACCCCCACCAGCATCAGTCTTGTGGAGTGGAAGAAGATAGGTATGGCCGAGAGAACGTGCTTTAACAAAATCAATTTTCCCCCTCTAGACAGGGTGGCCGCCTTCCAGCCCGCCAGTCGCTGCTCCATTCTCTGAACCACATCATCCCAGTCATCCTTTTTTAGTTTCCCCACAACCAGTGGTAGCCCAAGTAGGAAATAGATAGGACGCCCAGTGGGCAGCTAGTCAACTCTGACACTGTGGCACTCTCCGTTTCACTCATCCCAAAGGTGATTATCGCTGACTTCCGCTTATTGATCTCACGGCCTGAAATACTGCCAAAATTTCGACCAATTGTGCCGCGTTAGCATTCTGATCTTTAGTTCCTCCAAGCAAGAGGATCATGTCATCTGCATATTGTAGTAGAGGGATAGAAATGTCATCCTTGCGGATTCCCTCACACCAACCAACCTCAATGGCCTGTCTAAAGAGCACGCCCAAGGTATCGACCACAAGGACAAAGAGCATGGGAGCCAACGGGCACCCCTGCCACACACCACGTTGTGGCTGGAAGAATCCCCCCTCAGGTTTGTCGTTCACCAGGATGGAAAAAGAGGAGGTAGTGACACACCGCTTCACCCCAGTCGACCTACAAATCTGGGAAGCCACGCCTTTGCAATGACACCTATAAGAATCTCCAGTCGACAACAATCGTAAGCCTTAAAATAGTCTATCTTCCACAGAGCCCCTCTTGTCTTTGTCCTCTTCCAGACGAGACATATCTTCGAGGCCATCACTAAATCGTCCGCCATATGTCTCCTAGGTATAAACGGTGTCTGACCCTCCAGCACCCCAGAGTCCAGAACTCCTTTTAGCCGGTTCGCCGGGATCTTAGCCACAATAAGGTAGATTGCATTAGACGGTGCTATAGGTCTGAAATCCTCCACCCGAACGAGGGTGTCTTTCTTTGGCAATAGGAAAAGCAACTCCCGGTTCACCTTCTCGAATCCTCTATTCCCCTCCCTGATACTCATCAAGTAACTCCATCACCTCCTCGTTCAAGAGGTCCCGAACCCCCGCTAGAAAAGCACAGGGAAGCCGTCCGGGCCCCGAGTCCCATCTGCATTCAGACCCCAAATCGCTTTCCTCGTTTCCTCCTCCGTGAAGGGAGTCAAGAGACCCTCTGCCTGCGCTCCTGTTAACATATATATTAGTTTCCTTTGTATCTCTCTGTTATTTTTATTTTCAGCCGTATGCTTTATGTATTTTACCCATAGGCTACTCTCCTATATAAGAGAGCCTAGGGCTGATGGAATAAACAACTCTTTCATTTTTTCCCAACATAGTATCAGAGCGACGGTCCTAGACCAGAGTTCTCGAAACCCTAACCCTATCCCTACCCCACCTGCGTGCCTCTCTCTCTCACCGTCGCCGGCGCATACGCGCGACCGCCTCCGCCGCGCGTGCGCTCCGCCCTTCGCGCATGCCCCCCAGCGCTCTAGCCCTCGCACGCTCGCCCTTGCGCACGACTGCGCACCTGCATGCCCTCGCGACTGTGCACCTGCGCGCGACTGCGCGCCCGCCCTCATGCTGCGCGACTGAGTGCCTGCCCTCGCGCGCCTGCCCTCGCGCTCCTGTGCTCTTGCGTGCCTGCGTGATCCAACGGGTACCATAGAGCCCTAAGCGTGTGCTCTTGAATCATCCCTAAAGCGCACATCGTCAACTAAATGGGTTTAGTTGCTTGAGGTCTACACATGCAACTAAACCCGTCTATGTTTGTGTAGACGAATCTTATCTTCAGACAATTGCTCCAGTCTTCAGTTTCCAGTATGTCAGAAAGCAAGGCGGATATTCCATCCATCGGCACCTTTCGTGATCCAGCGCCTATTGTAAAGATGGATGGTACGAACTATGAACTGTGGGCGATGCAGTTCATGAGTATGATGAAGTCAACTGGTAAGAAGCACATTCTTACCGAAGGAGAGCCTGCTGAGAAGACTGGAGCCAATGCCTCATGGGAGGCCGATGACGCATACGCCAAAGTTTGGTTATCGGGAACGTTGGCGATCGAGATTGCCAATGACATTCTACATCAGCCCACGACCAAAGACATGTGGGACATTCTGGCGCGTACTCCCAGGCGAAGAATGAGACAAAGATTCTGCAACTCTAGCATGATATATTCACTATAAAGCAGAATGGTCGCCCTCTACATTCACTCTACACATCCCTGCGAGGGATGTTCGAGAAGCTATACAGATTCATGCCCCTGACAGCCACGCCAGAGCAACAGAAGACATATCGGAATGCGACTATGGTGGACGTTTTCCTTGCTGCACTTGATCCAGAGTATGAGGCAGCACGATCCTAGATCTTGGCCGATTCTACTATTCCTCCCATGGAGGAAGCCTTTCATAGACTGAGCCGCATCACCGTCCCTTCTACGGCCACGAATCAAAATGCTTCAGCCATGGCCGCCAACAGGGGTCGTGGTTTTCATCATCAGACCCGTAGACGTGGACCTCGTGGCAGGGGAGGCCGCACTCGACCAACATGTACCTACTGCCATCGCGTCGGACACAATGAAGAAACATGCTACTCTAAGCATGGATTTCCTGCATCTGCACGAGTCGCTGAACAGATAGAGCCTCCATCTGCTGCCACCTTTGATCAGTGGTTCGATGATCTAGTTGCCTGTCTAAGGGGCATTATTCCCCCATCTGGCCCAGCACCCACTACTGATAGTCAATCTGATGCTGCTGCATCTGCCTCTGCGTCTACCAGTGCATCAGGTAGCATACGTGCATTTACCAGTAGTAGATCAGATACATTACCTTGGATTATGGACTCGGGCGCTACACATCATCTATGTGGCGATCAGAGTTTACTTACAGGATATTCTCAGATTCCTCCAGGCCGAACAGTGGTCATTGCCAATGGTACACATTCCCCAATTACTGGTCAGGGGGAGATTAGACTGACATCTTCTATGCAGCTCAAGAATGTGTTACATGCGCCTGATTTTTCAATGAATTTACTATCAATCAGTCAGATTACAAAAGATTTACAATGTCGGGCAATTTTTGATCCATCTTCTCTTATTTTTCAGGACATCCTTACGGGCAACGTGATTGGTCGTGGCTATGAGCAAGGAGGCCTCTATCGCCTCAATCAGACTCCTTTTGCTGGAACCTCATCCCTACCTACTGGACCCGTATCTCCTCTGCTGTGGCATCTGCGCTTTGGACATCTACCGCTTCAGAAGTTACGTCGTGTGTTACCCCAGGGTCTGCCTCACACATCCATCCAATGTGAGGCTTGTCAGTTGGGAAAGCATCACCGGTCTACCTTTCCTAGTCGTCCAGGTCGGAGTAGTACCTCCAAGTTTGAGTTATTTCATATTGATATCTGGGGTCCGAGTCGTGTACCTGATCATCAGGGACATAGATTTTATATAGTTATTATGGATGATTTCTCTCGTGTGTCATGGGTATTTTTATTGAAAAATAAATCTGAAGCAAGGAATGTTATTATCCATTTTCTTAATGAAATTCGTAATGTTTTCTCCACATCTGTTAAAATTGTGAGAAGTGATAATGCCCTAGAATTGTGTACTCATGTCCTAGCCAATTACTACTCATCCAAAGGGATTATCCATCAAACATCATGTGCTTATACCTCTCAACAAAATGGGATTGTTGAAAGGAAACATCGCCACCTACTAGATGTCACAAGATCACTTCTTATACAGAGTCATGCTCCTTTTTCTTACTGGGGTGACGCAGTTCTCACAGCATGCTACCTAATTAATCGTATGCCGTCCTCTGTTCTGGGTGAACAGATTCCTTTCTCCCTTATCTTTCCTGGTAAGGATCTGTTTTTCCTTACTCCTCGTGTGTTTGGCTCAGTTGCCTTTGTCCACCAGTTGTCTCTCGGTACTGACAAGCTCTCTCGTAGGGCTGTCAAGTGTGTGTTTGTTGGGTACTCCAGAACTCAAAAGGGGTACAAGTGTTTTGATCCATTGCGTAGGCGGTATATTGTTAGTGCAGATGTTACATTTTTTTGAATCCGTGATGTATTTTTCATCCTCAGGTGATCAGCAGCTACCTCCAGTTCCTACTGATGCCATCTATATGGCACCACCACCACCAGTACCACCACCGCCACCAGCAGCAGCTCCTTTACCATCATCCGCACCTCCAAGTACTATCCCTGTTTCACCACTACCATTTCATTATACCCGCAGGCCTACTCCAGCTCATGGTCATGACTCATCTCCTAGCTCGCCTAAGGTATGTACTGAAGATATTACTCTTGATGGATCTAATGATATTTCTGAGCAGGATATGTTGCAGAGGCCAGATGAGGACACAGCCGATTTAGATGTTCCTATTGCTATACGCAAATCGAAGAGGGGCTGTGCCAAATATCCTTTAGCAGCTTTTGTGTCATTTGAGCGATTATCTGGGGATTTCAGGAACTTTGTGGTTGCCTTGTCAGCTGTAGATATTCCACGGAATTATGAAGATGCTCTGAAGGATACTAGATGGCGTCTAGCAATGGAGGAAGAAATGGCCGCACTTTAATCTAGGGGAACTTGGAGTCTAGTTCCTATACCTGCAGATGTGACCCCAGTGAGCTGCAAGTGGGTATTTACAGTCAAGCAGAATGCAGATGGCAGTATTGACAGATACAAGGCCCGCCTGGTTGCACGTGGCTTTACACAGACATACGGGGTGGATTATCTTTATACATTCTCGCCAGTAGCTCGTCATTCTACCCTACGGATCTTGCTGTCAGTTGCGGTTAGTCGAGAGTGGCCGCTATATCAGTTGGATGTGAAGAATGTGTTCTTATATGGAGACCTACAGGAGGAAATCTACATACAACAGCCTCCCGGGTTTGCTGTTGAGGGGGAGTGTTCTAAGGTGTGCAGACTTCATAAGGCTATCTATGGCCTTAAGCAGAGCCCCAGAGCATGGTTTCAGAAGCTTTCAGACCTCTTTGAAAAACAAGGATACAAACGCTCTAATGCCGATCATTCCTTGTTTGTACAGAAGATTTCAAGAGGTATTATTGCAATTATGATTTATGTAGATGAAACCTTGATTACAGGAGATGATGAACAAGGAATAAAGCATGCGAAAGAAAAGCTGGGTAGCGAATTTGTCACTAAGGATCTTGGAGTCCTTAGATATTTTCTGGGGCTGGAATTCGCTAGAAATCCGTATGGGCTAGTAATGTCGCAGAGAAAATATGTTACGGACCTGTTGAGTGAAACGGGTATGCTTGGGTGCCGGCCTGCTACAACACCAATGGACCCTAGCATGAAGATATATGATGATGATACAGAGGAGGTGGACTAAAGAAGATACAGAGAACTAGTAGGCAAACTGTTGTATGTCACGATCACTAGGCCCGATATATCCTTTGCAGTGTGTCGTGTGAGCCAGTTCATGGAGCAACCACGTCAGGTCCATATGGATGCTATACATATGATACTCAGGTACCTTAAATCATCTCCTGGTGCAGGTTTGCTATTCAAGAAAGGCAAGGGGATTTCTATCTCAGCATGTGCAGATGCAGACTATGCAGGTTGTCCCAAGGACAGGAAGTCCACCTCTAGGTTTGCAGTCTACATTGGAGATTCTCTAATCTCATGGAGGAGCAAGAAACAGGCGGTGGTAGCCAGGTCTAGTGTTGAATCTGAATATAGGGCTATGGCCCAGGCTAGCACAGAAATGATGTGGGTAAAGGCTGTGCTTACAGATCTATGTATAGATGTACCACTTCCTATGAACTTAGAATGTGACAATAAGGCAGCCCTGTTCATTGCAAACAATCTAGCATTCCATGAGCGAACCAAGCACATTGAGGTCGACTGTCACTTCATACGTGACATGATTCAGAAGGGGTTCATTGCTACATCTCATGTTACTTCAGAAAATCAAACTGCAGATATATTCACCAAGGCATTACTACGAGGCCCATTCCAGAAGTGTGCGTCCAAGCTGAGCATGATTGATATCTATGCTCCATCTTGAGGGGGGGTGTTAACATATATATTAGTTTCCTTTGTATCTCTCTGTTATTTTTATTTTCGGCCGTATGCTCTATGTATTTTACCCATAGGCTACTCTCCTATATAAGAGAGCCTAGGGCTGATGGAATAAACAACTCTTTCATTTTTCCCAACAGCTCCCGACAAAGCTTCCACCCTCTCCCCAACCAGCCCCAACCGCTCCCACTCGTAGCCTCGACAAAGTACCCCTGTAAAGCGCTCCCAATCGTCGCTTCCCCTGAGACTCTAACCCCCTCCACGTCAATCTCATGCAGTCGGTTTCTTCTTCGGCGTCCCGATGCCATTGAATGAGAAAATCTCGTGTTGGCGTCCCCTTCTTTTAGCCACTTATGCATGGATCTTTGACGCTACTCCACCTCCTCTTTGTAGTCGTCTAAGCGTAATTCCTCCATCAAGACCGCCCGTTCCGCCAACTCCTCCTGGCCCAAACCCCTCTCATCATCCAGGCCGTCCAATTTAACAATCCCAGTCTGGGTCTCCATCCTCATAGCCTTCCTCCTCGCCCTCACCTCCCTCCCGTAGGAGGTAAGAAAAGTTCTCAACGGCCGAAGCTTAGCAGCCATATGCGATACGGTGGAGCCCTCCGAGGTCCAACATCTCTACTTCTCCGCCACGGTCTCCCTGAATCTGTTCTCCAACAGCCAATTGCGCTCAAATCGAAAGAAGAATCTGCCCTTCTCCGCCTCTCCCAAGGACCAGATAATCAGCGTGTGGTCAGAGTGCACACGTGAGAGGGCCCATGCACGTGAAAGGGGAAACCTCTCTGAAGCGTCGGTCGACACCATGAACTGGTCCAGTCTTGACTGTGCCCTTACATTGCGCCAAGTGAAAGCGCAACCAGCTGCATCAATAATCGATAGCCCAAGTCGATGGGCCACCCTCCGTAGCTCCTCAGAATCGAGGTCCCCTCCACCACCCCGGTGCGGACGGTCATCAGGGAGTAAGATTACATTCAGGTCCCCCCCCCCCCCGATGATCCACAGCTCCTCCGAACGCGCGAGACCCACCTGCTCCAGATCCATCACCAAAGAATCTCTGTTGTTGCCAATTGGGCGTAGACGTTTGTGATGAGCAAGCCAACTCCATCGGACCTCCTCCTCAGCGAAACAGTAAGGCAGCAGAACTGAGACCTGGACACCTACAGGAAGTCGAAGGCATCTTTCTTCCATCCAGTCAGCATGCCGCCCGGCGCGCCCTGCGCCTCCATCTCCGCGAGCTCAAACTGGCCACCCCCATCTAGGCCTCTCCTGGCCGCTTCTGCTTCTCCCGACAACTTTGTTTCCTGCAGGAGGAACACATCTGCCTTGGCCTCCTGTATAAGGTTCTTTACTCCCATGTGCCTCCCAGAGATTTGATGATCTATTACTTGATTATGGGAGATTATGTCCATGTTGGTTCTCATGTTCCCCGTCTGCTTAGGAAAGTCATTCAGATGTTGCATCATCAGCTTCTGCCAGTACTTCAGGTAGCATCTATGCTCTTACCAGTTGTCATAGAATCGATATTACAGAATGGATTATGGATTTTAGGGTGTCCCATCACATGTGTGGAGATAAGAGTCAGTTTGCTTATTACAGACAGGTTCCCCCTGGCAGATTAGTTATCATAACTGATGGGACTCATTCTCTAGTTTCATGACAGGAGGAGATCAGTTTGACGCCTTCAATACGTATACAGAATGTGTTACATGCTCCTGGTTTTTTTATGAATTTATTGTCTATTAGTCAAATTACGAAGGATTTACATTGTCGTGTTATTTTTTATCCATCTTCCCTTGTATTTTAGGACATTTTTACGGGCACGATGATTGGTTGTGGCCGTGAGTAGGGCAGCCTCTATTGACTGGCCTGCACTCCCTATGATGGTCTATCTTCTCATCCTACATGATCAGTCTCTCTATTTATGTGGCACATACACTTTGGTCACCTTCCTCTTCAGAAGATGTATCATGTTCTTCCTCGGATCTCACCTCGGTCATCCTTCTAGTGCGAGGCATGTCAATTAGGAAAGCATCACCGATCTATTTTTCCTAGTCGTCAGGGTCGAAGTAGTAACTTTCTTTTTTAGTTGATTCGTGTAGACATTGGGGGTTCGAGTCGTGTACATGATCACCAACAACACAGATTTTATCTTGTGGTTGTAGATGATTTCTCTCATTTGTCATGGATTTTCTTATTAAAGAATAAATCTAAGGCTGGAAATGTGATAAAATCTTTTATCATTGAAGTAAAGAATATCTTTTCCTCTACAGTTAAATTTGTGCGAGCTGACAATGCATTGGAATTTTGTACTCTTACGCTCCCACAGTTCTTCTCATCTTATGGTATTATTCATCAAACTCATGTACTTACACATCCCAATAAAATGGTGTTGCGAAACGTAAGCATCGGCACTTACTTGATGTTACTCGAACCATTCTCATTCAGAGTCGTGCTCCACAATCGTTCTGGGGTAATGTGGTTCTTACTGCATGTTATCTTATGAATCACATGCCCTCAACTGTTTTAGGTGAGAAAATTCCTTTCTCACTTGCCTTACCCGAGAAGGATTTGTTCCTATTCCTCGTGTTTTTTGCTCATTTGCCTTTGAACATCAGTTGTCTCCTGGTCTTGACAAGCTCTCTCCTGAAGCTTTTAAATGTGTTTTTGTTGGGTACTCCATGACACGTAAGAGATATAGATGCTATGATCCATTGCACATGAAATATTATGTTAGTGTTGATGTCACATTCTTTGAGTCAGTGATGTATTTTTCCCCTATAGGAGATAGATTGACTTCTTCTGATTCAGATGGTGCGGTTTACATGCCACCTCCTCCTACAAGCCCATCACCACCTCTCGTTGAGTCTGGTGTTCCACCTCCATCACCTCCACCATCTCCTCATGTACCACCACCACCCACTATCCTTGTTCCACCCTTGCCACAATACTATACTCATCAGCCGACTTCTGCTCATGGTCCTCGCTCGTCATCCAGCACGCCTCAGGTTTGTTCTGAATACATTGTTTCTACTGATGGATCTGGAGATGTGCCTGAGCAGGAACCTTTACAAGAGGCTGGCATATAGATTGAGGAGATCCCCAATGACTTGGATGTACCTATTGCACATAGAAAGCAAAAGCGTGCATGTACATCATATCCCCTCGCTTCCTATGTTTCTTTTGATCTCCTTACAAGAGATTTTAGGAGGTTTGCAATTGGTCTATCTGCCACAGAAATTCCAAGGACTTGTTAGGAATCCTCGAGAGACAGTCGGTGGTGTCTTGCCAAGAAAGAGGATATGGTCGCTCTGCAGTCGCTTAGCACCTGGGAGCTTGGTCCATGCTCCTTCGCAAGCGTCTATTCTCAGTTGCAAGTGGGTGTTTACTGTCAAACACCATGCAGATGGAAGTCTTGATCGTTAGAAGGCCAGATTAGTTGCATATAGGTTTACTCAGACTTACGGGAGTAGACTATCTATATACATTCCCACCCGTTGCTCACCACTCCACACTTCGAGTTCTTCTTGCTTTAGTTGTAGTGCGTGATTGGTTTTTATTTCAACTTGATGTCAAAAATGCATTTCTAAAGGGAGATCTTCAGGAAAATGTCTACATGCAGCAGCCTCTGAGGTTTGCTGCTGAGGGGGAGTGACAGCTGGTTTGTAGACTTCACAAGGAAATCTATGGACTTAAGTAGAGTTCACGTGCATGGTTCCAGAAGCTCTCGGACTTGATTGAGAAGCAAGGATTCAAGAGATCAAATGCAGACCATTCATTGATTGTTCAGAGGACCACAAAGGTATGATTGTTATTATGTTCTATGTTGGTGATATCCTTGTTACAGGAGATGACGTGCAGGTGATCAAAGAGGCAAAAGAATTTCTTGATCAACAGTTTGTCACCAAGGATCTTGGCACCCTACGATACTTTCTGGGGTTAGAGTATGCCAAAAATCAGCAGGACCTTGTGATAACCCAAAGAAAATATGTGACAGATATGCTAGTTGATACATGCAGATTGGGTGTCGACCTGCCACTACCCCTATGGATGCGAGCATGATGCTATACGATGATGATATTAAGGAGGTGGACAGGAGAAGATATCGAGAATTGGTAGCAAAGCTACTTTATGTTACCATCACTAGGCCAGACATCTCCTTTGTTGTTAGTCGGGTCAGTCAATTTATGGAACAACCCAGACAGGTACATATGGATGCAATCCATATGATCTTGAGGTACTTGAAGTCATTCCAAGGTGTAGGATTGTTGTTCAGAAAAGGGACATCTCTTACTACTGTAGCTTACGCAGATGCATCTTACGATGAATGTCCTAAGGATAGGAAGTCCACCTCAAGCTTTGATGTGTTTGTTGGTGTCTCTTTAGTGTCCAGGAAGAGCAAGAAGCAGACCATGGTTGCCAGTTCTAGTGTTGGATTAGAACATAGAGCTATGGCACAAGAAAGCATAGAGATGATGTGGGCTCAAGATGTTTTAGCTGACTTATATGTTGATGGGTCACTTCTTATGCAATTACAGTGTAATAATCATGCAGTCTTATTCATTGCAAACAATCATGTTTTTCAAAAGAGAAACAAACATATTGAAGTAGATTGCCACTATAAACGGGACATGATTCAGAAAGGCTTTATTTCTACTTCCCATGTAAGCTCGGGAAAACAAACTGCAGACATTTTCACCAAGGCCTTACTCCGAGAACTCTTTCATAAGTGTATATCCAAGCTAAGTGTGATTGACATCTATGCTCCATCTTGAGGGGGAGTGTAGAGATATTATTATGTCTATTTACCGTTTTCACAGTTTATATTTATTTCCCCCATCTTATGTATTTTACCCATGGGCTTCTCCACCCATTTAATTTTCATTTTAAAGAAAAAGATGGAAATGTAAGTTACCTTGATATTTAATGAGGAAGGAGTTGGATGTTAGATTCTAGTTGGAAACGTAACCAAGAGATGTTAAAAAAATGTGCAAAGACAACATATCAAGTTGGACGTAATATTTACCCTAATTTTTTTAAACAAAATGAAATATAATGATGCTCGTAAGGCTAAAGAAATGATTTATTTGAGCATATTCATAGTTTGAACTAAAGTTGAGTTCATTGTAATCTTGTTAATGCAAAAAGGATGACATTTTTCATATTGCTAATGATATGAGAAAGGTCAAGAATTAGATAGGAGTTGCTACAAATTCTAGAAATGATGGTGAACTTGTTAGTGATTTGGTCTGAACATATTGGAAGATTAGCCTCTATTGCTCATAATTAATGCGATGTTGGTCAATTGCCACAAACGATAAAAAAATCATCCAAGAGGAATAGAATCCTACAAGTTAAAAGATTACCATGATTTGTTTGAGGACTACATCATATTAATAATATGATAACTATTCCAGATAAAATTTTATATAGTCAAAATCTCCTAAAGCATGACCTTTAATTATGTCAAAATGTTTAATATTCCATGCAGATAAGTTTTCTCTTTAAATCCAACTATGGTAATGTCTCAGTTTCACCTCACCAAACCACCTGAACTAATCGAGGATTGCTTACGCCTTACAAAAGCAGATTGAGGCTACAGCCTCAAAGCGATTTTGCTCAAAAATGCATCAATGCTTACGACTCACAATCTCAAGGATAGTTTTTGAAAACCATGGTTATATCTCGTGGACCATTCCTGCATTAGGGACTTTAAGGTAGCTAAAACCTCCTTATTAGTGAGAGCACTCACCATTGGTCCAATAAACATAGAGTCCAACCATGAGGAAGACATGTCCCTACATATCAAAACACATGGAGCCTCTAGAATGCCTAAATTTGTGTCGTAAAATAATCCCAATGGTGTTGTCTCCCCCCACCACATCAATGTCAGCCATAAGCTTCTCAATTTTATTTTATTTTTCTTATTGCTCACATACAAGTGGAAAAACCTTGCGTTCACTTGATGTCCTCAAATGTCGATTTTGATTTTTTTGCCAAAATTTCATAAAATGGAATTTGGAATATTTTCATCGATGGCTAGAAATGGTGGAAATGGTTCTAAAAATGGATTATTTTCATGTATTAAAGATTTTAAATGATCTTTAATTGATAAATAAGAAAAAAAACTTTGCAAAAATAAAGGTATAAATAGAACAATTCTAGTATTGTTGTCCTTATAATAGCTACGGATGGGATAAGACGTGTTATTTTATGTATCCTTTAGAAGTTTAGTTATAAAGAATGCATAAATAAGTTGAAATAACACATTCCATTGGTCAAACAAAACCATGAGTTCCTTGGTAAATCATGTACCCAACTTGATGCCTTCTGCGATTTCTCATGATTGAATCCATATATTCCACATACTTCTCCAATATAAAATACAAGTTTATGGTTTTGTAGTCCATCAAATTCTCTCTATGCCTAAATGGAGCAATGAGGAAACCTTGTTTGCTACTTTTGGCATGGAGGATTTGAGAGGTGATGAGGTGTGCGAGGGGTTTTGGTACCAAGCAGGTGCAACTATCATTGACATACCTTAGGTTGCTATTGGAGGGTCTCTCGTGTAGAATAGTTTTTTTTTTTGAAAGCTTCGTGTAGAATAGTTATCAACGACTAGAGATAAATGTTTCTGTCTAAGGATGGTCACATGGTGACGTTGGTGTTGGTCTTTTGATGCATTTTTTTCCCAAATTGTCGAGTCAAATTAGACTGAAGCGATGGTTGATTTGGGGATTTTTCAAAATTAGGATTTCTCGGCCCTAATTAGAGCATGGCAATCGAATCATTCTTACAATTAAACGATCTTGTCGCAAATTGACGCTTGAAGTTCGGTTTAAGCCGCCTCTCATGGTGCACGTTCGCGTCAACAAAAGTTCAACAATTGTCTCTTAGCAAGTTTCAAAGTTCAAGAGTGGCTGGACATGATTTTCGAGGAAGATTTCGTCAACAGAAATCAGATCGTTGCAGCTATTTGGCAACCCGAATTAGACCAAGAAAACGAAGGTATATTCACTGAAAATGAAGATTTCATTACAATTCTTGTACAAGAAGACAAGGAAGACATAGGACCAATATTCGACAAAGATCCTATGAAGGAAGAATATGAAATCACCGATTTTTTTGCAGTGGAAGTTGTTGTCAAGGAACAAAAAATGATGATGAATATCAGTCGAATATCTTAGATCTGGATGCCATCGCAATTGTTGTACATGAGGGTTGCGACCCACTGCAATCTCCTCATGAAACCATTGATCTGGAAGCTTTCAAAGCACCAAAACTTTTCGTAAAAAATCTTCAGGTTGTAAGTGAGATCTTCAGACAATCACCACAGCCTATTGAAGCCACAGGAGCCGTCCTATCTCCCCCACAATTCCCTGGGTGCACGTGATGCATCCACGACCTCCTCAAGCACCGTTGGCGTCATTGGCGGAGCGCCCCCCCCCACCCCCCCGCCACCGGCATGAGTGCTTCAAGCACAGATCTCACCGCCTCATGCACCTTGATCACCATGTCGCTAGAACCGCCCGCACACGGGTCGATCGGGCATCCGACGCACCCCTAATCAACCCCGCGGGCCTCGCTTAAGCAAGAAACATCGTTGATGCTGTCATGAAGCCCTTACCAGCACCAGGAGGCACACTAACACCCCCCAGCTGCCTTCATTCCGTTGTCACCGCCTATGACCCCCTGACTCAGACCGTCGTCGATGCTGCTTGAAAGGATGCGAAGCCCTAACGAGGGTTGGGGACTCAGCTCTAACATCCGGAATCCAATCAAACCCGAACTCGACCCGATTTGGGTCCGATTAACCCAATAATGTTATCTGACCACATTAGATAACCTAAATTGACCTATTGATCATGAATCAAAAGTCGTTCGGGCGATATCGATCAAAATTGATCGCTTCGTAATGCGTGCCGTGAAAAAGCCGCGACGCAAATTCGGAAACCGCAAAACAAACCGAGACCGTCATTAGATCCGATTCGACGAAACAAGACCAACGAAATCGACCGTTCGTCAATCGGAGGTCGTTTGATATTTTTAGTTCGCAAAAATTTAACCCCAAACCGAAACCGTATCTCGGAAATTCAGGTATTCAAAACCCGATCAAAAGTATATGGATATTATACTCATTTTGATCGTCGTTCAGAGACAATCAAATCGAGATATTGCACGTCAAAATCCGAGGCCTGTTGTGCGCGTACGGTAGATTTTTATGTATGTCAAATAAAAAGATATTTTGTTTAAAAATATATATATAATAATAATAATAAATATTTCCGAAACAGTAATCAGGTTGTACTGGTTCCAGCCGTGGAGTTTTTTTTCCTCTCTATCTTTTCCATTTGGGTTCCCTTTTACTCCACTTGTCAATCAAAGGGGAGCCCTCCCTCCTTATTTATATCATACAAGCCCTTCTTGATTTCCATCCTTCTCTTGTCTATTGAGTCCAATTCCAACGACATTACTCTCTCGCCCTCTCATGTCATTCCCAAAAGCTCAAGTTCTCCGTCTCCTATTTCTACAGCTACTGCCAGGGAAAATGCTACAGCCTCTTCTTCTCTTGTTGTTGTCCTCTCTTGCTTGAAGCTGCAATAAAGGCTTTTGACAAGAGGAAATTTCTGCCTCATTGAAGGTAATCACTGGAGACAACTGTTGCAGCCAAGGAGCTGCTGCTCCTTGCTCCAAATCATCAGTCATTGGAGACTCCTTTCTCCTTCTTTGAAGCTTGAAGCTGTTGTCCAGCAGTCTGCTGGAGCTTTTCTTGGGAACTTTCCTTACATGCAAGCCCTCTTTTTCACATTCAAAAGATCAAGGTACCTCTTTCCCCATTCCTTTGCTGCCATGCATGCTCATTTCACTTGATTATATGTACAACCCTCAACCATTCTTTTTGTTGATCCAGACTTTAATTATCTGTAAAGTCAGATCCAAACTTTAATTATCTGTTCAGAGATTTTTGTTTTCACAGTACTTCTGGTTATGAGATTGGATACTGGATAGATTTTTCAGAAATTTTGTCTTCATCAGATTTCTGAGATTTAGATACTGGATATGAAAATTTTCAAAATTTTCAGATTTAAATGTAAATTTCGGTTTCAGTAAAATTGTTTTCAACCACCTATGATTATGTGATTTTACACTGTAGGAAATATGGAAAATCCCAAATTTAAATTTAAAAATTCTGTACTGTGTGATTAGTGTAAAAAAAATTAATTAAATTCATTAATAATAATATTTGATATATAAGGGACAAAACATGATTATTCATACATGGGTTGGTATGCATACTATTATATACTAAACAGTGATCCTTTAAATCATTAGACAAGAATTGTGTATCAGAAAGTTCATAGTTTCTTAGAAGGGGACATGTAACTGTTATTTGTTATACACATCTCTCTACAACTTTCTTCTCCTTAAACCCAAACAAAAATTTATCGAAGTTATTCATGTGCACTTTGTCCACTCCTTCAAAACTATGTCACTTCAATCATATATGTCAGTCTATAAGTAAACACATCCTCCATTAAACTATATGAAATAGCATTATGATATCAAGTTAAGGGTATTTCTCATTTTTATGGCATTATAAAAAAAAGGTTTTTTTAGGCATCTCAATGTTGAAAACATGATCTTTGCATATCGAGATTAGGATTGGATTTACGACAAATACAGTGTATGGTTTCCCAGGTTAAGGCATGGGTAGAGAATGGTCCCTCCTATATGTGCACATGTTGGAAGAGACAACTAGAAGAGTTCAGATTATTATGTGGCATGTATTTTCCACTTGTGCCACCATTAGTCATTAACAAGAACTTTCCATATGACTGGTGTATCTAAAAGAATAGTCCTCACATAACTAAGATGATGATGAACTGGATCAAAGTTACTCGCAGGATCACTTTGGTTTCCACATCTATCACGAACGAATCTACCACACATCATCCATACAAAAAGTTTTGATCCATAACTCGAATTCTGAGGGAATTGTCAAAACACCTGTTTCACATGACTACTTGGAAGAAGAAACAATTTTCAAGTACCTCAAATGAAGTACATTAGCTCATTCAAAATTTTGCTACATCTTCATTTTGTTGTAATACAATCATCCTTATATCAGACTATATGCACCATGTTTATAAAATCAGTATATCATTAAATATGTTTATCAAAATCAATTACGACAATGACCATATGTGATTGCTCATCTTTAAGATCTATAGACAGTGATCTTGACATCGTGACTTGAATGAAAACTAGGTGTATGTTACATTTTGTAGTGGATCATCTGGTCGATATAGACATATAGTTTGTTAATGGATGTCAGATACGGTTATATGATTTAATGAGTATTAGAAATATCAAAAGATCTTTGACAAAAGATGTAGACATGTGCAAACAACCACGGAAATAATTGAGAAAAATGATAATTGATCAAGTGATGAATGATACTCAGTAATGCCGGTCACGGTGACCTTTACACCTGACTGTGCGAGGGCGCGGTGACCCTCAGCTGGGCGGAAGATAGGAAGGCCAGTTAGGGCAGCGGCCGCTTAATGCGCGGGTCTAGGATCCCAGTCCCTTTTCGATTTTTACGCGAGCTCGCAGTGTTTTTACGCCTCGTTGGGATCCCGATTTTAGACCAGTTCCGCTGACCCTCTGTTTTAGGATACCCAGGCGGGGGATCCTCGGTTTTAGTTTTTCGTACGAGCCCGGTTGCCCGTTACCGGTCGGGCTGTCTTTTTAGAGCGACTTTTCCGAGAAGTCTCTCTCACCCGTCTCAGTGGCGTAGTTTGGGAGTAGACCTATCCCTCTATTGGACCGCGCTTCCAACTAGAGGGCGAGACGGAAGAGCCATTTGTAGGCTTCTTCACCGCTTGAGTTTACTTCGCCAACAAACTTGGCATTTCTATATCTAGATCATCCATATCTACATCTACATCATCTGGAGTTATATCTGAAACATTTGAAGTTAAGAATTGGAAAAGTTACGATCAAAAGTCTTGTTGATAGGAAATGACTATTCACTAGATTTAAGAATCTAAATAAATCAAGAAATCTTTCCAATCTCAAACTTTTCCATTATCACTCACAAGCATGATCTCTGAAGAAAATGATATATATGCTTACACTCATACATTCATGAATATTCAACAATAATATAAATGTGTCATATATGGGAAGTGTTGGGTTAACGAACAATCATGAGAGATGCTTACAAATAACTTGAAAAACCTTACTTACGCAAGTAGATGTAAATTATGCTTGTTCCACCTTTCTACTTGCTCTATTTTGCACATTAAATTACTTGTTATTTATTTTAAACTACGAGTTTGTATTCACGTTTGTGACTCTTCCTCCTTGCACGTATGGCAGGCAAGAGGCCTGCTGATCAGTAGCTGTTCATGTTTCCAGGGATATATGGTGTATATTGGAAGATTCTTGTACATGATGTAAAATGATATGGAAATTAATGAAATGAGATTTTGGTGTCATTTGCCTCTATTAGCTTGTGGTTGTGAATGTGAATGTCTTATGTAGCTTAAAAAAATTTCCCCATAAACTTATGCTTTTAATGCGATGTCATTAATGGAATATTGTGAAATGTAGCGTAAACAGATACCCGGATCCTAGGGGGTTCACATCAGCTTCAATCGGATCCCCTAAATTAAGGGCTGAGATATTTTGGAAAAATTACAAGTAGCGCCATCCTTACAAAAGTTTTTATCTAAAGGCCACCCTGAAGAGCTCATCTTACGAATTTTGTTTATGTGAAGGGATAGGAAATTTACACTTCCACCCCTAGAGCAAGAATATTTAAAGAGAAACGCTGAGAAAAAGAAATTGGGGGGACTGCTACCTTTTCTAAGAAATTGGGGGGACTGCTACCTTATCCAATTCGGATTAGGAATGTGGGATTCACCTATATAAGGACCCTATGGTCTAGTTCATTGCTCACATCTCCTCTCATCCTAAACTTGTGCCATTCATTTGCTATGGGTTCTCTGAAGGTTGCGATGGTTGAGATGAGGTTGCACCCATAAAAAAATTTAGCACCACACATCAGGGGAGCGACATCTGTGCGGGCACCGCCATCGGTGCCACATATGCTCTTCATGCAGGAACTTGATGGCTCCAACCACCGCATCAAGGACACTTAGATTTTGTCATTTGCTCCATTGTTCTTTCAACATGGGATCGAGAACGCTGGAATTAAATCGTCAAGTCTCAAGCCGAAAGATCAAGCAATTCGTCAGGAGACGAATTTTTCAAGCGGTGGAAAATTGATGCAATTTTTCCCAAATTGACGGGTCAAATCAGATTGAAGCAATGGCTGATTTGGGGTTTTTTTCAAATTAAGTTTTCCATCCCTAATTAGTTGTTTTAAATTAGTCGCTTAAATTTTACTTAAATAAATCGAGATTGTAATCTCAATATTTCTAGTAGATAATTTTAGTTAGAGTCAAATTAGGAAGTCAAATATAGTCACTAAAATCGATTGGGATTTTATTTAATTGAATTTGATTCTCTTTCTAATTTTGTAATCCCACCCCTCCTATATAAAAGGGATGGTAGGCATTTGTTTGAGAAACAATTCATAATATATGAAAAATTGATATTATCTCTCTCTCATCACGATCTTTGTGATTCATCTCCAAAATCTCTCAAAGGATGTTGAAGAGGAGGGATGTAGTACATGCTTAATGAAGTAGGAAGAGGCTTGCAAGCCAAAGACGAAAGATAATACATGCATTGGGAGCTTAGACTCCTTTCATAATGGCAATGCCTTGGATCTTATAATCTTGAATCCGATCGTAGGGGTGGGGATATTTATGGCAAGGTTCTAGATGCATGTTTTGGCAAGTGATTATTCTTGGAGGAGACGGTCAAGTTGTTGCAAAGGGCTTTGTTGGGAAAAACGAATGACTTGCTTTATTCCATAAGCCCTAGGCTCTCTTATATAGGAGAGTAGCCTATGGGTAAATTACATAAAGAAGACAACTGAAACATAAAATAAAATAACGAAGAGGTACTCTATATGCGTCAATATATGCGTCAACACTTTCCCTCAAGATGGAGCATAGATATCAATCATGCTCAGCTTGGACGCACACTTCTGGAATGGGCCTCGAAGTAATGCCTTGGTGAAAATGTCAGCCGTCTGATTCTCTGATGTGACGTGAGATGTAGCAATGAACCCCTTCTGAATCATGTCACGTATGTAGTGACAGTCAACCTCAATATGCTTGGTCCTCTCATGAAAGGCTGGGTTGTTTGCAATGAACAAGGCGGCCTGATTGTCACATTCCAACATCATAGGAAGCGGTATATCAAGGCATAGATCTGTAAGTAAAGATTTCACCCACATCATTTCTGTGCTAGCCTGGGCCATAGCCCTGTATTCGGATTCAGCACTGGATCTAGCTACCACTGTCTGTTTCTTGCTCCTCCACGAGACTAGGGCATCTCCAACATAGACTGCAAATCCTGAGGTGGACTTCCTGTCCTTGGGGCATCCTGCATAGTCTGCATCAGCGCATGTTGTGATAGAGATCTCCTTTCCCTTCTTAAATAGCAGACCTGCACCTGGAGATGATTTTAGATATCTCAGAATCATGTGTATTGCATCCATATGGACCTGACGTGGTTGCTCCATGAACTGGCTCACACGACTCACTGCAAATGATATATCAGGTCTAGTGATCGTGACATACAGTAGTTTGCCTACCAATTCTCTGTACCTTCTCTTGTCCACATCTTCTGTGTCATCATCATAGAGCTTCATGCTGGGATCCATTAGTGTCGTAGCAGGTCGACACCCTAGCATTCCTGTCTCACTTAATAGATCTGTAACATATTTTCTCTGCGACATTACTAATCCATATGGATTTCTAGCAAACTCCAGCCCCAGAAAATATCTAAGAACTCCCAAGTCCTTGGTGACAAACTCGGTTCCCAGCCTTTCTTTTGCCTGCTTAATGCCCTGCTCATCATCTCCGGTAATCAAGATATCATCAACATAAACCATGATTACAATAATACCTCTAGCCTCTTCTGCACAAAGAAGGAATGATCAGCATTGGAACGTTTATATCCTTGTTTCTCAAAAAGATCTGAAAGCTTCTGAAACCACGCTCTGGGGCTCTGCTTAAGGCCATATATGGCCTTATGTAACCTGCATACCTTGGAACACTCCCCCTCAACAGCAAACCCAGGTGGATGTTGCATATAGACTTCCTCTTGCAGTTCGCCATATAGGAATGCATTCTTCACGTCCAGCTGATAAAGCGACCAGTCTCTAGCAACTGCAACTGATAAGAGGATCCGCAGAGTGGAATGACGCGCCACAGGCGAGAATGTGTCAAGGTAATCCACCCCGTATGTCTGTATGAAGCCACGTGCAACAAGGCGTGCCTTGTACCTGTCAATAGAGCCATCTGCATTGTGCTTCACGGTAAACACCCACTTGCAGCTCACCGGGCTGACATCTGGAGGTATAGGAACCAAGCTCCAAGTGCCTCTGGACCGAAGTGCCGCCATTTCTTCTTCCATTGCTAGCCGCCATCTAGCATCCTGCAAAGCATCATGATGATTCCGTGGAATGTCTGTGGCTGAAAGTGCCAACACAAATGTCCTGAAGTCTCCAGATAGCCTCTCAAAAGACACGGCTGCTGACAATGGATATTTGGCACAGCTTCTCTTCGGCTTCCGTAGAGCAATTGGAACATCTAAATCATCTGTATTCCCATCATGCTCCTGCAATACATCCTGCTGAGAAATGTCGTCAGATCCATCAACATTAATATTTTCATTACATACCATAGGCGAGCTAGTTGACGGGTCAGGACCATGAGCTGGAGGAAGCCTGCGTGTGTAATGGAATGGTAGTGGTGAGACTAGCGGTGGCGGTGGCGGTGGCGGTGGTGGTGGCGGTGGTGGTGGTTGTGGCGGTGGTGGTGGCGGTATCTGAGGTGGTGGTGTCATGAATATGGCATCAGGAGGTATAGGTGGTAGCTGCTTGTCTCCTGATGCTGAAAAATACATAACAGATTCAAAAAATGTAACATCTGCACTGATCATATACCGTCGACGCACTGGATCAAAACACTTATACCCCTTTTGAGTTCTGGAGTACCCAACGAAGACACACTTGACAGCCCTAGGAGAGAGCTTGTCAGTACCAGGTGACAACTGATGGACGAATGCGACTGACCCAAACACACGAGGAGTAAGATTGAACAAATCCTTGTCAGGATAAATGAGTGAAAAAGGAATCTGTTCATTCAAGACAGACGAAGGCATACGGTTAATTAGGTAACATGCAGTTAGAACTGCATCACCCCAGTAGGAGTAGGGAACATGACTCTGTATAAGAAGTGATCTTGTGACATCAAGGAGGTGACGGTGTTTTCTTTCAGCAATCCCATTCTGTTGAGATGTATGAGCACAAGATGTTTGGTGAATAATCCCTTTTGAGGAGTAGTAATTGGCCAGAATGTTGGTGCACAACTCTAAAGCATTATCACTTCTCACAAGTTTGACAGATGTGAAGAAAACATTTTGAATTTCATTAAGAAAATGGATAATAATATTTCCTGCTTCAGATTTATTTTTCATCAGAAACACCCATGACACTCTCGAGAAATCATCCACAAATACAATATAAAACCTGTGTCCCTGATGATCGGGAACACGACTCGGACCCCAGACATCGATATGAAACAACTCAAACTTGGAGTTACTACTCCGACCTGGACGACTGGGAAAGGACGACCTGTGATGCTTTCCCAACTGACATGCCTCACACTAGATAGGTGTGTTAGAGAGACCATAGGGTAGAACTCGACGCAACTTCTGAAGCGGTAAATAAAGCGCAGATGCCATAGGAGAGGAGATACTTGTCCAGCAGGAGAGGATGTGATTCAGACGGTAAAGGCCTCCTTGCTCATAGCCACGACCAATCACGTTGCCCGTACGGATGTCCTGAAAAATCAAAGAATATGGATCAAAAATAGCCCGACAATGGAGATCCTTCGTAATCTGACTAATTGACAACAGATTTATAGAAAAATCAGGTGCATGTAGCACATTCTTGAGCTGCATAGAAGATGTCAGTCTAATCTCCCCCTGACCAGTGATGGGGGAATGTGTGCCATTGGCAATCACTACTGTCCGTCCTGGAGGGATCTGAGTGTATCCTGTAAGTAGACTCTGGTCGCCACATAGATGATGTGTAGCGCCCGAGTCCATGATCCATGGCAGAGTATCAGATATACTACTGTGGAGTGCAAGTATACTACCTGAAGTACTAGTAGATGCAGAGGCAGAAGCAGCAGCATCAGTATGACTCTCTGTAATCGGTGTTGGACCAGATGGTGGGATGATGCCCCTGAGACGGGCAACTAGATCATCAAATCGTTGATCCAAGGTAGCAGCAGATGGGGGCTCTATCTACTCAGCAGCTCATGTAGATGCAGGGAATCCGTGCTTCGAATAGCATGTGTCTTCATTGTGTCCGACCCGGTGACAATATGTGCATGTTGGCCTAGTGCGGCCACCCCTTCCACGAGGTCCACGTCCACGGCCCTGGTGATGAAATCCGCGGCCTCTGTTTGCCGCCATGGCTGAGGAATTCTGACTCGCAGCTGCTGAAGGAACTGTGATCCTACTCAATCTATGAAAGGCTTCTTCCATGGGAGGAATAGTCGAGTCTGCCAAAATCTGAGACCGTGCTGCCTCATACTCTGGATCAAGTGCAGCGAGAAACACACCCACCATCGTCGCATTCCTATATGTCTTCTGTTGTTCTGGCGTGGCGGTAAGAGGCATGAAGCTATAGAGCTTCTTGAACATCCCTCTCAGTGATGTGTAGAGAGAATGTAAAGGACGGCCATTCTGCTTTATTGTGAATATATCATGTTGAAGTTGCAGAATCTTTATTTCGTTCTTCACCTGAGAATATGTTGCCGCCAGGATATCCCACATGTCTTTGGCTGTGGGTTGATGTAGAATGTCATTGGCAATTTCAATAGCCAATGTACCAGATAGCCAGACCTTGGCATATGCATCATCGGCCTCCCATGAGGCATGGACTCCAGTCTTCTCTGCAGGCTCAGGTTCGGTAAGAATGTGATTCTTACCTGTAGACTTCATCATACTCATGAACTGCATTGCCCACAGTTCATAGTTAGTACCATCCATCTTGACAATGGGCGCTGGATCACGAAATGCGCCAATAGACGGGATATCAGCCTTGCTTTCTGACATACTGGAGATGGAAGACTGGAGCGATTGACAGAAGATGATCTTCGTCTACAATGACATAGACGGGATTAGTTGCATGTGCAGACGTCAAGCAACTAACCCCATGAGTATGTGTGCGCTACGGTCTTTACACGCGCAAACAATCACAAAGACGCACGCAAACTGTGGGCTAGCGCACAGATGTTCACGTGCAGGCGCGCACAGTTACGCGCAGGGGCGCACAGATGTTCACGCGCAGTGGCGCACACTACGTGCGTGTGCAACTGGGGCACGCACGCAAGTACTGCAGGAAGAAGTTGCGCAGGGGCGCGCGTGTGTGCACGATCAGACCTTCAAGCTTGGGCGCGAAGAGGTTCACGCGTGGGCATACGCGAGAGCACCGCCGCGATAGCAGACCTACGCGCGAGAGCAGGCGATGCTCTACGCACAGGTCTCGTGCGTGAAGCACCGCCGCTAAGGCGAAGGTGCGCAAGGCTGGAGCACCGCCGCGATCGAAAAAGGCGACCTGCGCAGTAGATCGGGGATGGGCGGCGCCGAGTAGAGAGAGAGAGAAGAGAGAGAGGCCGGCGGGTGGGGCGGGTTAGGGTTAGGGTTTCGAGAACTCCGGTCTAGGACCGTCGCTCTGATACCATGTTGGGAAAAAACGAATGACTTGCTTTATTCCATAAGCCCTAGGCTCTCTTATATAGGAGAGTAGCCTATGGGTAAATTACATAAAGAAGACAACTGAAACATAAAATAAAATAACGAAGAGGTACTCTATATGCGTCAATATATGCGTCAACAGGCTTCAATGTTATGCAATGTTTTGATACAGCTTATGCTCAAGGTGGAGTCATTCCTAAAATGATAGTTGAAAATTAAAGATGACTTTAGATAGTAACGAGAATATTGATCGAGTGCTGGCAAGTTTTCCCAATTGTAAAAGATTTTGGTTAGGCGCAATAATTGAATGAATCATTCAAATTTGATTAGGTGTCGTTTAGAAAAAAATCGGAAAAAATGGACCTTCAAAATAAAAGAAATATAATACTATTAGTTAAAGACTATAGGTCCAATATGAAAAAATTAGAGTTAAAAATAATTAGTCATAGGATCTAGTAGGAAATAATATTTTTACACAAATTCCTTACATGGCCTTTATATATACATAGATGCCATGATATTTAAATACTAAAGATCCAATAAAATCTAATCGAGAAATATTAGCTATATGATATAGTAGGAAATAATATATGTCCAAGACATATTGAAAGGAAAAAGGACGACTGCTACATAGATTGGTGTCCAAAAACATCACCATTGATTCATAAGGTTACAAGGGCTTTCAAAGTCAAATAATTGCATGACCCAACTATCAGCTAGTATCTTTGCATGAGCAATTACATCTATACCATAGTATCTTTCCTGACGAAAGACAATCCCATTTCTCGCAAGATACAAGGCCCAATAAATAGCCACCACCCAAGTTCTATCTTCCCCATACCCCGTCGATCAGACCTAATAGACGCCCAGAAATGTGGTGTGCAATCAATCTTAATCAATGTGATTCAAAAACTCACCTAGACACCTACAAAACTTGCACATGTTAAAAAGAAGTGGTTCACATCTTCATTGGCCTCCAATCAACGCGCACAAGTAGAGTGTACCCTAAAAGAAGATATAAGCTTATCTCATGTCATCAACCGTCCACGCATATGAGCCAGAGAAACACATTAACACGCGTAGGCATCTTCCACTGTTGTAATCTCCCACAGTCAATACAGCACATGGATCAAACGGCACCAACCCCATCAATGTCTTGTAAGCTTTCCGAATATAGAATCTTCCATCAGCAACCATGCCCCTGCGAAGGCCCCTTTTGGTCTTCCAATATCTCCAACATCTCCATAAGATCTCACATTCATTGATCTGAATCTCAGATCAATAAGTCAAGGAAAATGATGCACCATTCCAAGCATCTGCCGATGAAATTTCCAGTCGTGTGCTAGTGTCATCAGACAAGGGAATCTTATCCCCAGACCCCCCTCCTTTCATCCAATCATCATGCCATAATCGAAAGCCTCTCCCATCCCTAAAATCGGCCATAGCAATGCTCCGACATCCTCCAACATCGAACAGATGGCCTTTCAGAAATGTGATGGCATAGTACCAAACTCCCTAGTGCACGGCAAAGAAGAAGATGTCCTTTAGATCTTCCGAATCAGAGAGCACACCGTAATGCCACAATCATCCTAAATGTAAGTGGTCCACTTATATGACAAAGCCTTGTTCATCTCTACCAAGCTGTGGATACCAAGTCCCCCATTAGCCTTAGACAGAGTAACAATCATCCAGCCAACCAAGGCTACACTTGTGGAGTCACCAAAGCTACACCAAAAGACACGTCTCATGATGGTTTCCAGACTCTTTTGGACACTCATGGGGAGAAGTCTATGGATAGCCGAAAGGACTGACTTCAACAACACCAATTTGTCACCTCTAAATAGACAAGTGAATTTCCAACTTACGAGTTGCTTCTCTATCTTTACAATCGAGGGTTTCTAATCAGTCTACTGCAATCTCCCACCAACCAGAGGCAGACCTAGATACCGCAAGGGTAGACACGTCTTAATTTCCTTATTACTACATTCTCTACCCTACCTTTTTCCTTCACCTTTTCATTTTTTGACCAAAGATCTAACAACCATAGGGTAGATAGTGGTGCTCCCTCTCATTGTACATTAAGTCTATAGCAGTACTACATTGAATTCCTCCTTGGTAGTTATCATGATTTGTAGGCTATCAGGATATTCTCCCTCTGTCTTCTCATTGTGGGGGTTATCATAGCATGATAACCCAATGCAGTGGCTCTCATTTCTTTGTAGTTTGATTCCTTTATTTATGTTTGTAAATCCAAAGGATGTATCGTTTGGAAGTGTCTTTTAAGGAAACAGTTGTGTATTTTGTGAAGTGGCATGTCTCTTAGATGGTATTCGGTTCCCAATATAATGCCATCATCATGTGTGATGAAAGAAACATATACATATGATTTGAATCCTAGTTACATTTAAATTTGATATCTCTCATCAAGTTTGAATTCTTTCTTCTCTTAAACCCACTACTTCAATCATTTTTTTCTTTCTTCTTCCCCCTCATGCAACTTAGCGTCCTCTACCTTCCCTTCTCATCTCCAATCCCCTCCTCTCTTTAGCCATGGGTCTTATCCTTTTTCCTCCTCAATGTTCTTTCTCCTCTGCTTACTAGCCTCCTTCTCAACTCCATTTCTTCCCCCTCACGTAAGTTGGTGTGTTCCCTTTCTCATCATGTATAGCTATGTGCATTCCCACCCAAAATCTCATGTGACTAACGCGTATTATATTTTTCTTCTTACCCATCAAGTTGCATAAATGTGATTTGTGACTTTAATTTTTAGATATCCATATCATCACGATGCAAGAAGTGATTTCATCATGCTAAATTATTGTGTTATTCTCGTTATTTCAAATAATATGTTTGTACTATCTTCCATATAATCTTTGTCTTGTCTTACATCAATGTGTAATGATAATCACAATATGTTCGATTTCGTTATCAATAACAATGCATCTAGGCCTTGTATAATTATTTTCTCAATATCTATTTCTTTCATCACAGCTGAAAACAGAGCAAATTTAGATTACCGTAGACATACAACGTAGACATACAACAGGTATACATGCATTATATATTATCTGTCAAGAGTTATCCTTGATCTTAAGGTTTTTTAATTGAAAAATGGAGCTACCCCATATAGGGTAGCCAAGTTAGCGACATCCATCCTTCTTCTTTTCTGGATTTTTTATCAGTTGTGGCCCTCTGAGATATTACAATTTTAGTTATGTCCCTCCCTTTTTGGAGATATCGGTTGTGTCCCCAACTTCTTGACGTTCTATCACTTGTGCCACTCAGGTTAGTTATCGCCCATCCCCCAACGCAAACAGACATGAATTTTAGGGATATAACGGGAATTAAATTAAAAAATATTAAAAAGATCATTTCTCATCCTCTTCTTTCTCTTTCCCATCCTCTTCCTCTTATTCCCCTTCTCTTCCTCCTCCCCAGCCTCCTGCTCCTCCACCGCCTCCTCCCCCCGCCCCCAGCTCCTCCTTCCACCCCGAGCTCCTCCCCCACACCCTTGCGTCGCCTCCTCTGCCCCGAGCTTCTCCCATGCCCCCTGTCGCCACCTCCCCCTGTCCTCGCACCTCCCCATTTGCCCTCCTCCGCCCCGTGGTCCTCCCCTCGTGCCTCCCCCCTTCGTCCTCCTCCGCCCCGTGCCTCCCTCCCACCCCCAACTCCCCCTGCCCTCACACCTCCCCCTCTGCCCTCCTCCGCCCTGAGGTCCTCCTCCTCTACCCTCCTTCACCCAACGCCTCCCTCCCAACCCCATGCCCTCGTCCTCCCCCCTATGCCCTCTTCCATCCCGAGGTCCTCCCCCCACACCTTCCCCTCCACCCTCTTCCACCCCGCGCCTCCCTCCCACCCCTAGCCCCCCCTACCGTTGCACCTCCTCCTCTGCCCTCTTCTGCCCTGAGTTCCTCCCCCCGCGCCGCCCCCTACCCATGCACCTCTCCCTCTACCCCTCCTTTCCTCCGCTCCCTCACACCTCCCCTTCCACCCTGCGCCTCCCTCCCGCACCAAGCTCCTCCCTTCTGTTGCAGTTGTCAAGAACTCGAAGGGGAAGGGGATGAAGGAGGAGGTGGTCGGCCTCGTCAATTGAGAACCCGCGACCTCGTCGTCGACATACTGTTGTTGATGGTGAACGACGGAGGAGAAGGGGATGGAGGAGGAGGTGGTCGGAGGATGAGGAATGGTTGGAGGGTGAGGATAAGGGAGGAAGAGTTAAAGAGGGAGAGATTTTTTCTGGATATGCCCCTCTTAAATATACCATAGTTAGATTAAACCATGGTTAAGTTCAACTCATTGACGATTAAAGTAACGGAGGGGCACAAGTGATAGAACTGTAAGAAATCGGGGGCATAACTGATATTCCCAAAAAAAGAGGGACATGACTGAAATTACAATATCTCGGAGGGGTACAACTGATAAAAATCCTTATTTTTATGATATTTTTTAATGATACTTGGAAAATTTAGATCACGTAGTGTCATCATATTCTCATTCAAAATTCAACTTAATTTGAGACTCCTATCCCATACATCAAGGCTATCAAAATTTAGGGATATTTACATCCATAACCCTGAGTAGTTCCGTAATTACCCCAGGAACCCTCGATAATTCATAATCACATGAGTAACCTCGAATAATCCTTAACTCGTATATGACATAATCCTGTGTTATGTTTCGTTTAGTATGACCATTATATTTGACGGTTTTCGTGAGAAAAAGACAAAATTGCCCTAATCCATCGTCCCTGCGGAAGGCGTAGAGGAGGAGCCGCCCACCTCCAGCCCAGGCCCCCCCCTCCAGTCCAGTCCAGGCCCGAGCCCCCCGGTGCACCTCCGACCCGAGCTCCCCCGATCCCACCCCTCCCCGCGCACCTCCGACCCGAGCTCCCCCGATCCCACCCCACCCGCGGAGCCCCCCCCCCCCTGACACCGACCCTCGCCCACCGACCCGAGCTTCCCGACCCCTCCGCCCACACCAGCAGGTCGAACCCGAGCCCCCCGACCACCTTTCCCCCGACTCTCGCTCACCCTCCAGGCCGACCCCGACCTTGTCTCCGCACAAACCCACCCCCCCCCCCCCGAGCTCCCCGAACCCTACGCCCATTCTCCCAGCCCAGGTCGGCCCCGAGATCCCCCCCCCCCCTCTTTCCGACCTCTCGTACATACTGCCTCTCATACACCCTCCAGGATGGGGCTTGCATGCGGTGGGATGGGGCGGGGGCCTTGCATGGCAGGCAGGGGTGTTCGATGGAGGTTGGGGAGGACGGGGAGGGGGGTTACAGGAGATCCTGCAGGCATCCGGGGGGCTTCGGGAGGCGAAGGCCGAGAGGGAGGGGGCTGGAGGAGGAAGGGGATGGATGGTGGTCGGCAGGGTGGGTGGGAGAATTGGAGAAGGAAGGTTTGGGGAGGGAGGGTCGGCAGGAAGAAGAGGGGTATTTTTTTCTTTTTTTGTTTTTTAATTATAGCCGTTGGATATAGGATTGGTTAGATTAACTTTAGGTCTACATGAGTTAACTGACTAAAATAACAGAGGGTTATGGATGTAGGACGACGCACTTATTCAGGGTTACACATGTAATTATGAATTATCGAGGGTTCCTGGAGTAATTACGGAACTACTCAGGGATATAGGTGTAAATATCTCCAAAATTTAATGGTCTCCGAATTGCTAAAATTGCTACTTATCAAATAGATGTGTCTGAAATGTCCGTTTTTTCATGAAATTTGGAACACATATTACTCTTATTAGTTTAACTTAATCCCCCCATGTGTCATTAAAAATTCCACAAAAAATTAGAAAATAAGGGGGAGTAGCTAACGTGGTTACCCCGCATGGGGGGCCCATTTAAACTCTTCTTAATTATCTTAGTTATCCATACGCAAAATATAATAATAAAATAAATCTTTTTTTATTGTATATTTGTTATATAAAGTACGACAACGACAAAGCTTTCTCCCACATTAAGGCCCTGTTTGGTAGGAGAATAAGCCCTGGAATAAGGGGCCAATTCTCCTCCCGACACGGTTTCCAGTGGTACAGCTATTCCTCATTATTCCATCTTATTTCACTCTTATTCCTATCTTTATCCCACCTTACCTACCTTTATTTCACCTTATTCTCCTTGTTCCTATCTTCCAGCCGAACAGAGAATAAACCCTTATTCTCCTTATTCCTGCTTATTCCCGACTCGAACGGGCCCTAAGTAGGATCGTTACAACGATTCTTTCAAAGTAACTTATATAATATTTGAAGCATCAATTAATATTTCAAATTCAAAATAAAAATATATTGAATTCAATATTCGAAATTCATAATAAATCAGATATAAATTCATTAAAATTGAATTCGAGTTTGGATTTCAAACTTTTAGAATGACTTGAATATGAATATATGTGGATCCAAATGCATTGGTTTCTATTAGCACCCAAACTTGTGATGAAACATATGGGAGGTGGTGGCATGATGATGGGATTAATCTAGCTACCTCAATTTGGAACATTGCTAACGAACAAAAGGATTCATGATTTTTCTTTGCTCATCACACTGCTTGAAGGGGGGCGACTTATGGAGGATATCGTTGATATCTACGAGTGGGCAGGAGATGGCATTTCCGTCAAAGGCATGTGAGGCATCGAAGGTACACATTTCAACCATAGTTTTAAGAATATACCTCGCCTCTATGCGCTTTTCAATGAAAACCTCAATAGCATCATGCAGCCCGAATGAAGCATAGGCCTCGCCAACCTAGGCACTATTGAGGTTGTGCGGCATCTACGAGGTGTCACCTTGAATCTTCTATATTTTTTGGGAAAAATAAAAGGATATGAAGTGGCCTTCATACCTAGAATATAATGGATGAACTAACCTAAATTGATAACATTAAGACTAGGAATAACCTTCGAACTATTCTCAATTGATATCTCTATTAAGCTATTTCATTTAAAGTTAATAGCCTTCCTAGAATATCTTGATCTAGTTCTAGACATTCTTTCGAGAGCAAAATTAATTTTTCCAGTCAATAGCATTCATCCCTTTAATACTGTAACCAAAATAATCAACATTCCTAGATTGAACTAAACCTGTATGTTAATTACAATCACAGCATATTAAATCGTTTGTCACATCCATTAGCTAATCTAACCTATTATATTATTTTGTTGTCATATTATATTGAACCAAACCTACATGTCCAAGACCAATTATGTTAGTCACAACATATGTTATATTTCCACATTATGCATTAGTCAGATAAGATATAATTTCATCAAATATATTACATACTTTATTACAACCATCATTGCATCAAAGAAATCATGTACATGTATTTGCTCTATAAAGTGAGGCTTACATCTCGACAGGAAATTCTTGATGAGCCTCGTGTTTATTAATACTTCGGACTCAACTATCTATTGGATTTTGAGTTGGATCATCAGTTGATTTGAAGGGCTAAAGCACCAACGTAAGAAAGGTTGCATGCATGGTTGATGAGGTTGATCACTACCGTGGTGTTTGGAGCAAGTGGGACCATTGTTTTTAAAAACGCGCCTCGAGGCGCTGAGGCGTACGCCTCGAGGCGTTTTTCTAGGAAAAACGCCTTGAGGCTATAGCCTCATGCAGCCTCAATGAGGCTTAAACCTCGAGGCTTATGAGGCGCGCCTCGAGGCGTAGCCTCATTTGTGTGCTGATTTTTTGAATTTTTTTCTGCAATATTTTTTTTCTTTTTGATTGTGGGCTTTTCATCTTTCATAGACAAGTATGTTCAAGTCCTTAAGCTCACAATTCACTAAAATGTATTTTTTTAGTTTATTAAAGTATTGAGCTTATTTTTACTTTGTTATGCATGTTCTTTATATATCAACATGAACAAAAATTTGGATCTTGAGATATTAAATCTAATGCCTCTACTCTTAGTATGCATCTTGTGTTACATCTAGCCCCTTTAGTAAATTTTATTCAAGACTTTAAGTTTTGCAGAGAGTTACCTATTATTGTGCTTGCATATTCATATTTACTTGACTCCTTACTGATTTAGAGTCCAAAAAAGAGTGTTATATAACAACTTAGATGTTTAAACCGTGATGTTAGCCTTGAAATGTCATGGAGTTATGTATTTACTCATAACTATTAAATTTTTAGAACTTGAAAATTGTAATTATGGTTAATTACGATGTTTTATGAAAAAATTTCTTCCACGAATGAGGCTTACGCCTCAATACGCCTCGAGGCTTACGCCTCAAGGCAATACTGGGAAAACGCCTCGATACGCCCCACGCTTTTTAAAACCTTGAGTGGGACATCGATATAGACATGCGTGTCCAATTTGTGGTGGAGGGAGGAGAATGTGGAGCATTCATTCTTCTATTTGGCGATCGGCTCGGTATAAGGGATGATGGGGATTAATCGAATGAATGTGAGCAGCTCAAATACTTTCTGGGTGGGCTTCAGATCTGGAAGGATTGATGGTAGTGAGAAGGCTTATAGAAGACTTCATGACATAACTAACCCATTGATTGTGTCGTGGACCATTTTGGACACGAGGAACGTTGTAGCGTTCAAGCGTGAGGCACTTGTGGAAAACATAGTAGGAAGTGCAGAGGCGTCGTATGCACAATAGGTGTCAGATTCATCCTCCTAGATGAGGCTAGTTACTCTTGTTGTGAGACATGATCATTTAGATAATTGACATCAACCATATTATACTCTACACAAATAGAAAAGAAAATCCACAGCTCAAACATCCGCGAATAGGAGGAGTCCGGTCTTTGGCGAATTCCACTTCAATTAAGAAAAGGTTATAGGTAACATAGAATATCCACGGGAAAGTCTTGCAGCCACTTGAAGAGAGAGCATGTATCTCATTGATCAGATGAACAAGGTTAGCCCGGGACTGCTGGCAGCCACATAGAAAAAAGAGGTGACTCGACCGGAAAATGAGAACATGCAATGAGGCCATTTAATTAAAAGTCCAGGAACAGAGGCAATGTCGGAAATTCCACGGGAATCATATTCATAACCCCGAAAGACATGGATACACATCTTCCCCGATAGCCCACGCAACCCCCATGTATCCGACTTAATCGACTTATTAATGAAATGGGAGTGGAAATGAGATATATCTCCAGCTCTTCCTCCAAACTTCTTAACCAAATACATCTACCCCGCGGTCCCATCACCCCTAGTACCAGTGGAATCCCCCATACAGATCGCCATCTCCACCACTAAATCAACAAAAACATCGCCACATCCCAGACAATCAGGCACTGCCTGCCCCGAGAACTCGTCAAAGAAGCGATCGTCCGCAACAACGCCAAAAGAAAAGCATCCGATCCAGCAATGCCGTGCACCAGAGCATCCGAATCGCAACAAACATCAGTCACATATCGCACATATCGATCAGAAGAGCAGGAAACGCAGATCAAGTCAAAGAGATAGGGACCTTATCAGCGACGAGGGGGGACTTCTGGGCCTCCTCAGCCTGGATTGCAGCCTGCTGCTGGATGATGTCGTCGTCCTTGTAGCACGACCAGTCGTCCAGCACGTAGAGGTAGGCGTCGGCTCCACCGGCGGCGGCAGCGGCGGAGGAGGAGGAGGCGCTAGGGTTTGGGGCGGAGGAGGCCTCGAATTCGGCGTCTTCCTCGGCGGAGCTCTGCATCGGAGCTTTGTTGGATGTGCGAGGGGAGGGGAAGAAGGTCAAGTGCTCTTTTCGTCGACCTTTGGGTTTGGTGTGATGTGTGGCGTCGCTTTTCGAGGATGCGTTCGTGTATTTATAGGGTGAGGTGAATGATTGGGTGGTGTGTGATTAGTGGTATAGGTTAGTTAGGCTGCGGTAAAATGGATTGTGTGGAATTTGATGCGATATTTGTGGGTATCTTAAGATGAGAATCTTGGTTTGTTATTTCTCTGTTTAAATAACTGACTGGGTGCATAAGATTTACAGTTTCTTTTGCTTGATTTGGATCCAAATAGACGATGTAGCATTAGAGGATTTTATGTCTTCAAATAAACCAACTCTATCGATATTTAGGGCCCGTTCGGTTCGGGAATAAGCAGTATTAAAGATGGGGAATAAGGAGAATAAGGGTCTATTCTTTGTTCGGCTGGAGGATATGAATAAGGAGAATAAGGTGAAATAAAGGTTGGTATGGTGGGATAAAGATAGGAATAAGAGTGAAATAAGATAGAATAATGGGGAACAATCGTACCACTGGGAACTGTGTCGGGAGGAGAAATGGCTCCTTATTCCAGGGCTTATTCTCCTACCAAACAGGGCCTTACAGTGAAAATGAAGGGATGTATCTTTTCTTGTGTGAATTTTGAGACCATGAGCAAAGGTTCATTTGAGATATCGAATGAATACATTTCATAGGATTAACAGATGCAAACATGTATATGTAAAATTCGGGTTTTTAAACCTAAATTTTATTAGTGTAAATGTGTAAATCTAGCAAATTTTACAATTTATATAATTATACAGTCGTGACTCGTGAGTGCGGATCAATTCACAGTGGGCAAGTCAGTCTATAATGACTCAAGCATCTTTTTATTTAGTTTTAATATTAGTCCTTTTTTACTGTATAGTAAACTTTCCTATTTTATATATTCCTTTTATGAATTTTAGTGATTTTAATAGCTAGTAATCTTCCAAAAATAGCAATTATTTCCCATCAAATTCTAAACAAACTAACAATTTTATCCTAAATGGGTAATTGATAAAAATGAATTAGACTTTCCAAACCATTATGATAATCATTTCTTGACCTTTCTTAATCAAGAAAAGGAGTGTCGGAAACAAAAGACAGCAAGTAACTTTGGAGAGAACTTGGTGAGAAAAAGAACTTGATAAATCAAAGAGAAAGCATTGGTTGTACTCATCATTGGATGATCGATCTTGGCTTAATTGAAATGATGTAATTGGATATTAACTCCCCGCACATGAACCTCTAGGTCGGATTCGGATCAGCTCATTAGCCTTGGTCGAGGCTGTTACAGAGATGGTATCGGAGCAAGGTCATCTCATTGAGTACAAAACCAGTGCGCCACATACAACTAATGTCTATATTGGTCAATATGACCGACGTGAAACATCCCCTTGACCATCCTATTGACCTCCTTTGGAAATCTCGTTCTTGGTTCCTCGGTGATTGTTTACCTATATACATGTGAAATCGCGATAGATATCTAGTGTACTACTATCGTAAGTGCCACTTTGATCAGTGGGTGATACTATAGAAGATTTTTTTTCCAACAGATGATGGGCATGAGAGATAAAGAGATTGAATGGTATGATAGTAAAATAAGTAGGCAGTCAGTGATCTACAAAAGATGATAAAAGAAATGGAATGGATTGAGGGTTCAACCAAGGAAAGCTTAAGATAGTGAGTAAGGTGACATGCTCACGAATTAGTAGTAGTAGTAGTGTATTTGATATGACTTAAGTGTTGAGTGGAGAACTTCAACGGAAATGAAAAGTTTGATGAGGCTAAGAAATGTATTCTTCAATTCAAAGGAGTTTTCAAAGTAAATGCGATACTAGAAGAATTTCATAGGGTGTTCATCAAGAATTCACTTGTTTACATATTAAAGGATGAAGAAGGATCATTGAGGATGGTTTAGATCAGTCATAAAAGTGATTGATTTTTTGTGACTAACAATCGAAATCACTTAGGAGACGTGTAGATAAATGAAGAGAAAGGTATTATCTCATTTGAAATAGATTATTAACAGTAGAGTATACAAATTGGGCTTTATGGATTTGATAACACTTCGAGGATCGACACCAATAGCAAGCTTTATTATATTCTTGTCTGAGATATCCTAAGAGTTAGATATATATAAAAGTTTGTTTGAGAACAAAAGTTATGTGGTTACTTACTGCACAAATCTAACAACAATTGTTGAGCAGTAATAAAGGTACTACAGATAAAAGCAGAGGTATAAAGTTTCAACAGAGAATGAATAGAAGGCATCATCTTTTTTTATGTTACCAAAGTTTTATTACCCTTGCTTATAACAGAGACAGTACAAAAAGATTATTTACTTTACATGTGGAGATGGTTATTATGAAATCATATAAACTACTTCAAGTGTTGTGTATCAAGGTCGTCATAGAGATCGAAGATGACATATCTAATTGTGTGTGTTCTTCTGGATACCGACCCATTGCCGCATTAATAGGGAATACATAAAAACCCATTGTGGTTAAAAGAAATTTTCCTTTTAAATAGAGGAGTCGTGAGATTATGTTCGTTTCTTGAACCCTAGTGTACTACATGACTGAGTAGAACTCCATAATGACATGAGTCATCGTTTGGGCAAAAATAAACAATAAGTATTAGCATAGGGTGCACATATATAGACAGTAGATGTATAAGATTCCTCTCAAGGATATTCAATGCAAATTACTTTTGTCAAATGAATTTGAGTTCGTCTGCTTGAGATTAAGTCATACTACAAGATTAATTTGAGCATGTGATGTTAGACTTTCAATAATTTAGAAAGGAGTGGTGATTTTTAGATTGATTACATGCATGCATAGAGTGTAAGGTTGAGCATTACATTTTCGCTTCAAAAGAGTAGTGCATTGCTCGTATCTTTGTTTTTTCGAGATTGATTAACAATGATTGAGCATTTGCTTTCACTATACTAAATAAAGAGAATGCGGATCTACTAGCCCAATATCGTCAATAGGGTATATGTCCAAGAAGAATAATGTAGTCTTAGATGAAAGGATGCTAGATGATTAAATTAGATAAAAACTGAGATTGCATAAAAAGGATCATAAGGAATACAAAATATTGTCTAATGTTGGAAATACCATGAGATCTAGCCAAAAAATTGGTGAAGTATACCAATATGGGTTAATAGATTATATATATATATAGGGAATTTATCCAATGGCCCCTATGCCTATTTGAGTCATGATGAGCACCTAGTCGCAGCAGTCCATCCACAAGATTCATTCCCAAAAAAATAGGAAGCGAATTGTAATGGAAATAAAACGAATTCGGAATTTAAAATATTTCTAAAAATAGATCTATGTTTCCTGAAGTGGAAGGTTGTATTCAATTGGCAAAACCTACTGTTTCATTCCAACGTAAGACGATTCTTTCATTCCAACGTCAGGTGGAGGTATGTTATTTGTTTTCATGATTTAATCATTTATTTCTATCATAATTTTCTTATTTTAATAATTTTGTCATGTCTATCAATAGTGTTTAGGGATAAAAAGATTGAGACGATGAGTTTAGTCATATTTATTTCATGAATGCTGCATATTTTCGATCATAAGCAATTTTTATTCAAGAAAATTTATATAAATATGATAAAGGTGTACTCATAAATATCAATTTTTATTTGTTTTGATCCACGATCTCTAGATCTAATTGAGTTTTTATCAAATGCATTTTGATTTCATATAATAGAAAGTTATAGTAAACACAATTGCTGATTTTCGTGCATTACTTTGAAAATATACTGAGTTACTAATGTATTTACTTATAAGATATTTTTATGGTACTAGTGCTACACAATTATTACTTTTTTATGTGTTACTTTAAAAATATACTGCATTACTAATGTATTTACTTAATTTACTTATAAGATATTTTATGTTACTATCGCTAACACAATTGTTACTTTTCATGCATTACTTTGGAAATATATTGAGTTACTAATGTATTTACATTGTTTACTGAGATGATATTTTTATTTTACTATTGCCTACACAATTGTTGCTACTTTCTCTTTAGTTCTTACAACTCGCAACTACTAGTTTACTAATTCATTTTTATTTCAGATATGCCAAATACCCAAACACTTCTGATGTTTCGTAGATGAAAAAAATTAAAATAATGAAACATTGATGATTGTTGTATACTATCTGATTAAAGAAGCGAGAAGAACATTTTTGACAGTATTATTAAGAATCAATCATTCTGTAACCAATACAAGAGGTAATACCAAATATAGTTATCAAATAAATATATTGATGTGTAACCATAATTTCAGTAACTGATCACAATAACTCAGTAATATGGACATGAATATTCAGTAATTCTCCATATAACATCAGTAATATTCCTACTCGATTATATAGTATTTATTCAGAAGTACTAAGTAACTATATATTCAGTAACAATCATAATTAGTTCACTAATATGGACATTGTAATCAGTAATTGTTGTATTGACACTACTAATTATATAATCATTTATTGTTGTATGAATGCTAGTAACCATAACTTCAGTAACAATTATAGTGAGTTCACTAATATGGATATTTGTAATTAGTAATTTCTATATAAAGATTATTAACTATAACTTCAGTAAATAATCATTCTATAACTATAATTTCAGTAACTAATCACATTGAGTCAGTAATATGGACATGAATATTCAGAATTGTTCATATAAACATGAGTATTTTATCTATTCAATTGTCTAGTACATATTCAGAAATACTAAATAACTATAACTTCAGTGACAATCATAATACGTTCGGTAATACAGACATTTGTAATCGATAGTTATTGTATGGACATTAATAATTTACATCTTCAGTAATTATTGTAATCATTAATTTACCTTTTCTAATCTATACGTGGAATGATCATTCCATAAATAAATTGTGTGCTAGCAATAATTTAAACGTGGATTTTTTATCTTGCTAAAATCGACCATCTCTTTTTAAGGAAATGATTTAACTCGAATTGTTATTATGTTAATAATGCAAAGCATATTGTTATTGCCAAAACCGTCTCCTACCAAATAGAACCAACATATACACATGGCGAATTCACGTTTGGCGCTCACCACAACTCAAATGGGCATAGGGCCCATTGGATACGTCATATATATATATATATCAGTAAAATGGGAATGCCCCCTAGGAGGGAGCTAACTTTGCTTCCCCGCCCCACTTTTTCTTTTTCTTTTTTTGAAAAATAAATCCGTGGATTTTCATCACTATATCCGTATATTATGTCATTCATGTTTCATGCAAAACAGAGACTATTACGGCCTCCATCCAGACAAGGTTAATTTCAACATTTCTGTGATCATTGAAAATGAATGTTTAGGAGTCTTTATTTCGCACGAAACTTGAATGGCATAATATACATAGTGATGAAAATCCACAGATTTATTTTTCAAACAAAATAAAAAAATGAGAAAAATAGGGCGGCCTCCTTTAACCCTCTCTCTCTCTATATAAATGGTACCTCAAGATTTCACCTTTTTGGAAAAGATTTTGTATTAGAATTTGATTATAGGGGCTCTCAAGAGATATAAAGTGTTGTACATGATGGTTCTTTGAAAAAGATGTCACTCGAGAAATGAAAAATGTTTGAGATTCAACCCAACGTTCATGATGACTAAGAAAATTTCTACATCATGTCAAGTAAGCTAACACCTATCCTGCTAAAGCTTTATTCTAAGTTCAAATATGTTTGAATTATGATGTGCTCCACATTACTATAATGAAAAGTTGTAGAGAATAGAGTATACTTGAGAATTATAGTTTCCTTGTGAAGACTATCGGTTTGCAATCGATTTCAATTCAATAAGTATTTAATGTTGTATTAGGTGTTTTATAGTCTCCCTTAGGTGTAGGAAGAAACCTCGAATTCTTGGATATCCATGATAGCATCCAGATTAAACGAACACTCCTTGTTTTTTTATACAATGATTGTTTATTAAGAATGGTTAAGAAAATCAATAATAGATATTTATTAGTAGATGAATATATATCTTAAAGATGCACAACTTACGAAATAAGAATACAAAATTAGAATCTGATTGACATGAGAGTATGTCAATCTAGTGACAGAGACAAGAGGGCGGGAGGGGGCTTGGTCACCCCAAGTCTCATAAAATATACTTATATATCCTTAAGTATGTACTATAAAATTATTACAATGTACATGTGTTAAATTATCAATAGTTATAAATTTTAAAACTATTTCATTGATATGGTTGAAACAATGGTATTCAGTGTACGATTTGGAATACTTTATTGGATATCCACGGGCCATGGGTTTAGGGTCGACCCATATGGATCAAGATTAGGGATGCAAATAGATAAGGATATACTCATATCCGATCTGTCAAAATATATGTTTTATATTGATTTTATATTTGTGTCCTATCCATTTTAAAAGGGATACTGATATTGACGTCACTTTGATATTTGCAAATATCCGTATTTGTACCAGTATATCCATTTTCATAAACTATTTCTGATATTACTCATATGTGATTAATATTTTTAATCAACTCTAAGTTTCAACTTTAGTAAGTTTTGAAGAGACGTTTGTTATCCGTAGAAAGCCAATATTTGTTTGTTAAATATTCGCAGCTGACTTATAATTTTATGTATCCAAATTTAAAAATATAATTTGCGATTTTCAAAATCTGGAAGATATATATTTCTGTATCCAAATTTAAAAATTGATAAGCATACCATATCTCTATCTGTATACGTTCATTTGCATCCTTGTATATGGACGGTTGCTAGTGATATAGCGATGGATCTGATGTTCGTCGTTGATATATAAAATTATTTCACAATGAATAATATTCGTCACTATATTTAAGAAAGAACATTATGGTAACATACTTTTAAAGAGCATCACTATATACTCAGTATTATTGTAGCAAGGAGTGTATTTTCTCTAAAATGATAAATTTTGAGGGATAATTCTGTTAATACAACTTTTGGGGAGATACTTATGTAAAATTGTAAACTTATTAGGGTGTTTTTCTGAAAATTCCTTTTTGCAAATGCAATACCAAATATTTTATAATATTTTCCTTAGATTATGCTACTAATGGAGTTCAATAAAGATAGATTGAAAACTAAAATTATACGTAATTGTAAAATAAAATTCATATAAATAATATTTTAGTAGACTTTAAAAAATATTATTAAAATATTCATAATTAACTAAAGAGGCATAAAGTTTGGATATTTAAAAAAATAATTATCAATCGACACCTGAGGTACCGATTTGAGGAGTCATGCCCAAATTAAGAGGCGGGCCCCAAATCAGCACCTCAAGTGCCAATTTGGGCTTTGTCCTTTTGGTCATTTACATTTATATCTCACATGTTGCTTCTTCAAATTGTTGGAGAAAATCACCCAATGATTGTTTCTCCAAAGGAGGGATATGAGTGCAAATGATCCAATAGGGTGCAAGCCCAAATAGGCACTTGAGGTGCTGATTTGAGTTTGCACCCTTTTGGTCATTTGCATCCGTACTCCTCCTTTGGAGAAACAAATTGAATGTTGGATGATTTGTACGGCAATAAAAGGGGGATATAGACATAAATGATATGAAAGGGGAAAATCCAAATCAGCACTTGAGGTGCCGATTTGGGCTTTACTCTTGCCCAAATCCGCACCTCAGATGTCGAATGATAATTATTTTTTAAATATTCAAACTTGATGTATATTTAATTAATTATGAATATTTTAATAATTATTTAAAAAAATCATTGCCTAGTAGCTTGTCTCCCCAAGTGAAAATTCCTGGCTTCGTCCCTGTATCAACCATCAAGTTTAAGAGTTTGAATGCTTTGTTGTGACTATAGAAAAAGGGGCAATAGTAAGAAACAGTGATGAGCCATTTCATGTTTGCTGATTTGGAGAGGTCTCACAGGAATACCTTTGTAGCACTGCTTCATGAATGCCACGTGTAGTTGAGATTGTGATGTGAGTAGCAAAAAATCCCATCCCATTCGGAACCATACCTTGTCGTGGTCTAATCTTTTTAAGATTGTTATTGCATCGATCTTATTGAGATTATGGGCCCAATCTCTTTAAGCTTTTTAACTACCTACTTACTTTTCTCTCTTAACCTTGTTTGAAGTTTGAGGACGAACCTCCTTTAAGATTGTTATACTATAACATTTCAAAAATATTAGTGAATCTGCTTACCTAATAACAAATTCAATTATATGGAGCCAACTAAAGACCCACGAATTGATCCCATCAGATATTATCCAATAATTAATTGAATAAATATCAGCGTTAATAAACGTTATAACTTGCAGATAATAAAATAAAAAATAATTGGATAAAATTAATTGGTTTTACTAATTAGACAGCCATTATCAAATTTTATAATTTTTTATTCGAGACAACGGATGCTACATTAAAATAAAATGAAATTGAGTTTCAATTTTATTTTGTTTGTTAACTTTTTATGGTGAGATAAAGAATGTGTTAATTATTAGAAAAGAGCGGAAAGTACGAGATAATGGTGAAATTAGTTGGAGGTAACAATATTCAATCACAACCAGGTATTCTATAGAAGGAGAGTTAGATATAACACTCCTAGAGTTGGAAACTCGTCACCATCTTTCTATCCCCATAAAAGAAGGTCTTCCCACCATGAATGAAATGAGAAAGCATGAAGAAGAGGTGCGACCCATAGGCTTTTGATGGAAGGATATTTTTCCTAGGTAAAGATCATAATCCCTCTTGTTATTCCTTTTGAACCACCAAACAATCAAATACAATTAAGATTATTTCCTTTTATATGATTTATGATGGATAGATCTACATGATTTTGATGTAGATCATGATGTTTGTTGTGCTTTTATGCAATTGTAATGTTGATCAAATAATTGCAATGGCCGAAATGAATGATCCTTGAGAATTGGTGGTGAAGCTAGGTAAATCTACAGATCGATGATCCTCGTGCAGATTGATCGCTTGCATCCAACAATCTTCCTTATGATCTCAAACCTTTACAATATTTGAGAAGGCTCGGTAGAGAATGATCCTGAGGAATGGATTGCTATTATTGTTAATGGTATGGGTCCACTGCTAAATAAGGTTAATTTTATATTTGGGTCTACTATTAAAATCCATATATGACATTCATGTATGGGGCTTACTATGCACAAATATGTTAAGCAGACCCTCAAATGGGCCAGATCAGATGACATCAAGGCCAGTCCCGATGGTAGTTTTGGGGTACAATAACCCAGGAGCCATCCGTTTAAGGAGTCTATATTTACACGTGATCCGATCTTTAGTTTAAGAAATATCCTCTTTTACATAAATTGTATAATAGTATATATTAGTTAATGATATTAATTACATTTAATATACATAATTTGTAAGGTCAAGACAACCCATATTTTATAGGGCCCACTATCATCCCACATTCATCCTTTTGTGTACTTGCCTAAAAACAAAATATCACGACGTTTTACATTTCAATCTCTCATACATAAATCTAATAGTTTTATTATTGTTATCATTACTATTTGGTTGTTATAGAACCCATAAGACGTTCCATTTATTGTTGTTCGCGTTGCCTTACTTTCCCACATGTGCCATTTACAGAGAACTTGTGCTCCATTCATGCTGTTGTATAAGGTCCATTTTCCCTTTATCTTAGGGCCCACGAAATGGAAGGCATGGATGCACAAATGATGATAGGTCCCTAGGGTCCAATCTAGGGACGAAGCCTGAATATTTTTTAGGAGGGGGTGATGAAACCCAATTTCATCATCTTAATTGTCCATTATTAACCCCTTTGCTTAACTTTGTGTCAATAAAACCCAGTTAAAGTCCTGTAATTATCAGAGTTCTTAATAAATTAAAAATCACAAAAAATGACAAAATTAAAATCCGTGGTATTCTTAGCCTTATAAAATACCCTCCAAAATATTTTGTGGCTTCAGTTGATCTCATCTCCAGTTTTAGTCAACATGAAACTTATAGATCTCATCAAGATCTACAACTTTCATGTTTTGAGTTTTTTCAAATTCGGCCATCTAGCCTTTCAAAATAAACTTTTTGTTTGGAATAATCTGATTGGGCCACGTGGCCCGTTCTGGGTGAGCCACGTGGCCCACCCGCCTTGTCTTATCCGCTTGCATCCTCAGCCGTCAGATCTCCTCCTGAGATCCAACGGCTCCAAGCTCTCCACACCCGCTTCTTTTCTCAACCGCCTGATCATCACCGCTTCTAATCCTCACCGCTCGTTGCCGCCTCTTTCTCCTCACACCACGTGGCGGCTTGTACGCCATTTGATCACGCCTGTGATGCCTTGATCTCCACCATTCATTTCCGCTTTAATTATCACCTTTGGATCGAGCACTGGAAAATATCAGATCCGTCCGTTAGCGCTCTCACCGGAGCTTGCCACGTGGCAGCTCCATAGCCCTTCGATCACTTCGCCTCGGATTAAATCCACACCGCTTCTTAGCGCCCTTCTCTCAGCCGTTGGATCGCAAGATCCAACGGCCATCGGTCTTCGTCAACCTCCGAGTCCCCCTCTCTCTCCACGATCTCCAGCTCGCGCACCACCCTCGCCCTTTCCATTTTCCCGCCGTCTCCAGCCACCACCTCCACTACCCAACTGCCCCACGACCTTCTCCACTCACCCACCGTCTTCGTCGGTATCTCCACTACCTTTGACTCTCCTCCAGTCACCCCACAACCCCCTCGAAACCCACGACTTCACCAGCATGAACTGCCATGTTCAAACCTTCAAATACGCCCTTCCCTCCTCCGATAACCCTCGCCCACCTTTACGCGAGGTTCCTCCCAGCTAGCCCCCGCCCCCCGGTGACAGCGAGGGGGCGGAGAGGAGCACAAAGACGGATGTTATCTCCGGTGAGACCCTAAGCCATGGTAGGCTTAGCCAGCGGAGCTCCGCCTCTGCCAAGCTGTCCCTAGTGGCTGCAGGGATCCAGCGATGACCTCGAGGTCCTCCGATGACCTCAAGCACAAGCCAATCGCTCCGCCCAACCTCAGGTAACCTTCTGATCCCTCCTGTATTTTTCTTTTAACTTCTCTTAATTTTGTAGGCCGCTACACCCATCTTCATCCTCCATTGAACTCCTTCCGAGCTTCGCCAACATTTCCCCTTTCACGCGCTCGTTTCCGATCACCCAATCCCTACTTCTTCGCCTCTGACCACCTCCGACACACCTTCTCTCCGATCGCCGGAGATGGAGCTCCGGTTCCTCGCTCTAGTCGCTCGTATGGAACCCCGTCTCACTCACGCACATATGCACTACTCACCTGCACGCACAAGTGTTATTGGAACTAACTTGCAGGTGAATGCCATCAACGGTCAGAAGTTCATCGGAGCAAATCTCGTCAACCCCGCCTTCGTCACGCGAGCTCTGATGGATCTATTCAGGATGACCAGCGACTTCCCCGAGCTCCGAGCTTCATCGATGACCTTTCCTTGAGCTCTGGGGAGGTCCAACGACACCGGAGGGAAGAGACGGAGGAGGAGCTCCTTCGCCGGAGCTCTGAACCCGCCACCAGCCGCAGATGAGGGAGGAGAAGCAGCTGCCGTTGGATGGTCCTCACTCAGCGACCATCCAATGGCCCAGATGAGGCCACGCCATCGACTTCAGATACCGTTGGATCTTCGAAGATCCAACGGTGTATGAGCAGCCACACATACGACTCCAGGAGCCACTCGATCTTTGTGATCGGATGGTCCACACTCAGCCACGTGGCGATACCAGAGCCTCCCCGAGCCTTCGTCCTCGACCCTCCAGGCTTGGAGTTCCCGATCCGCATCCAAGCCAGTTGCCGAGCCTGTCTGGAGCTCCGAACCTACTCCAAGTCGCCGCAGAGCTTCGTGTCATCCGAGCCACTACCAGAAGCTGCATCGAAGCTACCCCGAGCCTCAATGAGCTCCGAGCCTGGAATAGCACGTGCCTTGCACATGCTTTCTAGGTTATTTTCACAGAGGTCCTTCAGGTGCTTCCAATTTGCAGATAGGTCCTGCCTACACGTGCAACCCACGTGCACTGTGGGTAATTTGCAATTATGCCCTTGTAGGTTTTAATAATTGCAAAAAAGCCCCTGTGCGTGTGGGCATTTTACAGGGAAGGTCTCGATATTTTTCGTTATTACATTTTAGTCCCTTCCAGGGACCTGTTTGCAATTTTATTTCATATTTTTCTTTCATTTATGCCCTTGTCTTCATTCTTGCATATCTTGAGCACCGTAACTCCGTTTCAGGTGATTTCAGTTTCATTTTGAAGCTCTTCTCGTCATCTGTCTTATGGCATGCTTAGATTTTAGTTTTGACACTATGATCTGTAATGCACTATTTGATTAACTAAGTGTCCAGATTTCTATGTTTCTCTTGCCTAATTGCTATATAAATGAAAAGTGCTTCATTATTTGATTCTGTTTGACTCATATTTTTTATGGCTCAAGTAATTATCATTCCGGGCATATTTTCATTGCAACTCATCGCATTTATTTGCATGATAAAAATAAAATAAAAAATTTTGCATGTTTGCTTTTGTTTTAATGCATTGTCTTGTCCTCCATGCATACTTTGACCTATATAGTTCTCTAACTCAACACTTAGTTGCTAGATAAAAATCTGAATAATTCGAGAAAGGCTCGTGTCCCTGAGTTCGACCTTGGTATCTTACAAAGTAAAAAAAATATACGACCATCTCATTTTGATTGATAAATTTAAATCAGATGGTCTTTGATGAGCCCATCTCGGCCCGACTACGATGACCACTTCAGGTGTTAACTTAACACTATTAAAGGGTCGATTTCACGGCTTGTCAGGGGGCACAAGATTATACACACACACACGCGCGCACACACACACACACATCGATTATGATGTGATCATATTCATTAGGAAAAATGGAGTATGTTGTTGAGTTGTATGTCAATTATATGTTCATCACCTTCTTAACCATTTATTTGTATTGGGATGGGTGAGTGCAAGTAGCTCTTCCATTGCAACACGTGCAAGTTAAAGTTTCAAGACAAATGAGTGGCTGGGAGGTGATGAACATATAAGTTATATGCAAATGAGTTGGATACTCCCCATCCTCTATTCATTATATAACAATAGTTGTGAAGGATAAATTATATCATCTACAATTTTCATGTAAATAATAGTTTAATTTAGACTTATTTTTTAATCAATTTATGTTTTTTATTCAATTTTACATAAAATTGATATCATATAAATTCTGCACTATCGAGATTTTTTATGAATGATATTTATATCATTTTTCTACAAATTAAACATATTCTAATGTTTCATTTTTCAATTCACTCTTTGGATTTTGATTAATTACAATATAAACTATACTTGTTCCAAATTTATATCAAATTGAAAATACAAAAAAAATATAATTTTATACTCTTTATTACCAACAAGTAGAAATATTAATATGTCAATGAAGAAAAATACACTGATCAAGAATATCTATGCGTTTGACCACTTGATAATAAATAGGACCTATGATTAATATATGAGACTTGACAATAAATGCGTTTTTTTAGAAACTTTAGTTTTTTGAGATCGAGAAGTAAAATCTTATATCTGTATACGTGATAATGAGATTGGATGAAAACCAATCTCTTCTATAGATTGATCCTAAAAATGGATATTCAAAAATATAGTTTGGGTAGAGATCCATTATAAGTTGATCAGTTTAAGAAATTATCCGAACAGGTTGATCCAAGGTAAAATATACTATTATTAGGTAGAAATTTTATATTAAAAGATATATTATCCACTGTTAGAGATTATTTATTTTCCCTTGAAGAAATGAAGGAGGTGCATATATAAGTTCTACCCTCAAAAAGTCTAAATGTGATTTATACTTAGGGATATTATGGTTATTCTTCCTTCAAAAATCTATAGAGAATAATTAAATATATATTATGTAATCTAAAAAAATTAGGGAGGGGGAGGGCAGGGATGTGCCCCTCCTTGCCCCCCTCTAAATCCGTCCTTGGTCCAATCACACAACATGCATGTATGGTCTACTGCAAATAGTTGGAAGTTGGAACCCCTCCACGTTCCCTTTATCTACTTCTAAGCATCCATTTAACACGCATGCGACCTGGAGAGTTGGATCCGAATAATCCTCCTCAGCTCGTGGAAGAAGAGGGTCATATAAATTGGTATGTTCCAAGGGAGCTTCCGACCCTCATTAAGTGAATCGAGCTTAGTAGAAGAAGATTTGCGAGCGGAAAGGACACGAGCCACTGCTTCGCGGACAAGAGGCCTCACTGAATCGAGGAAGGCACAACCTCTCTCAAGAAGCATGGAATCCACACTATCTGCTAGTTCGTAAAATGGCCTTTGGCCTAAGTTATATTCCCAGGGCCATGTGGCTGGAGACTTTGACACTGTTGGCATTGCCGTCCCTGACATTTCATGGGCCCTAGGCAAAAGAGAAGAAAAGGGCCCCTATAAAAATAATTTATTTTTTTTAATTTGTAAATTTCTTATAAATAAAGTTCTTTAAATTTTACAAAGAACTATGTATATTTATGATCAACGGGCATCAAACAGTAAGTAATGAATTAAAATTATAAAAATAATTTCTACAATCGAAGTAGACATCTATGGATATAATGCAACTCAAGGAACGTAAATACAAACAAAAGCTATGGGCAATAGCTAGCAAAAAAATGCACGACATTGTTTTTTTAAGTTAGGAGTTTGAGAACGTTCAAGCACATAAGCATATATATATATCTATTGACTACAATAACAAAAATATTTAAAAATTAAGAGTTTCATCTCTTAATGTCTATTTTCCATATCATATGGGCCGAAAAAATATGGCTAGAGAATAATAATATTCAAGCAAGAAGCACTAAACAATTAATTACAATAAAATTAATACATGATTTAAACAGACCATAAAATAATAGTTATAGAAAAATAATCAAATCATCAATTTTTTATTTGACAGTGGTAATCAGGCCAAGCTGATAGTTTCTATTAACAATCCAAGATCCAAACATATATATATATATATATATATATATTAATAAAATAACTTCTCCATCACAACTAGCATTAATCTTGAAACCTAAATTAAATAATAAAGAATCCGTTTTACGGAAAACAAAATAAGTTACCTAAAAAGATTATTTGATGGTTATTCACAATCCAACCATAAAATACTCTTACCACAAATATAAAACTGATTATAATGACAATAAAAACTATGAAAAAGGAAACGTATGTCCTGCGATTGAGCAATGAGAGATGATTTTTTTTGTAAAAAGATAACAATTCAAGTGGTTAATGCCTTACAATTACACAAATATGGTGAATAGATGTGCGAATCCAAATAATAACCGTGATTTGTGGATCTAAGGGGAAAAAATTATAATGCACAAATATAATAACTGAGGTCGTGATTTGCGGGTGCTCAACAACAACAACTAGTCATAAATTGAAAGCAGGAGAAATTGCAGCAGTGGCAGAAATCACAAATCACAAGAGGAGGAGGTCATATTTGTCTCCAAAGGACACATTTAAGTTCAATGTGGTGTCTTAACTTTAAAGATATTAATGTGGCATTGGAGAACCCAAAGACTTTTTAGACATTTAGAAATATGAAGAGTCAAATGACACATGCAAATGTAAATAATTAATGGATCTGTGTAGCCATTTAGACCGTTGGATGGGTATTTGATAGGGATGAAAATGGATACGGATATATCCGAATATCAACTTACAGTATTCGAAAAAATTATCGGATACGGATATCCGTATCCAAATATTAATCGAATACGGATCAGATATGGATATGGATTGCAAAATTTTTTCAAATATGGATGCAGATATGGTAATGGCTTGAATATCTGGATCCGGATCCGGATATCAGAATAAAACATTTAATATTATTTTATATATTAGCTAATATAATACAAGACACAACCCCATATTTTTATATTAGTATTATATTATATAATACAATATATCAATGATATTAATAAATTTCCGTTTATTTGGAGATGGGAACGAACAAAAGTTACGAAACTATATTCCCCATTTGCTTCTGGTTAAGAATGCATGTCACCTCGACGATCCCTTTTGTTACGATGCAACTTATTTATATTTCATTATCAATTTTTAAAATCATTGTAAACTTTAATTAAATGTCAATTCGTGTTCGTATGTGATCATTAATAGACCCGTATTTGGATTCCATGTTTATTGGATCCATATTTGGATTCACTCTTTCATTGGTTCATATTTGGATTAGCTCTTTATTTAATATGTATTCGAGTTCGTTCTTTATTCGATCCATATTCAGATTCAATAAATATCTAATTCGTATCCGTTTTTGTTTTTTAAGGATACGATTTCCTTAATGCATATCCGAATCATATCCATATCTGTATTCGTATTCGATAGAGATGATGTGAATATAGATATAGAAATATGCATGTCATATCCGTATACGATCTGTTTTCACCCATAGTATTTGAAATAAAAATAATAAAAACTAACTATATGTAACCAATTTAGAGATGGGCCCCCAAAATTGAGGGGTCCTGGGCCATTGCACCCCGAGACAAGGCTCAGAGACGGCCCTGACCGTTGGCTGGTCTAGGTGGAGTCATCCTCTAATTCTAGTCATATAATCAATCAGATCATTGGACTTAAGGCTCAGACATTCTGGCAGGCAAGTGCCACACAGGCATATGATAGTCAAGATGTGTGTCGGATCTTCCGAATGCAAAGGGACCTATTCGAGTGAGAGGAACATACCAGAAAAGACTGCATATACTACCGAATTGTGATTATATAAATTGGATGTGCAATGGGGTTGGACGCAAGTGGAATAACGTCAACCATGCATGACAGGATCGGAGATGATCATAGTAACAGTTGGCTTGTATGTAGGGTTTAATTAAATAATTAATGTACACATGCTAATTAATTAATATATGTGTGTGTAGATAGGTAAGACCAACTTGTGCGCAACTGTAGGGAAGGCATTTCCTTTGTGGATTTTCTTTTATTGAAATTTGCTAGAATGATTGCTACGAACTTCCTATGGAATAGTGGAAATGAGATATATTACAAATATAACTCTAAACTCCATAACATTCGTAGAACAAAGAAATTCTCACCAAATTTGTTTTTAACTCATTAAACTATATTTCAAGCTACCAGTTGTAAGGTTGCATGCGCATCTCTTATTTTATATAATCGCACTGTCGAGTTTTACGTCAACGTCCTGATGGGGTATTATAGGTATTTACCTTCTCTTAAGTATGAAATCGATTCAAATAGATATGTGTATTTGGCAGAGGACGATGATTTTATGGACATTTGTGTGCTTAGTGAAATATTTTACTTAAATGCAGTCATTCAAATGCAATATGAGAAGCGGAGATAATAACTTAGATGTATTGGGGCACCAATACACGGAAGATGCTTGTCCCTAAGTTATTTGGGTAACTCGGAGCCATTCCACTTATAATTTCGATTATTTAAGTTACGGGTTAATTTTTTCCACTATCTTTACTTAATGCACTACTAAAGGCTGGGGTATTTTCGACATAGCATTAGCGGCGGTTAGAATATCCGCCGCTAATAGATGATCGTTTGCGGCGGTTATTAGTTTAACCGCTGTATAAACAACATCTTCTATTTGCGGCGGTCATTAAAGACCGCCGTAAATGAGCTTGGATATTATTTCGCAGAACGCCCGTCGCCCGCCGCTTTCTCCCTTCCCCTCTCCCCCGCAAACCCTCGCCGCCCACCCCTCTCCCCCGCAAAGCATCGCCGCCCACCCCTCTCCCCCGCAAAGCATCGCCGCCCACCCCTCTCCCCCGCAAACCCTCGCCGCCCACCCCTCTCCCCCGCAAAACCTCGCCGTCCACCCTCCCCCCTCCTCCGCAAACCTTCGTTTCCCCTGGCACCTCGCCAAACACTCCGCCCCCTGTGTACCTCGCCATCCACGCCGCCCCCTCGGCAAACCCTCGCCGCCCCCTGTGCACGTCGTCGCCCACGCCGCCTCCTTGTCTACGGTTTCGATCTCCGGCCCCTTCTGGAATCCGTCACAGGTATAATACCTCCCGATCTCTTTCACATGTATAATACAGAATTGTTGTTCCAGACAACGCGAATCCTGGTTGGATTATTCCAATAAAGGTAACTCCTCGAGGCTATCGAGTGCCTGTTGAAAATGAGAATTATGAAGAAGAGGAGGCTTATCAAGAACACGTAGAGATATAAAGTACAACATTCTTCTTTTTTATTTGTTTAATTATTCCTTCTTGAATTTAAATTGTTGTTAATGAAATTTATTGTAATACCTCATTTATAAATGTAGATGGTACGTACACATTTTTCTAGACGACATGAGCCAAGCGAGCTTGAAGAGAGAGTTGCAGAGGAGAATGCAGAGGAGAATGAAGAGGGGAATGAAGATATATATACATGACACACATGAGAATGAGGGCACTCAAGCTCCTTCTGATACTGCAGGACCATCATCATCAGGTATAAATGTGCATATCTATGTTTCTTACTTAAATTGGCAGTGAATGTAATTTTTTTAGAAACAGCTCGTCAACATAAAGGAAGAGGTCATGCCAAATGCAATCAATTAAATAAACTGAAGCCAGGTGAAAGAATAAAAGTTCAAGTGTGATCCTTTTTCTAGTCGATTGGGAATCACTACGAGGATGCATATCCCAATGAGTACCACCGATTTTAGAAAAGTCCCACCAGTAGTGAGAGCTGCTATAATCTCAGACATGAAGGTAAATGAAATTAAAGTTAAATAAATTAGTCATATCTTTTTACATGACTTGTGTTTTTTTTTGTGTACTCAGAATGTATTTGATTGGGGTGATGATGCTGAATTCGAGGAGGGGATTCTGCAACAAGCAGGAAAAATACATCGGGACGTACGCAGTAGAGGAAAGAAGGTGGGTAATAACTTAACCATTTGTTACATTTGTTTGTGTAGCGTCTTGATTGCATGCTAACTATACAAAAAATGAAGATTTTCGACCAATTCACATCCGAGGCTGAAGCAAGAGCCAATCCACCTTTGGGCTGGCAACATACAGAGTGGGAGGCTGCCATTGATTTTTGGACCAGTGAGGAGTCCAAGGTATAATCAACATAGATGTAAATATATTTAGTATTTTGAATCTTTCTTAAAAAAATTTATTACTTTCTTACGTACAGAATATATCTCAAACAAACACGGCCAATAGAAGAAAAGCTCCTGGTCCCACACATACCTTGGGAAGGACAAGTTTAGATCAATTAAAACACATCCATGTAAGACCCATTTAGTTTTGTTCTATTGTAAATGCAATAGTTGCTGATGTATTCTATAATTACAAGCTGCATCAGGGGAGATGACTTATCGAGTGAGACTTTTTGAGAGAACACGACAGTCGACAAACAAAGAAGGAAATAAGTTTTTTATCCATGAGAGTTATGCAGAAGCTCATGTAAGTCAAGTTTTCATTTTAATCCAACTTTTAAAAGGGAAGGGTATCTATAATTGGATGAATGACATTCAATTTGCAGGGTCGCATGGTAGAGTTCATACAAAGTCAACCTTCATCAGACCATGCGACTCCAGAACAATTGGGTGAGGATGCTTTTCGCCACGTCTTTCCTCCTGCTGCCCAACATTCAGGATAGGTTCTACTTGGTGGTGCATCTTCCACCAAGACAAGTTGGTATGGACGAATGGATGGTGGGCCATCGCAGGAGGAGTTCCAGAAACTTAAGGAGACAGTAGTGGACTTGAGAGATGATCTGGATAGGGCACATGAGAGGGAAGATCAACTGCGAGATTTAGTGCAACAGAATACCCAAACGATGCAACAAATGCATAGGCTGATTGAAGAGCTGAGTAGAACGAACCATGTAGTTCTGCATCGTGAAAGTAACGATAGCCCTCCCCCAGGCGACAGTGATGCTACACCTCATAATTAGCTAGCTAGTATGTTATATATCTAGAATCATGTAAAAATATATGTTATGGAGAACATTTCCTTTGTGGAAGAACTTGTTAGAAAGTTGTAATATGTGTATGACTTACTTCTTTTTGTTGTTTGTTTCCAACCTTGCATGACATGCCTAATCAAATCTATATTATGTTGCAATATCTTATACTTGCTTGCAGATTTAGAGAAGTTCCATTACCAGAATTGCTAGCAGAGGATCTGTTCTGTTATTTTTTTTGCGGCGGTTACTATTTGCGGCGATTCTTAATGACCGCCTCAAAAGAGCTGGTATACTTATTGCAGCGGTTTGTATAGGCGGCGGTTACTATACAACCGCCGCAAAAGGTATTTGCGTCGGGGTTATTTGCGGCGCTTATTAGCGGCGGTTTTTGAATTATTTGCGACGTATATTAACCGCCGTAAATAGTCCTTCCGCTTGTAGTGATGACATTGCAATTAAGTTGAGATATTTCGCTTAAGCACTTGGAGTAATATAAATATAATAACCCAAGGGTGTCATGAATCTTATGGACTTTGGATAGATTAAGTAGTGGCTCAACTTGAACTTGAACCTAAAGGAAAAGAGATTAGGTTGCGCTAGAGGGCCTAATGATACACATATAAGTCACATTCATTTTATCTTTCATGTGACAACGATTGCTTACTAAGTCACCGTGTGTAGTCTCAAACTGTCTAGCTAGCGACGCCATGAATCCATACTCATGAAATCTTTCGTATGGATTTAAGTTCAAAGTAGCCACTTAATCACTTGTAGTAAGTAGGAGAAGAATGCAAATAGGTTTACGATCGCTCCAATAACGTGGTTATATTCTTCTTCTTCATACTAAATGACTAAAGTATGATTAATAACTTGAGGATAAAGAAAGATATTAAGTACAACTATTATGTCTTTTCTATTTCATAATTATAAATTATACTTGTTTGCTTTGTAATCCAGTTCTTAGTGACGTGTTGCTTCGTGGTTATTTTGTCTCATTAAATTCTATCAGTGATAGCTGATTATCATGTTAATAAATAATGTCGTAATGTCTTATGTGTTGTTTATATTGTATTATGACGCTTATGTTTAGATGATTGTGTCTAAAATGAATTAAAAGCATGTGCAATGGTGTTGTGATGATTACGTAAATTGTTAATAAATTTTAGATTGTCATTCGTTGATTGCTCGCTCCTGAACTATTTGCCTTGATATAGCATGTATATTTTCTTTACTAGGATAGTTTTAACTTGCTCAAATTTTGTGACCCAACTTAAAGAATGTTGAAGTATATAAGAATGAGAAATTACAAAGTGTGATCAAAGTTGGTGAAATTCATCGATAGATATCAGGTGAGAATTAGTTTATATCTTATTTTTTGTCTCATGTTTTATATATGAATTTATCATATTATGATTGTTTGTGATGGAACACGTGGTATTGGTTGTACTCATTGTTGGATACTTGGATGATCGATCTTGGCTAAGCGAAACGATATATTTTGATATTAACTCCCCACATAGGAACCTCTAGGTTGGATTCGGATTGGCCAGAGGCATGGCTGTTACACGGGGATAAGGAAAGGGTGATTAGATTTTCCTGTAGAGAAATATGAGAGGTTTAAAACAATACCATATTCAAAATATTAGTTCAAAAAATGAGAGAGAAAATAATCAAATAAGGTAAGGTATCTGGATGAAGGTTGATCATTAAATCATCCTTGTTGATCTATCATCTTGATCTTCAAAGTTGCTCTTCTTCCTCTTCGGGCAAGAGTTTTAGGTTTTTGAGAGAGTGGAATTGTTCTACACATGTGGACTATACAAAGAAAGGGGGCAAGCTTGTCTTGAAGAGAGTTGATAGAGATAAATGAGATATTTGACAATATGTGTTTAAAGGGTGTTGACCATACAAGTGAAGTACTCATTTACATTATTTTCAGAAATAAGTGTCGGCTCCAAGCAAAGAGATGGAGATACATAGTTGTAACTAGTCAATCATTTTAAAACTTGTCATATGAGATGAAAATTTTCCCCCAAATCAGTATCCAACATCAATCGATCATCCTAATGGTGTTGATCTATCAAGCACTAAGCGATCATCTTATGCATATTGTTCGATCATAGATCCTATTAGAAGAGATTTCAAAAATAAAGAAAAAGTTGAGATTCTAATATGCATCCTTTACTGTGCATACACCCAATTCTTTTTCTATTTTATTATATTAAGAGGTGGCAAGAGGTTTTATTAAAATGTATGTCAATTTACTACGTATAAGAATGAATTTCACTTGAATTTCTTCTAGAGGACATTTCATGAAAAAGAGGAGACACATGTTGATATGTTTTCTATGAGAGGGGTTAATAAGATTTTAGTTAAGTTGATAACATTGGTATTATCACACATGATATGATTTTGATCAAAAGTCAAACCGAATTAGAAAGAGCTTGCTTAATCTAGTAAAATTTTAAGAACAAGCTATTATGTGTTCTGCTTTAGTCATAGATAATGAAAACACAATTTCACTTTTTAGAAAATAAAGATACTTGGGCATTCACTAAGAATCGGTAGGTGCGACTAGAATCTTTTTCTCTAAGCGCAACTATTCACATAATCAACATCATTATATAGAAAAAGGTCAATGCAATAAATCTACAAATAATACAAACCAAACTCGATGGTAGAAACCAAATATTGAAAGGTTCTTTCTACAACATTTTAAAGGTCTGCTTGAAAATCTGTAATTAAGCAGGTGCTAAAAAGAATACCATGTTTACTCACAATTAGACAGAGCAATGAACCAATTATACCTCAATATAGATTTTGATTAACAACTTTTCCTGCTTCATCTTGATTAAGATGAGTTGTTGGAGCTATATGGGCTAGTTTTCCTTCACTTTTATCCAGATCAAGTTTCTTTTGAATTTCTTTTGTGCACTTTTGCTGGGAGAAAGAAATATCATGGTCAAGTTGGATTATTTGCAGTACAAGAAATAGTTTCTTTTCTCACATCATACTCATTTGAAATTGTTCTTGCATATATTTAGCAAATTCTTTGCAAAGTGTTGTGGTAATAGAACTAAAAAGGATATCATCAATATAAGTTTTAGAAATCAATAAATTGGATAAGGTGTAATATGCTTTGCCGGCTTGAAAAATCAATACTAATAAAAAAACTCTTTTAACTTATCATACCAGGCTCTAGGTACTTGTTTAAGGCAATATAAAGCTTTCTAAGTTTAAACAGATTGATTAGGGTTCCTAGGGTCCTCAAAATATGGGGATCGTTTAACATAAACTTCTTCCTTGATAAAGTTATTTAGAGATGCACTTTTTACATCCATCTAAAAAATCTCGAAACATTGGTAAGAAGCAAGCACTAATATCATTATGATTGATTTAATTCTAGCAACAAGTGCATATGTTTCATTTAAATCAATGCCTTCCTCCTAATTATATCCTTGTCCTACGAGTCTAGCTTTATTAGCCACAAGCATTACCTAACTTATCCAATTTATTTCTATTTATTGAATGCTCTCTAAACTTGGGTAATAAGTCCCATGCCCGATTCTTTTCAAACTAAGTGAGTTCATCTTGCATTGCCATAAGCCATGATCCATTATTTCATGACCATTAATAGATTTTGGCTCACTGAAGGATACAAATACAAGCATAGCAAATTGCTGGAAACTAGTATATGGAGAATATTGGAATCTCGCATCCCAAATAGTCTTGCATAAGCTCCATGTTTTGATGATAATAAAACTTGCATATTTAGCTTGAAGTTAAAAGGAAAATAAGCTAAAATATCAAGAAGTTACTTAAGCCAAAGGAAATTAATCTCAAAGTAGTTCAAGCTTAATGAACTCAACAAGCTCAAGAAAGGGACACAAAGCTCAAAGAACAAGTTGAAGATTTCTTTTTTTTTTTATTGAATGACCCATCTTGTAGCTTCCATAGTGTTGTAATGAACTTTAAAGTACATCATGCATCTTGCATATCAATAAATTTAGTTCAAGCAACAAGGCAAACCCGGATGACATTACTGCGTTGATTAGCTTAGAAGAGGTATCGAAGGTAATTCAAAACCTTAAGTCTCTCAAAACCCCAAGCCCCAATTGATACATCCCATAATTTTTCAAAGAATACTGGCATATATTGAAGATGACAACTTTATGGAAATGATTGATCGTTTATTGGAAGACAACCTCGACCCAACAGAACTTAGATTCATAGATAATTCCTAAATGACCCTTATATATAAAAAGGGGGACCCCTGATCAACAGTGATAAATAATAATGACTTCCACTTAAGCTTTCAAATTTTATCGGTCCAAAGAGGTCAAGGTGCATAACAGCTTTACAATTCTATATGTGGTAATTAGTTTTGCACTTTTAAAGGAAATTTTGTGCAACTTTCCTAGTTTATGTGCTGAGAAAATACCTTCCTTCTTGTACGTTCTAGCTCAGGAATCCCTTTTTACAAGGTTAAGTTTTCTAAGTTTATTAATTTATTGCATTTGAGTGCATCCTGGTCTTTTGTGCCGAAGTAAGATCATGTGAGACTAACAAACAATCTATAGAGCTATAGTAATCAAATCTTAATGTCTAGATGTGTTTGTTCTTAGAAAGCCTTCTTTTATTACTACAAAACAAATTTTAAAGAAGGATTGTTTAAAACCTTTGCCACGAGTCTAATATAAAATTAAGAGGATGTGTTTAAGTTGGTTTACTATGTTGATAAACTATCCAAAACTTGGTTTAAAATTGATAAGAAACTCATTAAAGCTTGTCTATGGCTTCTTTGCCCTTAGTAAACTTGTCTAGATCATTTACAAGAGTTTTACTCTTTTCTTTTAGGTCTTATATGCTATTTTCTAAGACTTCTATATTATCCTTAAGTTTATTTATTTCTGATTTTGCGATTTTACCTTTGCTTTTAAAGAGATGTTTTCTTTTTGGAATCACATGGCTAAATCCATGCAGTTCTTGAAAATATCTACAATTCATCAAAGTAAGGATATGAAAATGCACATATTACCAGTAGATCGAGAAATAATTCCTCATCTCCTGATTCATCTTAATCACTTCCGCTTGAGTACGAGGTATCCCAAGTACCTTACACAACTTTTTTTTCCAAAAGCTTCTTATAATAGCATTCAGTTCAATCACTACTTCGACGATTTTTGTGTCAAACAATCAGCTATACTTTATAGATAATATGTAGACATGTACAACTAAGATAAACTTACATCGGGATATGCATTTGCTTCGATCGATGAGGAAAACTCATTGCAATTCAAAATCAAAGAAGGATAGAATCAAAGAGCTCCTTACACCATGTAGAGACAAAGGAGGGATAAGTGGATAAAGGTACCAAGCTATCTCTACTCCCATGATATTGTATCCAATAACAAGAATGTTTGACTTTAATTATAATTATTTCCAGTTCCATGTCTTTTTCATGTCAATATGACCTTTGATTTGCTCTTCTAGAAGAAGAACTTTATGACATTTTTATCTTCGAAATAGCATTGACCAAATACCATGCCAAATCAAGCTTGCCAACAAATAAAGTCAATATATTGGATCTTTAAGCAAGACAACACTTATTTAGGTCAAATTCGTAGGGCAGAATTAATAAGAGTTTGAAGTTTGAAGGTTAACTTATTAACTTTAACTTGACTATAGATGAAATTCCTACTGTACTAAAGAAATGTTTATGTTGACAAGAGAAACTTTGGACAAATTTTATCCGACATTATTATTAAGAAAGAAGTCGTTGTTTCTTCATAGTTTAGGGTGTAAAGACGAGAAGCGGTTTATACTTTTTAATATAACAATTAATAGGTATTTGAAATGCTGGACTTCATTCGAATGTATATAAGAAACAAAACCGTGGGCAACCGTACTTGTCTGAAGAATACCATTGGGATTTTTACACCCATAACTCTAATTAATTTGGCAATAACATTCATAACCCTGCATAATCGCGAATTACGTTCAAGACCCTGAATAAGTGTGCCGTCTTACGCATATAACCTTCCGTTACTTTACTATGTTAACTCAACCAGATAATTGAGTTAATCTAACCAACAAACGATTTAACAACTGAAATTTAATTAAAATAAAACAGGTATCTTGTCTCTCTCTGGAGCCAAGCCATGCATCCATCATGGCATCTCAACGATGGTGCAGGGCGGGTGGGCGATCGATCGCAAGGACCTGGGGAGGGACGTTCGGTCGCGAGGTTGCGGGGGGAGCTGGGTCGGTCGTAGGGGGCGGAGCGGTCGCGGGGGGGGGGGGCACGTTCGGTCACAGGGGGCGGGGGGATGCAGGTGCGGTGCAGGTTGGTTGTCGCGGGTGGGGGGTTCGTTGCCGCGGGTGGGAAGCCCACCGTGGGGCAGGTTGGTCGCTCCATGCTGGAACCACAGGGGGCGGGGGGATGCAGGTTTGGGCACAGGTTGGTTGCCGCGGTGCAGGTTGGTCCCACGGTGGGCTTCCAGCGTGGAGCTCTCCCAGGAGGATGAGGTTGGAAGGGGATGGAGCTCGACGGCGCAGGGGAGCGAACTTGCTCAGAGCTCGAAGGGTCCGAAGGGATGAGCTCAGTGGCAGAGCACTAGAGGAGGCTGAGGTGGTACTCGACAGGGGGGGAGGGGGGTTTTGATGGTATGTTTTCCAAATAAGAATGGATATCAGGGGAAGCATTGCAATTTTTTAATGGAATCTGTCTAACATAATGGGCATCCCAAACGAAACATGACACAGCTTTATATCATGTAAGAGTTTACTATTACTCTGGGTTTCTCATGTAATTCACGATTATGTAGGGTTATGAATGTTATTGTGAAATTACTCAGGGTTATGGGTGTAAAAATCCCAATACCATTTAGGTTGATTGGACATATGGCAAATTATATATGACCGAGTTATAGTAAAAAAGTATTCTCCTATTCCTTCTTTGAACAATTGATGTATACCACTCTGAAAATGGTTCCACATCTAAAATTGAGAAAGTTTGAGAGTAGGTTATAAAATGGGTTAAATGAGGCTACTCCCACCCCTATTTTTCCTCTATTTTTTATTTTTTTAGAAATAAAAAATATGTATATTCATCACTATATCCCCCTAACATGCCATTCAAATTTCTTCAGAAACAGAGACTCCTATGTCCTGCATCTGAAGGGGGTCAATTTCAGCAATTATGTCACCATTAAAATTTGACAGTCTTGATGGAGGGGATAGAAGTCTAGAATTAAGTTGAATTTTGAATGACACCATGGTGACAATGTGATTTAAATTCCAATAAGTTTCATTTCAGAAAAATAAAAAAAAATACAGGGGAAAAGGGGTGTGAGCATGTAAGTTGGCTACAACCAGGGAGCATACTCCCTTTTCCCTTATAAAATTAAGGGTTTATTATTTAATAATTTGACCTTAAGCATTTTAAGTGGTTGTCGACTAGTCTGATTGAGCTCGAGTCCAACAAGTTGTCATGACCAAATTTTTCTGATAATGGTCCAATGATTTAAGACCCATACATTACATGATTCTCATGCTAGCTATAGCCTACAAGATCAAGTTAATATTAGCATTCGATGATACACAACATAAGCATTAGTAAGTAAAGTGGAACCTTGTAATAATGTTCGAAGCACATCAAATATCACTTCATGTCAAGTACTACTCGTTCTTCATAATGATTTTTTCCTTCTCTAGTGATTATAAAAACTGACCAATAATGAATTACATATTCATTTCTTTTATATATATTTTTTCAATTTTCTAAATGCCTCTGCATAACACATTTACATACATTAGTTCATCAAAGTAAGAAACACACATATTTAACACAAGATATAAAATAAAGAGAAGAAAAAGGAAACGAAATAAAGAAAGAAAGTTGTAAATATTTCCAAACTGTTCCTAATCCTTATACCAAGTCAAACTGGCTTAGTTGGAAAACTAACAAGAAGAAAAATGACAAAAACAAAGAAGAGACTGTCCGGATTGCTTTGAAATTGGCTGCTTTGCGGAAAAGGCTTGTGACTTTCAGAAGAGACTCTCGTGCTGAGCGTGAGAGGAGGCATACTCAGGCACAGGAGGAAGTGGTGAGATTAGACCTGTTGGAGGACAATATAAGCTTGGATGAGGAGCTAGCCAGTAGAGGGGTGGTGCAGAAGATCCTTGAGGAGGAGGATAGGAAGTGTGAGCTTGAGTGGAGGCAAAGGTCCCGACAGAAGTGGTTGAAGGAGGGGGATGTGAATACGAAATTTTTTCATGCGATGACAAATGGGAGAAGGAGGAGGAACTTCATCCACTTATTTGAAGTGGGCGGCAAGGAGTTTCATGGGGAGGAGGCGGTCGCAAGAGAGGTCACAAGTTATTTCAAAAACATAAGCAGACGTCTACCACACAGTGGTTCAAGGTGGCTGGGCACAGGGGTGGAGAGCATATCTGATGGTGAGGCTGATTTGTTGACGAGGCCATTCGAGCTACAAGAGATTCGTGAGGCTGTTTTTGATTTGAACCCAGACAGATGCTCGGGTCCAGATAGGTTCCCTGTGTTCTTCTTTAGGGAACTTTGGGAGTTGGTCTCTAAAGAGGTGCTGGCAATGGTGATGGAGTTCGCATATGGGAACTTTGGCTTTGATTGGCTTAACAGATCTTTTATTTTCTTACTACCTAAGAAGGAAGTGGCGACAAGGCTAGAGGACTTCAAACCGATTGCTTTGTCCAATGCGATATACTTAATTATGGCAAAGGTCTTGGCCAATCATTTGAGGGGAGTTCTAGGCAGAATCATCTCACCTTCTCAGAGTGCTTTCTTGCCTTGTAGACAGCTCATGGATATCGTTGTCATGGCTTCGGAGATCATTGCGGATTGGCGTAGGAGGAAAACAAAGGGAGTCTTGTGGAAGGTGGATTTTTCAGAAGCTTATGATTGTGTGAATTGGCGTTTCATATGGGCTTCTATGTACAGACGGGACTTCCCAGACTTTTGGATCTCGTGGATGAAGATGTGTATACCTACTGTTTCATGCGTTGTCTTTGTCAATGGTCAACCAAAGGATGGATATTTTCAGCCACAGTGCGGTGTTCGCCAGGGTTGTCCCTTGGCTCCACTGCTTTTTGTTCTTGCGACGGATGCCCTATCTGTTATGATTGATCGTGTAGTGATAGGTGGATTTTGCAAAGGATTTGTAAAGGATGAGCTTTCTATACCTCTACTTCAATATGCAGATGATAAAATCCTTTTTGCAGAAGGAGGAGCAGAGAACTGTAGGGGCTTGTCAGTGGTTCTCGACATTTTTGGTGATGTTTCTAGTTTAAGACTCAATAGAGCGAAATCAGAGTTTGTTCCTTTCGGATTAGAGGATGTAGAAATTGAGACTTGTGCTGGTTAGCTGCGCTCCCCTCGTACGAACTTGCCATTACGCTACCTTGGGGTGCCATTGGTAAGTGGGAAAATGCTATTAACAGATTGGTTACTAGTGATTGAGAAGATGGAGAAGAAGTTGGCTGGATGGAAATCTATTTGTCTATCCAGAGGTGGTAAATTAGTGTTGTTGCGCTTGGTTCTTTTTGCTATTCCTATCTTCTTCCTCTCATCCAGACTCTTGCCTGTTGGGATCAGAAAGAGGCTTGAGAGTATCATGAGACGTTTCTTTTGGTCGTCGTCAGGTCGATCTAGCGGAATACCTTTAGTGGATTGGAAAACTGTTTCATGCTCGAAGGATGATGGTGGCTTGGGTGTGCGTAGTTTGGAGGAAATAAACAAGGCGCTGATCATCAAATGGATTACTCGGATTTGGGGTGATTGTAGCAGTTTGTCATGTACTTTGATAAGGAAGATCTATGGGAACGGTTCCTCACTTCCTGAGGATGGGGTCATTGGGCATGCTCCCTCGTATTTTTAGCGAGGAATATGTGGTGTTGTGCAGGACATTCGTCCCTTTTTGCGACCGATCCTTGGAGATGGCACTGGATTTAAGTTCTGGAAGGACGACTGGAGTGAGAGTGGGCCGTTGAGTATGAGATTTCCGCAGTTGATGGCATTGGCAATGGACCCGGACTGTTATGTGGCAAATGTGTGGGATGGGCAATCTTTTTTCCCTAGATTTAGATACGAACTTTCAGATCAGAGAATGGAGGAGTTATTGGTGATGTTGGCAGAGTTGGATAATATTTCTGGGCCCTCTGAGGGACGAGACTGCTGGACCTGGTATGATGGGGTATTCTCAGTTGGCAAGGCGTACAAGGCTTTGAAGGGGTCGGTGGTTTTTGACCTGAGAGGATGCGTGGCAGATTGTAGAAGGATCTGGAAATGGAGGGTTCCAATGCGAGTGAAGGTTTTCTTGTGGTTGTTTAAAAGGGGAAGACTCTTAACTGGGGACCGACTTGTGCGTTTTGTTCAGTCAGCTGATCCTACATGCATGCGGTGCTTGGGAGAGATGGAAGATGCTGACCACCTTTTCTTCAGGTGTGAGAACTCAAAGAAGGCATGGGAGAGTTTTGGGAATCATATGATTTATGTAGATGATGTATTTGATTTTTGGAAATCCATTGGAGCGGAATGGAATGGTGCAGAGATGGAGAGAACATGAGTCTTGTCGATGATTTTGGCGATCTGGCTTGCCAGGAATGGTGTGATATTCCGTCAGGAGCGGTGTTACGGAGAGAACATTGTTGCGCATGCTCGAGCGTTAGCGGAGTCTTGGAACTTGTAATTTCTTTTATTTGTTTGACCTGTTTACAGGTGTGCATATTTTTGGTGATTAATGGTGAAGTTTTTGGGTACTCATCTATACGATGAAGGCCCTTTTTTCTTTCAAAAAAAAAACAAAGAAAACCACAAAGTGAATAATTATTTGCAACTATCCCCATGTATAATTTAAACAAAAGATTCAAATAATTTTATATATTTAGAATGAAGCTTGATTAACTTAATTAGTTTATAAACTCTAGAGAAACACCAGTAATATAGAGAAAAAATCTGGAAAAAATTAACTACTTTCTAAACTCCAGAGAAAATCATTAATATAGAGAAAAATTCTGGAAAGTTTTCTAACCCAAATAATTAACCCACAGATCTAAACCAAATTGGTATTGTCTAACTATGGAGGCTCCAAAACTATTTCCAAATAATTCTAATTTACGTCTAATGTCATTAGAGTATTAAGATATAATATGTAAAAATACCAAAAAATATAAAACTTAGAAAAATGAAAAGAATAACTTTTGATCCTTTTCAACAACTGGTATTAAACAAATAACAAATTTCATTAATTAATATAATTTTAATTATACGTTGGATTATTTCTTTTAGACTTTTTATAATAAATTATGTGACACAAAATAAAATAGTTTAAAAATTATGTCGAAAATCACTGATCCACAAACTACACTTAAATTCTGTAAACTCTCCAACTTTACAAACTTGTAACTATTTACAGTCAAGGTTGATTAGGCTAAACTATATTTGAAACTTCATATTTTAAAATACTCCAATTTTAAAAATAATCTAAAAATAAAAAAAGCTTAATTGTGAAAGTTTGTTTTGGATCACTATTCTACATATAACTAAAATCATCAACTTCGAATGGCGGTATCTATTTATAACTTCATTTTTAGTGCACTTAGTTTTAAGGTTTTATACCAATCATATTTTTTTAAAAAAAATCTATAAAAATGTAAATAAGTAAAAAAATTCAAAAAAAAGCTAATTTTGGAACACATACATAATACATATAAACCAAATCCGACTTCCATAAATCACAACTATATATGGTTAGTCCCTTTTTAAGTAATTTAAAATTTAAAATTCTTACAAAATTATTTTTTTGTGAATAAAATATATAATAAATATACTCATCAATGGTAAAGTATACTTTAAAATATGAAAAGCTTAATTTATGTTGTAATTACTTCATTAAAAACCTTTGAAAACCCATAATTTGAAATCTAGGCCTTTTTGAGAAACTTCTCCCAAAAGCACAATTATGCAACTTTTCAAGAACAATAATTTTTGTTATAGATAGTTTACCTAATTTGACCTTGAGCTCCTTGTATTCGTGAAAGAGAGTCATTTTCCATAGATAACTCCACCATTCTTCTCCATTCTTCTTCCCCACACTAGTTGACAACAAACTCAGCTCACTATCCTAGCAGGACCTAAGTTTGTTGGCCAAACTTAACAAATTTCACTTTATTACAAAAATAATGTAAAACATCCAGCATCAGTTCTTTTTAGAAGTTGGATTCACTACCATAAAGTCTTCACAATGTCCTCGCACATCCTTGCACGATCTTTACGAGGATAAGTCCTCCAAAAATAGTCATCCCTAAAACTCTTGTCGCTAGATTTTAACTTGGTAGGTCATGTTCTCGTAAAGTCGTCATTATATTGTTTACGTCTTGTGAATACATGCCCTCTCAAATTCCTCGCAGATGTGTTGACATTCTTCTCGACGTCCATCCAAAATCTTTTTTTCAAAATTTTTTTCGTATCAACATGGTTTTAAGGAACATGATGAACCTGGATTCCATGCAAAAGTGTCAAACTTTTAAGTTGGAGTCCCATGCTCCTATTGTACATGTATACTTATCTTCTACTAATATCAACTTCTACTTAAATTTTTTGTTCTTACTCTTCTCATATTCGTCTCTTCTCTTTTCATCTTCTTCCTTACTATCCTTCTACTCTTTCATTGCCATTTTATTTTATACCAAGCTTGTCTTTTCTTGTTTTCTTCATCTTCTTCCCCCTATTTTATTTATTTTTGACCATCTTATTAGTTTTTCATTTTCCTCTCTCCTTATATTCTCGTTCCATTCTTTTTTTTCATCTTAAATTGCATAGAAGCACACACCATATATGGTAGAAATAGACAAATAAGAGAAATATTGATGACTAATGCTAAAAATAAATAACTTTGAAATGATGATTGAGATTACTATCATAATCAAAAGTTTGTTAAATAAATTTGAACAATATAAGGTTTGGTAAAAAAATTACAAGGCATCGATACTTAACAAAATGTTTTCTTTACCATTCGTCCTTTTTTCACTCTTCTCTTCAATCACTAACCAGTGATCCTTTCATCCTTATCCTTTCATCCTTATCAATACTCCTACCAAAAGTAATAACATATAACTAGAATTTTTTTATGTACTTGTTATTGATAAGGAATTATTAAACACATTTTTAAAGATAGATATATGTAACTAACTAAGAGAGTCTATACTCTAAAAAGAGAAAAAGAAGATTTATAAAGGTTAACGAAGATCGAGAAGTTAAATGGTATTCTATTGTTCATTCACTTGCCAACAAGACATGTTTTTTTTATCCAAGACACATTAAAGATAGAATAAAAATATAAACAAAAAATGTAGCACTTGTAATTGCACTTCCTTCCTTTTATCTTTGAAGAGCAATATTAATAATACTTTATCTTTTCTTCTTTCTCCTCATCCTCATCTTATTTTCTCTTCAGAATATACTTTTGTATCATTTGTTCATTTTACTTATAAACATATTTAGACTTTTTTGCTAAAAAAATATAAATAAGACTAGTTGTAAGGGATCAAAATGCATGACTAGTTACAATAAATGACAATTTATACAAAATAAAATAGAAATATTATAGATATTGATAATCAAGTTGATTACCATATGTCCATAGTATTTCTGAACACAAACAACAATATGTCTAACTGATCAAGCACACACTTTAAATTATGGTTATGCATTACAGGGCTTGTTACTATGAGGCATTTCACATAGTTGATATCGCTATTTATGTTGAATCTTTGCCAATCTTGTATAGTTTATTTGTCTTAAAATAGCACCTCTATCCTCAAAGACGGATTACATGATTAATGATCATAAATCACGGATGCCAAACTATGACATAACTTGCGATTTTATTCCCTTCTTTGAAAATATTGATCAAGTAAAAATAACTTAGACACATAAAAAAGTTCATGTACTTATCATACCTCCTTGAATAATTCCTCGATTTGGATCAGTCAGATTTTGAATAGATCCTACCATTTACCTACTTATTCCACCAGAAAATGTTATTTAAAGTTTAAGACTTGAATATACATGGATTAAATAAAAGCAAAAAAACTAAACATACATAATTATTTAGAGAAATGATTGTTTGCACCATGAAGATAGAGTTCTTCACATCCGCTATAGCAAAAATAACATACGTCGATGTTCTACCGCTAAGAATGCCAACCTATATTGTGTCATTAGTGGAAGTTCTTAATTAACATCCACTAAATCTTTTTTCGGCCGACATTATTTATTAACATCGCCATATCATGGTCATAAGTACATGTCAAAATCCCAATATAGATAATGTCGACCTAGAGTTATTTTGGACGACATTAAGATGAGGGGCCAATATCAGATCATCAGAAAGAGGCACGAAAAGGGGAGCTGCATTCTCAAAGCAGACATCCACGGCCCTAAATTCAAGAGTCCATGCCATTCCTGGCCTACTACTAGAGGCTAGCATATTCTACCACCCAACTGGAATATTAATTAGCTCATCCCGCTCCCAATATCTAAGTTCTTTCCCAGTATAGCAATCACTCACTTTTTCCAAGAGTGACTTATCTGGGATCAACCTCACAGATGATAGGGTCGACTCCTACATGTGCCCTGAAGCATCTGGGACATCAGGTGAAGCCAAGCATATATCAATTTTAAAGGGAATTAATGCATATGAATGCAGACTTAGGATTTGATCTCATTCATAAAGAAAATAAGAATAGTGATTAATAACATGATAGAGGAGCAAGTAGAGAGGATAGTCATGTCACTAAGCTGTCCCACAAGCCTGATAACTTCAGCCATCTAAGGTTGAAGTTGAAGCAGAACTAGAACCTGCCTAAAACATGAGTCTATTTGCAATCCATTTAGGTTCTCTTCCTTAACTGTCGAGGCCTATAGAAATTTAGTGTTGTAGTATTAGATATAATTATCAAAATAAGAATTTTCTCTTTTTGAGAGGTTTTCCCCGAGCCCTTGATTCATTCAGAGGCCAGACGAAATTATGAGTAGGTAAATTAGAGCTGCTTTGAACTCTTTTCTTCTTCTTCTCAAGAGAAAGGTTCTTGCTTGAGGTCCTTGACTTATGACATAGATTCTGAAGTATTTTCAAGACGCGCCTCACTCCCTCGAAATTGAATTAGTCCGATCACCTTTCAAGTTAACTTGAAAGTTGGGAATGGCTTGCGAGATTTTTCATAAGAGTAGAGGAAGTTAGGATGTGGGAAAAGGGAAATTAGTGACATTGAGTGCTTTCATCCAACTATAGTTTATGACATATTTTGCCCAATAACGTATGCATATATTTTTCATCTTTTCCAAATATCCAACCAAAGTGTCTCTCCACAGATGCCCTAAAACCCAATAAGAACGTTGATTCCCTTCCCTCTCTCTCTCCCCATTCTGTCACCTCTCCCCTTGCGAGGCCCGTCTCTAGAAGGATGATTCGACCAGTCCCCAACCTCCGCTCGATTGCTGCATGCTCGCTCCTCGACACCTGGTTATTTCTCTAGCCATTCTCTGGCTTTAAATGTATGGAAGCATTATTGACATTTGCTCGCCCCTTCTCCAGACTCTGTTCGCTCCAAGCATCATTGGCACTCCAAGTAATCCTTACGCATACTTTTTCAAGAGTTGTAGTTTAAGTCCTCGAGATATCTTGTGTTTGCATGTTTCTTTTTCTTTTCTACATGCAAATTCTATTTGATGGTCTTATAGATCTAAGTTATACATCCAGTACCTCAAAATCTACGGTAAAACCATCTCAAGAACATTCATATTTGATCTTTAAAATGTGTTCGATGTATCGGGTGACTACAAAGATTTGATATTATTCTTGATCTTGTTGTATGGTTCCTTAAGGTTATGGCATGATCCCACACATAATTGATCTTTCCTTTTAGACCCATTTCACAAATCAATATACTGGAGTCTATATTGGTAGAATGATGTTGTTGAAGCTAATGGAGCTAATGATGGAAGCCTGAATACCATTATATCTCAGGATATATTGATATTTATGTAGAACAATCTCATGTTATGTGAGTCTTTGGCCTATTTTTTCAAGGTTTTATTTCCCCTTCTTCCTTAGAATTATATATATGGGATTTATGTGAGGTATTCTAGACTACAAAACAAAATGTTATAGCCAATAAACATATATAATAGATAATAATCACCACAGATAAAACAAGCAAGCCACAAAATAAGAACAACCACAAGGGACAAGGATTTTAATATCGAAATCCCATTGGGTAAAAACTAGGACATGAGCCACCTGACTCGAGATTTCTCGATTGACCGAGTTAGTCAATTATACCTTGAGTTATTTCCCTATGGATAACTCAATTACAAGTACCTTGGATCACACACCAAAGTATTTCTCACAACTTGAATCAAACACCAAGTGTTACAGTACAACAATAAATTAAAAATTACAACAATATATAAAGCCTCAAATATGAATATGTAATGCAAATAATGATACTAAGAAATGCATGTTGTAATAAATAATTGAATTGCAAATCGAGCATGTAGATGACTAGATCTATGTGATCTTGAAGTAGAGAGATAGAGAGAGATCCTTGAATAGAGCTTTGAGAGAGAGAGAGGCTTTGCCTTGGAATGTGTGTTCTCGACAATGTGTCTAGGGTCCTATTTGTAGTGACGGGGGACACACTCTCATTATGTAGCCATTGGAAATAAATCTGGAAAGAAATGATCAAGATTTGTTACACAGATCGATCATGCATGGAAGGTGATCGATCATATTGATCGATCATGTAGATCAAGGTGATAGATCATCTCATAGCCGTTGGGAGCATGAATTCAAATTATGATCGATCATAAAAGGTAATTAGTCGATTAGGTTAAGTGGGTTGATCGACCAATAATGGTTGATCATATCAATGTAATAGACTCTGGCAATGTTGTCAGGCCCTGAGGATGCCTACTTCCTCATGTCCTTGCCTTGCGAGGCCTACCTCCCCATACCGCTCTAGACTGGGGCTGGCACCTCAAAGAGACCTTGCCCAAAGGGTCCTACTTGAGAATTCTAAGTCCTATCCTAATAGTCTTGCAGAAGCAGAAAAGAAGTCAACAGAGAGCTTTTTTAAGTAACCAAGAGGAATTGATTAAGTAACCAAGTAGTCGTTTCAGCCTTAAAGCTCTTTTTCCTCATTCTGGAGGTTAATCGATCAGAGACAATTGATTGATCATATCAAGAATGTTGATCAATCATAATGGCTTGAACCTAATATGCCTACATGAACACATCCATATATATTTGAGACTTTTACACATGCCGATTACAAAATACTTCTTTCTTCTTCACTTTATCCACAACTTTCATTTTTTCTACAACGTTCGCGCTTAATACTTGCACTGAGTTTTTCATGAAATCTGCAAAGCTATTTATACTCGCAAAAAATTGTTATCATCAAAATAATGATACAGTTAGTACACAATCAAGATACTAATATTCTCCCCTTTTTATTGATGACAAATAAATAAAATCTAGAGATTAACATCACCACTTCTTCTCCCCCTTTTGACATATCAAAAAAATTTCATTTAATTTTTTCTCAAAAATAGTTTTCTCTCCATTATAAATGCTATATAAAATTTATTTTGAAAACATATCTTTCCTTTTTAAAAATAGTTTTACATTTAAAAATCAATTCTCCCCTTTTAATGTACTATATGATGCAAAACTAGTAAAAAATCATAAGGTGGAAAGATTGTACCATATGACTAATGAGGGTAGCTATGGAATCCATTGTAGTTGTTCCAAGATCCATGGGGAACTTTCTATCTACGTGCACGTAGCTTCTCCATGTCGGGACTTTTCTTCTCGTTGCTCGAGATCTTCTTGTATACTTCCACGTATGATATAGAGTTCTCTTATAGCTTTTTATCGACAACTCTTCTCTCATTGATCTCCATCCACCTGCATAAGGTTTTTCTGGTATCCCTTTTTTCTTTGGATCCAATATACTTTGTAACTCCCAATTTCACTTTTGGGAATCCATACCTTCTTCTCTTCTAGATAAAAAATTATGGATGTATGATACTAGTTGGTGGGATGATATCCTATTCAAATTAAGTGGAAATTTATGTGGGAGTGCCTAACAATTTATCTAAGTTTTCTTTTCTATTAATGAACTTAGCAATATCATATGTTAATTTTTTGGTGTCATTTTAAAGCATGCTAATTTGATCTTTTAAAGAACTAGTTTCTTTATGGTGAGATTATTTTTCTTCTTTACCAGATTTCTTTAAAATATTATTTTTACTAATTTATTTTCTACAATACCATGCAATTCTTGAAAAGAAGTAAATAATTCATCATAATATAAATTTACCTCATTGTCATCTCGTGTGTCTTTTTCTTCGCTGGAATCTTGAATGGGGACAAATCCAACTAGAGATTCATCTCTGCTTGTATCAGAGCTCTCTTGAAATACTGAGAGAGGCTTTTCCTTTGAAAGGACATCTCTTTTTGTTGCCTTGAGAAGAAGAAATTCCCATTTGATGTGTTCTTTTTCGTTGCAGTGGTAATAAATAACCCTTTTTGCTTCCTTTTTTCTCTTCAATTCACACTTCCTCTTCAAATAATTCTTGAAATGATGGGTGATGAAAGCTATCTCTCCCTCTTTATAATCTTCGGAGGTTGAAGCTGCTAGATCATTTAAATTTACACTAGCTTCCATTTTCTGTTTCTTCTCATCTTGACAGGTAAGGAGCTTTTCGATCACCTCATCTAAAAGAAGCTTATCTACGTCGTTTGCTTCCTTGATCACTGTGGTTGTGTTCCTCCAGTCAATAGTAAATGATCTAAGAAGTTTCTTGATGAGAACTGCTTCATTTATCTCAACATCTAAATTTTGGAGTGGGTTCACAATTTCTGTGAAGTGAGTATACATCTCCATGATAGTTTCTCCTTCCTTCATTCTGAAAAGCTCATATCTTTGTTGTAATAGACCGATACCACTTCCTTTCAACTTTGACGTACCTTCATATTTTATGATAAGTCGGTTCAAGATATCATAGGCAGATTTGTATGTAAATACTCTATTGAATTCTTCCATGCTCATTATGTAGAATAAACTATTCATTACCTTGGAGTTATTTGTTGCAAGCTTCTTCTCCTTGTTTGTGGTGAAGGTTCCCTTGGGTCTTTGTTTGCTCTCGATGACATCCCATATCTCGTATTTCATTTTTTCTAAATGGATCTGCATGAGGATCTTTCAATAAAAAAGTTAGTACCATAAAACAATGGAGGTCTTACCATGGATTGACCTTCGTTGCTATTGGTGATGGCCGTCATACCACATATTTTTGTGACGTCCTTTGCGTGAACCAAGCTGTGATACCTAATCTAAGCTATTCTGGATTGCTAAATGAGATGTTATGGATAAACCGGGATAATATATAATAATCACCACATATAAAACAAGCAAGCTACATAATCAGAACAACTACAAGAGACAAGGATTTTAATGTGGAAACCTCACTGGATAAAAACCACGCCCTAAGTCATGACTCGGGATTTCCCAATTGATCGAATCAATCAACTGTTCCACTATCTCGAGTTATTTCACCATGGATAACTCAACCATTTACAAGTGCTTTGGATCACACATTAAAGTCTTTCCCTTTGATCAAACACCAAGTGTTACAATACACCGATAAATTAAAGATTACAACAATATATAAAGCCTCAAATACAAATATACAATGAGAATAATGTGGCTAATAAAATGCACGATGTAATAAAAATAATTTGAATTACAAACTGAGTATGTAGACGATTGACTTTCAAGATGCGATCTTGAAGTATAGAGCGAGAGAGACGACCTTAAATAGATATTTGAGAGAGAGAAAGGTTTTTCCTTGGAATATGTGTTCTCAACAATGTGTCTAGACCTATTTATAATGGCGAGGGACAAACTCTTAAAATATTGCAGTTGGAAACAAATACGAACATAAATCATCAAGATTTCATGCACATGATCGATCATGCAAGGAAGGCGATCGATCATATCAAGTTGGTAGATCATGTAGATCAAGATGATCGATCGTCTCATAGATGTTGGGATCCTGAATTCAAATTGTGATCAGGCATAAGAGGCAAGTGATCGATCATGGGTGATCAATTATGTTAAGTGGGTTGATTAATCATTAATGGTCGATCTGATCACTTAGGTTGATCGATCAGATGTAATTGATCGATCAGATCAAGAAGGTTGATCAATAATGGCCTGTACCTAATATGCCTACACGATACACATGCATATATATTTGAGGCTTTTACATATGTCTAATACAAAAGACTTCTTTCTTCTTCACTTTATCCACAACTTTCAGCTCATCCACAACTTTCGTGTTCCATACTTTAAGTGAGTTTGTCATTAAATCTGCAGAGCTATTTGTACTTGCAAATATTTTTTATCATCAAAATAATAATACAATAGTATATAATCACAAAACTAACAATTTTAACTTCATATTTCTTCTTTATTCTATGACCTTAACTTGCTATCTTGTATTAAAAAACAAGCTTGGATTCAAATACAGATTCAAGGACTTTTGGACAAACTCAGCCAAGCTAAAGACTTTCATTACTTATTATATCACTACAATAAAAAAATGTATATTAAATCTGGTCAGTTTCTTTTGAGTCTTTTTTATGCTGACTTTGATTTAAGATTTATATTAAATCTTTGTCATATAGTTTAACAGGTGTCTACATTTTGAAATCCTTTTTAAAATGATTTATATTCAAACAAGTAGCTCCATAAGAAGTATTTGATTTTCAATCTCAACTCAAGAACTCTTCAACGTTGATGTTCTGGAGTATATTCAAGAATCTTTAAGATTAACCCAAACATAGAATTCTGGGTTTTAAGCATGTCTACACTGTTCACATTCGATAAGAGGCAAAATACAGATAGAAGTAAGAGCGTCCAGCTAGAACCCATTGTTCGTAGTCAATCTCATGCACTACCTACATCTGCACAACTATTTGAGCGTTTTCATGCACCTGCAATGTCTACTCCACTACACTTAGATCAAGGTTCACCTACTTCCAAACAAATAGGTGGATAATTTGAGCTTGTTATCATTACGATACTTAAATTGTTTCACGGACCTTATTAAATTAAATACAACATGGTGAAGAGGTAAGTCAAGAGGTATCATATTGGCCAAGTATGCAGAAGCTACTGGGTATAAGCGAATTATCCATATATACTTGGATGAAGGTAAATTGTTGGACACCAAGAAAGCAAAATATCTACAACTGATTTGCAGGATAGCGGCAAGAGGGGATGTCCTAATGGTGGCAGACTTCAGGGCCTTAACAGATGCATATCCTCAGGGCACCTATGATCAATTTAAGGTATGCAATTGACCTTGTGTTTCTTTTAAATGTTCGTATTATAATTTTGCAAAGTTATTATTTTTGGTATAGAACTTCGTCGAGATCGAAGGATTTCATACCGATAGAAGATTAAAAGAAGCAAGCAATCATCGCTTAGCAAAGTATCTTAATGGACATCGATACAATTTTTAAGAAAGCATGGAAAGTTAAAGGAGATGTAGCTAGGACCCAAAATGTGTCAGTTGGATTTGTAATACCATGGTCCAAATATGGACAAAGCCAGAATATCAAGTAAGTCTGTAATTGATAGTTGAGAAGTCACTTTTTACATATATATGTGGTTTCAATATTTCTTTTGTCACAAGAACAAGGACACACGTATAAACATTGTTAAGAATCTTGCACGTTGGATCAAAGTCATACGCTATCATTCGGCAAGAGCCAGTGAATATTTTTCCAATTTAATTATTGTTGGATATGTTAATTGTTGTAATTCCTTTAGTTTTTCTTATCATCTAAGTCTTGCGAGGAACTTGATGGTCTCCTATGCATATAGATACTCTTATTTAAAAGATAACACCTAAAGCTAAACGATCATTCGTAAGTTGTCTAGATGAATAATATTAATTAAATTGCCCATATATAGCATTTTTTGACTCATTTTCCCTTTTACAGATTACAATGGTAGAAATGCAGGCTAAGGCCGAAGCAGAAGGACAATCCACTATTGCTACTGAAAATAGCTAATATTATACTACATAATGAAGGACGTTCCGATTGTCTCATTAGTAGGAGACAAGGACATGTACCTGATGAATCTCCACTTCATTACCTTTATTCTTTCATTTTGGTCTTAATCTCTGGTTAAATACATGTATATAACACTGATTTGAATAAATTAACATTCATTGTTTATTACATAAATATAGCATAAATACAAGTATTTAATATCAAAATAAAATATAAAGGAAAGAAAACAAAAAGAATGAAGAGTCAAAGACACTGAATGACCCTAAATCCGAGACCATGTCATCATGATGACTTGGTCTTCAATAAATAAAGTACGGGGAGATAGGGCAGCATAATTGTACAGAAAATACACTAAAACCCTAATTCTTCAACTTATTAAATAGCTTATTTTGACCCTATTTTATTTTTTTATTTTTACACCTGAAATCAATAAACCCACAACATGAAACTTGTACATAAAATACAAAGAATAATACAAAATTTATTCATTAAAAAATAATACACAGTGCACTCGAGACACTGAGAATAAAAAGTCACAAACAAAAATTCCCAGACCTATATCTCCTCCATACAAACTCAAAATTGACCAAACTCATCTTTATTGTTCATAAATTTAATTATCTTTTTAGTTAAGGTAGTTTCATTTAAAATGGAGTTAAGATGCAAAAGATGGCATTTGGATCCTTATTGTATTGTATACATGTATATAATGTTCACTATATTTATTCTTTATATTTTTACACATCTTATAATTTTATAAAATTGTATATAATATCTGAAATTCAATTAAAAATAAACATAAAATAAAACCATAAAAACTGTATTAAAATAAAATATACTATTATATATAGGTATATTATACCTGTAACATATATACCTCTAAATATTTATATATAAATACAATCAGAAAAATACAATAAAAATATATAAATTTGTAATTAAATAAGTTATAAATATTTAAACTATATAAATAAAATAATAAAATACAAATAAAAATAGAATACATCATATATAGGTATTTATACCTATAATTATATATGTAAAACTAATACCTAATATATCACCTAGTAAAAATAAATAAAAATTATAATAAAATACTATATAAAATAACAAACATTTTTTATGTCTTAAGTTTTATTTAATTAGTTTCTTTACTATTTTATTTTTATCATTTATTCTTTTCTCTCCCTATTTTGTCCCCTTCTGAGCTGACATGGACCAATGAGGAATGAGTCTGAATTGATCTCGGTCAACTCGTCGCCCGCCCCTCATAGGTTTGTGTTTGTTAGAAGTAGGATGCCTCAATTATCGTAGTTTTCACGTCGAGGCTTTCACCATTTCCGCTCGATTTCTTCTTGACTATTCTTCCTCGTTCTGTGCCCTTTCACCCCTTGATGATTCCTCGAACAATGGAGCTTTGATTCGAGCAAAAACCCTAGTTAAACAACAACATGTATAAAGCCTACCCTCCACCCCATTTTCTAATTTTGATCCTTCTTCACACATTGAACCCCTCAGATCCACACCCATGCAAGTCGAGGAAGGTGACAACGACCTCCTCATCAGATTTGTAGCATGCTGTAGGTGCTAAGGAGGCGATCCACCATCGTCGATGAAGCTTCTGTCGTGTGGTTCTGTTCCTTGGCCCCCAGGTTGAGTCGATTTATTTTTATTGCGTTTCTAGGTAGATTTTAGTTGTAGTTTTTATCTCCATCCTTTATTAATGCTTTAACCGATGGCTTTAACATAGAATTCACAATTACAATATGCCGGAGGTTTGAGCTTCGACCTTCGTTTCGCCTGTGCCAACCACTGTTCTGACCCGCAATCACCATCACCACCTTATCCATTCGCTTCTCCACTGTTCGAGCCATCCCATTCACCCTGATCACTTCCAGATCTGGAGATCGGTGCCCATTCCCCCACCCTTTACTGAAGCACCTCCATTTCATCTCATCCTCGACTTTTCTCCACCAATAAAAGTCCATTAGCTCTGCCAGAGCCTCGTCGATCTCTCTATGCAGTAATAGATGCTAGAAGACCTTATATGCGGGGTATTGAGTCCAAGACTTCACTCCCAAGTGGCCTAAGCTTTTTCGAGCTGCCAGGAACCCATCGATGGGTTCTGGACATCCTTGACGCCACCAACCGCTGCGGAATAGCCACGGGAACACGTAGAGCATTAGAGTAGCGAGGGAGGAGCCCGAAGGTGCGTGCTATCGACGATCGAAGGAGCAACAACCAACTTTTCTTCTAAGTTCATCCGTCCACCTTAACATCCATCAGATCTTCAAGCCTTTGCACCCGTACCCCTCCGGATTTGGGTATTTAGTTTTAGTACTGTATGTTGTTTAATTAGTGTAATAGTTTATGGAAAATTTACAAGTAGAACTTCAAACTTTTTTATAATTGCAAAAATACCCCTACCGGTTGATGAATCGCTAAATCGACCCTTTAAAAGTGTCAATTAACACTTGAAATCGTCATCGCAGTCGGGCCGAGATGGGTTCATCAAAGACCATCTCATTGATATTTCAATAAGAATCAGATGGTTGAATTTATTATTTTTTTACTTGGCAAGAAACCAAGATCGAACTCAGGGACACGAGCCTCTCTTGTATTATTCAGATTTTTATTTATCTAATTAAGCGTTGAATTAAAGAACATATAGGTCAAAGTATGCAAAAAGACACAACAATGCATTTAAAGAAGAGAAGAAACATGCATTTTTTATATTAATAATGCAGATAAATACAATGCGATGCAATGGAAATAAGCCCTAGGTAAAATTGATGAGCAAAATTAAACAAGAGTTAATTTCAAGTTTAATTAAAGAGGCAGATTTGATGAACAATTTTAAACAAGGCATTAGTTCAAGCTCGAATAGACACAAGGCTACCAAATAATGCATAAAAATCATTGTGTCCAAAACAACAATTAAGCACGCCATTAGAAAGACCATCAAATAAGCTTCAAAATGAAACTGAAATCAAGTCAATTGGACATACAAAGCTCAAGATATGCAAGAAAGAAAGCAAGGGCATAAATGAAAAGAAACATGAAAAGATAAATATAAATAGGTCCCTGGGAAGGAGTAAAGTGAAATTAAAATAAATATCGAGGCCTTCCCTGTAAAAGTTCCACACGTACAGGGGTATTTTTACAATTTTGAAAACCCGCGAGGGTTTCAATGCAAATTACCCGCTGCGCACGAGGTCTGCACGTGACTTTTGACCTATTTGCTATTTTAAAAACTCCACGAGGCATCTCTGCAATTTTCCCAGAACTGCACGTGACTAGCACGTGCAATCCCAGGCTAGGTGGACATCTGGGCTTGACGGAGGTTCGACACTGGTTTGGATAGGCTCGGACAGTTCGAAGCTCCATGAAGGTTCGACGTAGGCTCGGGAGCTTCGAGCCTATGGCTTTGGTGTGGAGGCTCGGTGTAGGCTCTGGAGACACCACATGGATAACTGTGGACCATGCGATCACAAAGATCGAGTGGCTCCTGGAGTCGTCTGCGTGGCTACTCGTACACCATCAGATCTTCGAAGATCCAACGGTTGCTGAAGTCGATGGCATGGTCTCATCTGGAACATCAGATGGTCACTGGGTTAAGACCATCTGACGGTCCCTGTGCTTTCTCCCCCACCGAAGGCGGGCGGCGGAACCAGGTCTCCGACGAAGGGGCTTCTCCTCCGCCGCTCGTTCTCGGCTGCTGTCGACCTCCCCAAAGCTCCTTGGAAGTGTGTCGGGGTCGCTTAGAGCTCGGGGATGGCACCGAGCCTCTTGGATTATGCTATCGATGCTCTGACGACGGAAGCGAAGCTCGGCCAAATCACTCCGGTGAAGTCTCCGTCCAATGAATGCGAGTACCTGTGTGGTCAGTCCAATAGTTGAGGCATAGTGCATGTGTGCGTGAGTGGGACGGGGTTCCGTGTGAGTGAATGGAGGTGAGGAACAGGAGCTCCTCCACCAGAGAGGGCGGAGGAGATGGGTCAGATGTGGTCAGAGGCAAAGAAAAGAGTGGGTGTGAGCGGAGGTGTGCGCGTGAAAGGGGGATGCATGGTGGATCTATAGCTATGATCAATGGAGGTCAGAAATGAGAGAGACGCCCTAATTAATTAAGAGAAATACGGAGAAAACACAAAGGAGGTCGGAGAAGACTTACCAGAGATTGGGCAGAGTGGAGGCCTGGGCTTGAGGTCTTTTGAGGACCTCGGGGTCTTCGCACGTGCTGGGTGGCCTTGCCAGCGAGCTCGGGCGGAGCTTTGAACCTCTGCAGCACCGCCGTGATAGGCGGTGGGTCTCACCGGGGGCACGGTCGTCTTCGCTCGATCCATCCACCTTCCCTTGTCACCGGGAGGTGGCAGAGGGCTGGGCCATGCCTCTACGTAAAGGCGGACAAGGGTTATCAGAGGGGAGGCGCGGTATTTGAAGGAGGTGATGGCGGAACTAGTGATGGTGATCGAGGTTTGACTGGGGATCGTGAAGCGACTGGGAGTGGATCGAGAGTAGTGGAGCGACTCGCGAGGATCACGATGGAATGGGGAACGTAGTGGGACGGTTGGCGAGAGGAGAGGTGGTCGGAGGAGGTGAAGATAATGGGAAGGGGCAAGCTGGGTGCGCGAGGTGGTGAACGTGGGGAAGAGGAGGGCCTGAGGTGGAAGACGGGTTCGTGGCCGTTGGATCTTGCGATCCAACGACCCAGATCAAAGCACCAATGAGTGGTTCCGATAAGATCTTGGGCGAATTGATCAAGGGGTGTGAGTGCTCCACGTGGAGACATGAGAGCACGATGCTTGCAGACGGTAGTGATTGGATGAGAGCTTCGATCGGGCGGTTAGGATTATAGCGCCAGTGGACGGTGTAGATCGAAGAGCTAAAGGCGAGATCTGAAGGCGCAAGTGCCGCCACGTGGCATGAGGAGGTTAAGGCACGAATGTGCGGTGCAGATGAGAGGCGAGGGCAGATCAAACGGCTAGAACAAATGAGCGGACGTGGAGGTAGCGCAACTGTTGGATTGAGATGCAGATCCAACGGCTGTGGGCGACGGCAGATGAGACAAGGGAGGCGGGCCACGTGGCTCACCCAGAACGGGCTACGTGGCCCAATCAGATTATTCTAAGAAAGAACTTGAGATATGAGGGTCAGTTTGGGCGAATTTGAGAATACGCAAAACATGAAAGTTGTAGATCTTGATGAGATCTACAATTTTCATGTTGACCAAAAGTGGAGAAGAGATCATCTGTAGGCTCGAAATATTTTTAAGGGTATTTTTAAGGCTAAAAATACCACGGATTTTAATTTTGCCATTTTTGTGGTTTTTAATTTATTAAGGACTCTGATAATTACAGGACATTATTTGGATTTTATTGACACATGTTTAAGCAAGGTAGTTAATAATGGACAATTAAGATGATGAAATTGGGTTTCATCACCCCCTATACTTAAACTATGCTCGTCCTCGAGCATCAAAGGAAATGAATAAGCTGGATTAACCCCCTTGTGCATGTGAGTACATGATCCAAGTTTTTCAAGTCGACTCAACTTTAGAGGTCCAAAATTCTAGAGTTCAACCCATCCTTGGTCAAGAGGCACCCAATTCCTCTAATTTCCCAGACTCTCTCTGACGTACGTATAATCTAAAAGATATGAAATTTAGTGTTGACTGCAATTCCGAGAGTAGATTCAACTCTTCACCCAAAGTCTTGGTCCGAGAAATTCTCCTAAGGACCCAATCCTCAACACTAGGGAATAAATCAAATCTTGCATCCATTTCACCGTTTCTTTAGTTGTCGGACTTAGAGAAAATGAAGATGGATGGCCAGTAATGGAGAGCATGGGATTGTGTCATTTCTTCTCTCCCTCTCATTGGAACACGGATTCTCTCTAGTGCCTTTTATGCAACACATTTTTTTGTTGTTGATCAGTGCGTCCGTCAAAAGAAGTTGGAGCCGTCTGCACTTATTTTCCTGGGAGCACACCGGGGTGTGTCTCTTTTGAGTACATATCGTACCTTCAACACCCAGACTTGTAACATTTACGATGCAGAGCCCTTTTTTGGTGCAAGCCCGACTCTTGGTCCTAATAGCGGTGGTCCAAGTGGACACTTTGAAAAGTTTGAGAGCGCTCGCCTTTGGTGGAAGCTCTTTGATATTTGACTTTGTGGAATGAGCTTTTCTTTGGAATTTCATTGCTTTGTAATATTTTGGCTAGCTCCACTGCTTTTACCAAGAGTTGGTGCACACTGATCAACATTTTTTTTATTTCACACCCTGGCACTTAGGTCAATATCAAGAGATTAGTATAAGAACCAAGTTCTCATACTGGCTAATATTGCTGACACTCAAGTTTCATGAAGCCTCCAAAGATTTTATCCCATCCTCGAGCATCATTATATCAAATCCAAAATCGACTTCCTCATCCCAATCCCTCAGGTGAAAAGTCAACTCATCTCATCAAAACCGCAGTCGTGCATGTGATGTGCTGATCATATTCTTTATGTCTGAGAATAAGCATGGAATATAGCATGCAAATCTAGAAAACTAGGGGAATGTGGATGATTAAGTCTATGACCCTGATGGATAAGGCTGGTTAACCTAAAATCTCAAAGACCTCATAAAACTAAGTTTCCTTGATTATTTCATATCCTGAGTGGAAGTGTAAGTGTAGAGGATTAATCCAACTCCTTCGTTCAAAAACATTTTTTAGACTTCAAGAGATATTAGGACTGCCTAAACTCAATTAAGCATCTGCAATTCAGCTAGTGTGGATGTAAGTATAGGCTGAAGCCTGTTGCTTGAGGACGGGGCCTTACACGATGTCCTCTAAACCATCCAATCTGCTAAGGGCGAACCCTCACTGAACGCGGCTACTTAATTGGGCTTAGTAGTCACTAACGGCTCCTAAAGGATTTTGGATTTTTCTCATTTTTATGGATTTTAATTTAAAGGTTAAAACACAAGTTAGACTCAACTTTCCTTGAAAAGAGATGGAAAAATTTTCAAAACCATGTCACACAAATAAAAAGTTTTCAAAACGTTTTCAAAAGATTTTTTCAAAATGAGGAAAAATTATTTTCGAAAATATTTTTATCAAAAATAGCATAACATAGTATAGAAAAGCCATGAAAAACATTTGAGTCCTCTTAGTCCAAAGAATTCTACTTTAGCCAAAAAGTTTTAAATTTTTCAAAATTTTCAGATTATAGCTAAAGTAAGTATACGGTATATACGGTATACCCCCCTATACTTAGACTTTGCTATGTCCTCATAGCACTAGATGATACAAGTACATAGGTCCATTTAAATATAAAGGAATATACGGGAGCTAAGAGGGGCTCCCCCTATACTTAGGTTAGAAATAACCTAAGTATAAAGGCAAGGAAAGTAGAGTAGAGAAAATCACGGGGACTCGGGTCCCCCTATACTTAGGCTGAGATTAGCCTAAGTATAAAGATGAGATTTGATGTTGGGAGGGACCCAAGGTGAACGAAGAAGATGGATGGATGTACAGATGAGCGGATGAATCTGCGGAGATGGATGGAGTGACTAAGGCTCTGGGGAGTGTATCGAAGCAATCATGGCTCAATCAAGCAAGCAAGACCCTCAATTTCACCAACTCACACATGAAACCAACCGAGGTTGGTTTATTATCTTATCGGTTTTATCGGTGATAAAGTATTCGAAGTTTACGCGGAGAAAAAAATGTTAAGTGAAAAATCAATGCGTAAACGAGGGTGTTGCTCTCCCAAAACCAAAATTTTACTCCATTTTAGGTTGACTTGCAATTAACAGTCCCGGTTATTATTTAATGTTGTCACTGAATTTAAGGTTAGCACAAAATCAAGCAATCATCGTCTACCATTCATTCCCATTTTCCATTAATCCTAGGTGATCAAGCTAGGAAAGAGAAACCAAGAAAAAGTCGCGTATTCGATAAAAACCGTGATCTAGGCTAAGCGAGAAATGATGCAGTAACTTGGCGAAAAATCCGTGAAAAACTTGGGCCATTTTGAAAACAAAAATCAATATGTATGCAAGTCGATAAAAGCCACACCTAATCATGCTTCTATTAGCGGGAAATGATATCCATTAATTTTGGCTAAGTGAGGCGAGATTATGTGCGTCTATATTTTAGTGTGTCCTACCTATGAGCAAGCATGTAAAAGATGAAGAAAATAAAATGAGCTCAGAGAGCCGCGTGCTTGGTCCTAGGTCGACGCTCAAGTGGGGACGATCCCCACACAACCACGATCGTTCGATTACACTCGCGAGTCTTCGATCGAAGACCGTTGTAAAAGACGAATTATTACAAGTTTATGCATGGAAATAAAAAATACGACACATTTTTTTCTTTCTTTTCTATTTGCTCCACGTATGTTTCTACGGTTCCTCGCAGCAGTAAGCGTCAGCTCCTCGCCTCCTTGAGTGATCAAGGGCCCTGCCACAAAAACAATGGTTAGAGATCGATAAAGAAGAAAATTTTACAATGCAAGATAAATTGACAAATTGACCTATATAAAAGAAACACCAAATTAAATAAACAAAAAAAATACAAGAAATGAGCCGTCACCGGCAACGGCGCCATTTGATGAACCGCTAAATCGACCCTTTAAAAGTGTCAGTTAACACTTGAAATCGTCATCGCAGTCGGACCGAGATGGGTTCATCAAAGACCATCTCAATGATATTTCAATAAATATCAGATGGTTGAATTTATTATTTTTTTACTTGGCAAGAAACCAAGGTCGAACTCAGGGACATGAGCCTCTCTTGTATTATTCAGATTTTTATTTATCTAATTAAGCGTTGAATTAAAGAACATATAGGTCAAAGTATGCAAAAAGACACAACAATGCATTTAAAGAAGAGAAGAAACATGCATTTTTTATATTAATAATGCAGATAAATGCAATGCGATGCAATGGAAATATGCCCTAGGTAAAATTGATGAGCAAAATTAAACAAGAGTTATTTCAAGTTTAATTAAAGAGGCAGATTCGATGAACAATTTTAAACAAGGCATCAGTTCAAGCTCGAATAGACACAATGCTACTAAATAATGCATAAAAATCATTGTGTCCAAAACAACAATTAAGCACGCCATTAGAAAGACCATCAAATAAGCTTCAAAATGAAACTGAAATCAAGTCAATCGGGCATACGAAGCTCAAGATATGCAAGAAAGAATGCAAGGGCATAATTAAAAAGAAACATGAAAAGATAAATACAAATAGGTCCCTGGGAAGGACTAAAGTGAAATTAAAATAAATATCGAGGCCTTCCCTGTAAAGTTCCACACATACAGGGGTATTTTTGCAATTTTGAAAACCCGTGAGGGTTTCAATGCAAATTGCCCCCTGTGCACAAGGTCTGCACGTGACTTTTGACCTATTTGCAATTTTGAAAACTCCATGGGGCGTCTCTACAATTTGCCCAGAACTGCACGTGACTAGCACGTGCAATCCCAGGCTAGGTGGACATTTGGACTCGGCGGAGGTTCGTCGCTGGTTCGGATAGGCTCGGATAGTTTGAAGCTCCATGCAGGTTCGGTGTAGGTTCGGGAGCTCCGAGCCTATGGCTCTGGTGTAGAGGCTCGAAGTAGGCTCTGGAGACGCCACGTGGATAACTGTGGACCATCTGATCACAAAGATTGAGTGGCTCTTGGAGTCGTCTGCATGGCTACTCGTACACCATTGGATCTTCGAAGATCCAACGGTTACTGAAGTCGATGGCGTGGTCTCATCTGGACCGTCAGATGGTCACTGGGATAAGACCATCCGACGGTCCCTGTGCTTTCTCCCCCACCGAAGGCGGGCGACGGAACTAGGTCTCCAGCGAAGGGGCTTCTCCTTCGCCGCTCGTCTCGGCTGCTGTCGACCTCCCCGAAGCTCCTTGGAAGTGTGTTGGGGTCACTTGGAGCTCGGGGAGGGCACCGGGCCTCTTGGATTATGCTATCGATGCTCTGACGACGGAAGCGAAGCTCGGCCAAATCACTCCGGCAAAGTCTCCGTCCAATGAATGCGGGTACCTGCGTGGTCAGTCCAATAGCCAAGGCTTAGTGCATGTGTGCGTGCGTGGGACGGGGTTCCGTGCGAGTGAATGGAGGTGAGGAACCGGAGCTCCTCCGCCGGAGAGGGCGGAGGAGATGGGTCGGATGTGGTCAGAGGTGAAGAAAAGAGTGGGTGTGAGCGGAGGTGTGCGCGTGAAAGGGGGATGCGTGGTGGATCTACAGATATGATCTTTGGAGGTCGGAAACGAGAGAAACAGCCTAATTAATTAAGCGAAATACGAAGAAAACACAAAGGAGGTCGGAGAAGACTTACCAGAGATCAGGCGGAGTGGAGGCGTGGGCTTGAGGTCTTTTGAGGACCTCGGGGTCTTCGCACGTGCTAGGCGGCCTTGCCAGCGAGCTCGGGCGGAGCTTTAAACCTCCGCAGCACTGCCGTGATAGGCGGTGGGTCTCACCGAGGGCACGGTCGTCTTCGCTCGATACAGCCTCCTCCCCCTATCACCGGGAGGTGGCGAAGGGCTGGGCCATTCCCCTACATAAAGGCGGACAAGGGTTATCGGAGGGGAGCACGGTATTTGAAGGAGGTGATGGCGGAACTGGTGATGGTGATCGAGGTTTGACTGGGGATCGTGGAGCGACTGGGTGTGGATCGAGAGTAGTGGAGCGACTCGCGAGGATCACGATGGAATGAGGAACATTGTGGGACGGTTGGCGAGAGGAGAGGTGGTCGGAGGAGGTGAAGATAATGGGAAGGGGCAAGATGGGTGCGCTAGGTGGTGAACGTGGGGAAGAGGAGAGCCTGAGGTGGAAGACGGGTTTGTGGACGTTGGATTTTGCGATCCAATGGCCCAGATCGAAGTGCTAACGAGTGGTTCCGATAAGATCTTGGGCGAATTGATCAAGGGGTGTGAGTGCTCCACGTGGCGACATGAGAGCACGACGCTTGCGGACGGTAGTGATTGGATGAGAGCTTCGATCGGGCGGTTAGGATTATAACGCTAGTGGACGGTGTAGATCAAAGACTAAAGGCAAGATCTGAAGGCGCAAGTGCTGCCACGTGGCGTGAGGAGGTTAAGGCGCGAATGTGCGGTGCAGATGAGAGGCGAGGGCAGATCGAACGACTAGAACAAATGAGAGGACGTGGAGGTAGCGCAACCGTTGGATTGAGATGCAGATCCAATGGCTGTGGGCGACGGCGGATGAGACAAGGGAGGCGGGCCACGTGGCTCACCCAGAACAGGCCATGTGGCCCAATCAGATTATTCCAAGAAAGAACTTGAGATATGAGGGTCAATTTGGCCAAATTTGAGAAAACACAAAACATGAAAGTTGTAGATCTTGATGAGATCTACAATTTTCATGATGACCAAAAGTGGAGAAGAGATCATCTGTAGGCTCGAATTATTTTTAAGGGTATTTTTAAGGCTAAAAATACCACGGATTTTAATTTTGCCATTTTGTGGTTTTTAATTTATTAAGGACTCTGATAATTACATGACATTATCTGGATTTTATTGACACATGTTTAAGCAAGGGGGTTAATAATGAACAATTAAGATGATAAAATTGGGTTTCATCACCAGTGCGTATTAAAATCGATATATTTGGGCATTTTGCATGATTAGCCCATGGATTTTGATATGGTTTTCTGTAAGGAATTACAACTTTTTTTATAAATTGCGATTAAGTATCTAATAGTAGTGCATTTTCTTTTTGTTGATTTTATTTTTAATAAATGTTTCCGATTCTCTAAAAGTTCTAGAAAAATTAGGATAGATGACTATAATATTTTTCTAACATATATTCTTATTTAGGCATGTCATTCTATTTTTCTATTTATTAAAAATAAAAAACATAGCACTTATTTAATGTCTAATTGTTAAAATACCAAAAAAATAAATTAACTCCAAAATAATGTTAGTTAGAAATTTATCTATTTATTAAAATATCCAAAAATCATATAAAATTATAAAACAAAACCCCTAAAAACTCACAAAATATATAAAAATTTATAAAAATCCAAAAAATCCAAATTTTTTTTTAGATTTTTAAATTTTCTTTATTTAATCTATTTTGTAGGGAATTGTATATGGGCCCATTCTAAATTAATAGATAATTTTTAGGCACAATATATGCTCCCTTGTTTTCTATTTTCTTTTATCTTTTTTATTTTCAACTTTAAAATCCTAAAAATAGAAAATCCCCTTTAAAAATTCTAAAAACATTTGGAAAATTTAAAAACTCCAAAATATTTTATTTTCTTTATTTTGATTTTATTTCCCCTATTTTTAAAAATACAAAAATACTTTCTTTCACCTTTTTTATCTCTATTATATAATCTATATATCTACATATTATTATTATCTTTTTATTTATAAGGTATAAAAATATTTGCATAAATAAAAGTCAAATAAAAATCAAATATTTTAAAACCCACAAAATTAACAAAAATAAAAAGACAAAGAGAAGGGATTTGGAATTGAAATTGATAATCAATAATTAATTTTGATTCCTATATCTATCACATTTGCTCCATGTGTTCGACACTCTACCATACTTACACTTATACACACCTATAGTAGAGTTTAAAATAATTTTTGACTCACCTCTTGCATTGACTAAATTGTCTATCTTCTTCATGGGTTAATTGTTGTCTGATTCGCCACTCGAGTCTGGTCCCACAACAGTTGCTAATTGTGTTTGATTTGCAGACCGACCAAGAGCATCTCGACAAATGGCATCATTGCTGGGGAGCAACATATTATAACTTGTTTTTCTTCTTTTTTTCTTCTTATCATATTTCTTATATTTTATTTCTATCTGTTTTTATTTCTTTTTAACTATATAGAACTGCTCTGACCATCTCTTTGTTTGACCTTGTTGCAAGGGACTACGAATTGAGGGAGGTAATCTTAGGAGTCCTGTACACCCACGTGAAGTGGAGTTGACTTTTCAGAACTAAAGCGACATGAGAGATCATCAGGATAAAAATCTAGAGAACTTTTAGAGCAGTTGTAATTTTATTTTACTTTGTATTTGAGTGAGAGAGAGAGAGACCTCTTATTAATTTGCAACAATCTTTCTGAGACACTTGGACATTCACATGTCCATTTCATCGGGCGTCTATTCATCCGAGGACCTAATTGATTTTTATCGCTTTCACACATTTTTCTTTTCCTTGTTTCCTAAGATTTGAGTTTTCTTCACATTTCCTTTTATTTTATTTTATGTGATTGAGCCCTAGCTTAGGATTTACTTGATCGATTAATATAAGGTCCACAACCTAATTATATGCATGCACATATAGTTCTCTGATACGCTTGGACTTAGATCAAATCTGATTGTTGTCTGCCTTGGTCTAACACCGAGTTTCGTGAGAAGGTCGATACATTGCTTGTAGGATCTGATTTGTCGGACACCGACGACCTTCCAAGATCAGACTTGTGGGTTTCTGACCTAAGAATTTAGCATATTATTCTTCATTGTAATATCATTTGCTGAACTAATGCGATTTCATCGGTTGCATTACATATAGGGTAGATTTTTCAATTCCTATGTAGAATCCAGCATGGAGAGCGTGACGAAGCAAGGTGAGAACTCCTAACTTAGCATTCATCATTGATTTCTGCTTGCATTGCCTTCTCAAATTCTCCCTCTGATTTTGATCACCTAGGATACTAAAGGAATTGGAAAATTCGTTAGACATCTTCTTTTTCAAAAATACCAAAAAAGGTGATAACCAATAAAATTGGGACTGCTAATTTTATTTGACCTTGAAATCAAATGTAATTGAACTCAATGTTTTGGGAAGAGCAACTCCCTTATTGTACACATGTTATATTCTGCCTGAGTGAGGCACGTACCCTTAAGGACTAGAGCCCACATACTTGGACTTGTGCCCTAAGTGCTTGTGCCGACTCTTGGGCTCTGTTAATTGCTGCAAGTACTTGCCTCCGACTATAGATGAATCATCTCATGTTCAATTAGGTGTGGTTCGCTGACTTGAGCACGATCTCTCTAGGAGACTACACCTATGAGCTTGTATAATTGTTTGAAATTCACCTAACTCTAAAACTGAAAAGATAAACGACCGATCTCTTACGATCTTCATTGTGTCGAGTTAGTGAATTGGAATTTGCTTGGTGTTGTATTGTAGACTTTGGATTTGAGTGTGTCCATCTTTCCTTCGAATTATTAGTCTTTCCTTCTTTTCAGTTACTGAGTCCTTTTTATTTTTCATATGCATTGTGATCATGGGATATATGTTTCTTCAACCGGATCTTACGGCTTCTTTTCACCCATATCACCATCGTGTCTGCATCCCTGGTACGACTCAAGATGACTCTCTTCTTGAGTCACAATTTTTCTTCGTCTGGTTTGACTTCAATCCTCTTGCAGTCAGAATCCTTTCTGGAATTTGTTTCATATGTCTCAATCGCCCTCTTTGTTTCGCCTTCTCCTACTCTTAGGCATGCTGAGATAAATGATGAGGCTTGCATTGAGGATATTATTAATATTATTAAGCTGGGAAAATTTGAGACTGGAATGACTGTGCTCTCTTCGGTGGATGATGGATTCGATTTATGTGCGGTGATTTTTGAGGTTTCTACTTTAGCACACCATGTTGAGGATGCGATCATTGAGGATACTCAGATGATGATGATATAGATGTGAAGTGTTTCCATTCCCCATACCGCCCCTTGAGTCGATTTTGCATGTCTTGTTTTAGTAGCCTCTTGTACCACCTTTGCTGGTACCACAGGAGGCGAAGCCAGAACCCGCATTGTGTCACACATCCTATCAACCGATCTATTTTCCTCCCCCTGACTTCCATATCCCCATAGAGCACATAGCTAATTTTGACCACTACCATGAGCCATTCCAATGGATGTTGTTTGGTGAGGATCAACATTTTCATATGCTCCACCTTGTTAACTCCTCCCATCAACCTTATATCCTCCTGATTTATGAGTGTGATGATTTCTTCGAGGATGAGTGTTTAGATGCCAGCATGACCTCACTTTTCATTGATCATCTTGCATTACTCCTTGAGGGTTTTCTACGGGTGGATGCAACATATTCTAGGTACTCGGTTTCACTCTTTGATTGTGCAACCGATCAGTCGACTACGGATATCGAGTTTTTTGGTTGTTGTGACTCCTTTGAGTCCTCTCTCCTAGACGACCCTTGTGAGGTTGAGCCACACTTTGAAATATTCAATGATTTCTCTGATCTTCTGACCTCATGTCCATCGGATATCGACATGTATAGAGAGTCTCCCGATCTTTACTCTACATATCTACTCGAGATTGTGATTAATAAGGAGGATTCCATAACTAATCCTTCCTTCTCCACATTTGATTTTGTAGGCTTTGATCACTCACTCAATTATTGCAAGATGATGATTTCTTTTACACCACTAAAGCCTGGTTTAGTTGTCGATTCTCTTCTCTCGGTGTCACACACCCACTTGATTGACTATTCGGGTGTCTTTCTGTTCCTTTTTGAATTCATCGTTGTTCTCACACTGATACGACAATGAGAGTACGACATTCGACTGACATATGCCATCCTGACCTACTTCTTATTCTTTCATTGATTTATTCTTCCAACTTTTCCTATACTCAATCCGAGTAATGTTTTCTTTTTCTTGTTGAACTATGAGGACATAGTTCACGCTAAGTATAGGGGGTCGTATTTATGTTGTATATACTTCAACCATAACTTGTACTTTTGTATTTACAATAATATGGCTTAGTAAATTGCATAACATACATTAATTCCTGGTAACTACAGATAATAAATTGGTAAAAAAGGCTTTTCAAAATGTTTGAAAAATGGTTGTAAATTGTCCTAAAAATCTTTTGAAAACCATTTGGAAAAATTTTGTAAAATATTTTCCAACCTTTGTAAAAATAATTTGTGAATATTTACAAAATTTTGTTTCATTGTTTGAATAAGACTTTTTAAAATTCACTTTGCAAATATTTGGAAAATGGTTGTAAAAATATTTTGAAAATCTATAAATACTATCTGAAGAATCTATGCAGAATGATTTTCAAATTTTGTAAATGTTCATAAAGAGTTTTAATAACTATTTGAAAAATAAGTTTCCAAAATGTTTGTGAAAATCTTTTCAAAATATTTAGAGAACCTTGTACATAATTATAGCAAATAAAATTCTTTACAAGCCTTGTATAAAACACCTGTAAATTACCACTAACTTAGCTTGTGTAAATCCCTAGTGTAAATACATAAACCAATTCTTGTAAATAGATATACACTCCCATGTAAATATTTGTACATACTTCTTTCACTAACCCTCATTAAAAATCATTAAAATTTTAAAAAAACCCCCTAAAAATATCAAATGTTGAAAACTATAAAAAATACAAAACTTTTTCAAAAATCCATAAAAAGTTCAAAAATAGAAAATTGTTTCATGAAAATAATTTCTTTTCATTGCATAGCATTTGTATTTTTCAGATTGATAATGACAATTGAACGAGTCTAAATAAAATCCGAAGATTAGAGCTTGGTTGGGCCTTAATCCATTTAATGATAGGAACCTTATAGGAACTAGAATTGAGGTGCTTTGGGTATGCTAGACTTAATTCTTTGAGACCAAGAGGCTAGATTTAGATGTCATCTTGACTGTCGAAGTAGAATATTTCGAAACACACGCATGAATCTTGTCGACAGTGACCTAACTTGGACACCTGCACCCTTACACTTTGCTCAACTCAGTTAAAGTAGTAGAGGGTTGTATTTGCCGACATGAGACACAAGCGAATAAAAACATATGAAGTCACAATATGTGGCCATTGTACCTCAACTCGATCTAGTAGCAGTGAGGTCCTAGGACAGGATGCCGTGGGTTGCAATAATGCTTCAAAAGAGGGGTGGTCTACTGGCTCAAGAGGAAAAAGTCCATATATAAATGCTGCTGTAAATAATATTCAAAAAATGCAAAATTTAAAAAAACCTTCAAAAAGAAGAGGAGCAAAAATCAGAGAAAAATCAATTCCCATCACAGTACGTATATGTATATTTAATAAGCAAGCTTCTACTTCAAAGTCAAAGATACATGTGAGCTTGTAGCCGGATGACTTGGCTACACTGGTCAAGCATCCTAAGATAGGTAGCTACACTGATTAGCATCTATTCTATTCTCCACCTCCTCTTCTTGAGTCGATTGCACTTAAACTTAGAAGGGAATGCCCTGCTTCTCGAGGAAAGAGTTGTTGGATTGGGGAATTAGGATCACCATGTTGGAGAAGAGTGTCTTTTTACCACTTTAGTCGAGAGGAGTTACATCACTTATACTATACAAGATAGACTCATATTCATAAGGGACTGAGTACGTGTCGACTTATTCTGAACTGGATTTTTAGGAGACTTGGACAGAGTTTTGTGATTCTCAGAGGTTGTTGAGTTTCAAGTCCGTTTCCCTAAAAGATTCCAACCAAACCTAAATTCCAAAAGTTCTGACTGAGCTTCAAACTCTAATTTTAACAAGATAAGTTTAAAAGTTAAAATCAATTTAATTTATTTTTGTTTCTTTTATTCATTTTTTCAACACTTATTGTCATAAGTGTTTGCTAGGGACTAGCAAAGGCAAGTATAGGGGTGTGATGGATCTCCACTTCATCACATTTATTATTTCATTTTGGCCTTAAATCCCTAGCTAAATGCATGTATATGGCATTAATTTGAATAAATTAACATTTGTTGTTTATCACATAAATATAACATAAATACACGTATTTAATGCCAAAATAAAAAAATAAATGAAAGAAGGGAAAAAAGAATGAAGTGTCAAAGACACTGAATTACCCTAACCTCGAGATCTGGTCATCATGATTACGTGGTCGACAAGAAATAAAGTAGGGGGAGATAGGGCAGAACAATTGTAGATAAAATAAACTAAAACCCTAATTCTTCAACTCAATAAATAGCCTATGTGGGCCCTATTTCATTTTCCTATTTTTACACCTCAAATCAATAAATCCTCAACATGAAACTTGTACGTAAAAATATAAAGAAAAATACAAAATTTATCTCATTAAAAAATAATACACAGTGCACTCGGGACATTCATAATAAAAAGCCACAAGCAAAACTTCCTAGACTTGTATCTCCTTCATACATAATCAAAATTGACTAAATTCATCTTTATTGTTCATAAAATTTAATTATCTAATTAATGATGGTAGCTTCATTTAAAATGGAGTTAAAATGCAAAAGTTAGCCTTTGTGTCCTTATTGTACTGTATATCTGTATATAATATTCACTATATTAATTCTATATATTTTTGTACATATTAAATTTTTATAAACTTTTAAATAATATCTGAAATTTAATTAAATATAACATAAAATAAAACCATAAAAACTATACTAAAATAAAATATACTATAATATATATAGGTATACTATACCTATAATATATATACCCCTATTTATTTAGGGTAAAATGGGGCTGCCCCCATGGGGGAGCTAACTTGTCTCCTCCCGCGCTATTTAGCCCCCTTTTTTATTTTTTTTCGAAATTTCTTCCATGGATTTTCATCAATATTACCTATATTATGTCATTCAAATTTCACGCGAAATAAAGACTCCTACGACCTCCATCCAGAAGGGTCGTTTTTAGCAATTTTGTTACCGTTAAAAAATGACTGTCTGGATGGAGGCCGTACGAGTCTCTGTTTCACACGAAATTTTAATAGCATAATATAGGGATATAGTGATGAATATTCACGAAAGAAAATTTCAAAAAAAAAATAAAAAATAAAAAACTAGGCAAAATAGCGCGGGGGAGCCAAGTTAGCTCCCCAAGGGGAAGCCCCATTTAACCCATTTATTTATGTATATAAATTACAATCAGAAAAATAAAATAAATATATAAATATGTAATTAAATAAGTTATAACTATATAAAATATACAAATAAGATGATAAAATATAAAATAAGAAAAGAATACATAATATATAGGCATTTATACCTATAATTATACATGTAAAAACTAATACCTAATAAATCACATTGTATAAATAAATTAAAATTATAATAAAATACTATATATAATAACAAACCTTTTTTATTTTAAGTTTTATTTAATTAATTCATTTACAATTTTATTATTTATTATTTATTATTTTGTCCCCATCTAAGATGGCGTAGACCAATGAGGAGCGAGGATGAGTTAACCTCGATCAACTCCTGACCCCTCATAGGTATGTGTCGAAGTAGGATGCCTCGATTCTCACAATTTTCACACCCGAGGCTTTCACCATTTTCGCTTGATTTCTTCTTGACTTTTCTTCCTCGTTCTATACCCTTTCATGTCCTAATGGTTCCTCGAACGATGGAGCTTCGATTCGAGCAAAACCCTAGTCAAACCACCACGTATAAAGCCTCGCCTCAACCCCATTTTGAATTTTGATCCTTCTTCATGTGTTGAACCCCTCATATCCACAATCGGGTGAGTCAAGGAAGGTGACAACAACCTCCTCGTCGGATTTGCAGCATGCTTTAACGCTAAGGAGGCGATCCACCATCGTCGATGAAATTCTGCCACGTGTTCTGTTCCTTGGACCCCAGATCACGAGTTGTTTTTATTGCATTTCTAGGTAGATTTTAATTTTAGTTTTTATTTCTAGCCTTTAATTAATGCTCTAATCGATTGATTTAGCGTAGAATTCAGAATTACAGTATGCCAGAGGTTCGAGCTCCGGCATTCATTTTGTCTATGACAACCACTGTTCCGACCCGCAACCACCACCACCACCATCACCTTCTCCATTCGTTTCTCCATTGCCCGAGCCATCCTATTCACTCTGATCCCTTCCAGATCAGGAGATCGGTGCCCATTCCCCCACCCTTCACCGGAGCACCTCCATTTTAACTCATTCTTGACTTTTCTCCTCTAATAAAAGCCCAGTAGCTCCGCCAGAGCCTCGCCAATCTCTCTATGCAGGAATAGATGCTGGAAGACCCCATCTAAGAGGTATTGAGTCCAAGGCTTCACTCCAAGTTGGCCTGAGCTTTTTCGAGTTGTTAGGACCCCATAGATGGATACTGGACATCCTTGATGCCACCAACCGATGCAGAACAACCATAGGAATGCATAGAGCATGATAGCAGCGAGGGAGGAGGCCAGAGGTGTGCACTATTGATGATCGAAGGAGCAGCATCAGGCTGTTCTTCTGAGTTCATCCAACCACCTGGCTAGTCGTTAGATCTTCAAGCCGCCCCGATTTTGTTTCCAGTCGTCGGTTCGAGCCACACACTAACCGACAAATCTTCCGCGAGATCTATTCTCGAGCGCTCATCCACGAAGGGGAATTGATGAATACTCATTCATCACTCTTTATTCTTATATTTTAGCTACAAAAACCTTTGCAAATACATGTAGATATCTGTAAATACAAATAATTACCAAAAAGCATGCATTGTATAAAATATAATAATTAGCATGTTTTTGTGAAAAAATAAAAGAGTAAAGAAACAAAAGAAAAAGAGGGAAATATTTAGAATAAATATGGAGCAACCTAATCCCAAGGGAGGGCTCAGCATGGGCCTGACCGCATAAAAACCCAAGTAGAGAGAGATAAGGAAGCTCATGTGTGTAAATATACCTGTAAATATAATAAAAATATCTTCCTCACTTGTGTATTCATCATTTACATAGACCCCCTTTCTCTATTTATTTCACCTTGTAAATAAGTAAATTAAATTCCATAAAAATTTGTACATATTCTATATCCAATTATGTAAATAGATAAAATAAAAACCATAAAAACAAAAATTAAAATAAAAAGAACAAAAATGAAAACCAAAAGAAACATTGTATATATACCATGTATATAAATATATACAACTATTTATTTTACCCTTGTAATTAAATAATAAAAATAAAATAAAAATATCAAAATATTCCAAATTTTATGATATAAATAAATAAAATATAAAATGGGAATAAAAATGTATAAAAATAATTAATTAAAAATCAAAAATTAAAAATCAGTATTGTATATATACCTATACATAGTACTATATTGTATATACTTTATTTTTATTTCAAAAAATTAATTAAAAATTTAAAAAAATTAGTTTAAAATAAAAGAAACACTTTTCATGTTTTGAGTTTTTAATAATTCGGCCATTTTCTATTTTATTTTTAATTTCTAAATATTTATGACATGGCCTCTTCTGATTTGTCCACGGGGGACGTTGACCCCCCGAACAACTCCCCCCCTTGGACCACCTCCATGCGGATCTGCACGCCCAACCCGATTTCTCCTCTTTTTAGCGTCACGATTCGATCGCCAAATCCGTGAATCCCGGGCTCCATTTGCTCATCGATCATCTCTGATCCACGCTCGGTAGAGGTTCTTGGGATCCGCGCTCCGAGCTTCTCGCCCGACTCCCAGATAGCCGGACCCCTAGGCATATATAGTCTGAGCTCTGCCGCTCCTTCACGCATCCTTGGCTCAGCTCATTCCACCCTAGGACCTCCATTGCCATCGCCTGAGTGATAACTCGCGATTGGCTGTTTTGCAGCGAGGAAGGAGTGGTCGGACCATCGATCCGACGACCTTGTGCACCGCCTAGACGTGGTGCTCGAGCCTCGGGCACCGACGACCCTCGAGGCTAGGACCTAGAGCTCCAGCAACTCAAGCATAGTCGACCTCGTCCATCAGGTACCCCTAGTTCTTTCTCTCCTTAGTTAATTTTGACTTTCGCCCAAATCGCCCCATCGCCGACGACCCTCGATTCCGACCACCGTCGTCCACATTTCGACCATCGGAGTCGATCACCATCTTCGTGCTTCTCCCACGCACCTTCTGCACCCAGCCATCCAACCCAGTTCGCACAGGAACTGGGATACGAGCTCCACCGCCGACGCACCGATCATCTCCACCACCGCTAACCGGGTCAAGGCACTTTGCCCTCGACCTTGGAGTCTGTTACGTTGCTTTGCAGGTCAAGACGAGCCCATCTGAGGGCTTGGCGTTCAGACGCAGCAGCTCCCGTTCCGCCGTGGTCGCCTGAGCTCTCCGGAGCTCCATTGTGCCATCGGAGGAACCTGATCGACGCGGGAGGTCTAGGCGTTTCTTCTCCGATCATCTGTAGCCCTCGAGGAGGACCACCGTGCGTGTACTGGGCCGACGAAGTTCGTCGGCCGCCTGTTCTTCGTGGTTCCTCTAGGACCGTCCGTTGCGCATCCTCTCTCTAGATCTTCCGAGGACCGTCCAATCAGGAGCTAAGAGGAGGCCCAGCAACCACCATCCGATCGACGCGTGCCCCCCTCTCAGCCCTCCATCCAGCAGAAGGCATTCAGCGCCTCACGACCGTCAGATCTAGCACGTGGCGCCATCCCATCCATATGCTTAAATAAAGGGTAATTTACCCTTAGGCCCTTATCTTTTTAGTTGTTAATATTTAATCCTGTAAATATTTAGTTACATTGTTTTTATTTTGGACATTTTGCATCGAGGACCCCGTTGTTTATCTTGTTTGCATTTATGCCCCTGTACATGATGGACCCGTGCATCGACACGTTAGTTTTGGTGTAATTGCAGCTTTTATCCTGTGTTTCTGGCGTGTTACTTTTTATAGTTTTATAAATTGGAATGACAAAAACGCCCCTCTGAGTGTAACACACGTGCAACGCGTGTGGTTCTCAGGGCTTTTTACACTTTGGGCCCTATACTTTCTAGCCGTGTTATTCAAGGGGTCCTAGAACATATTTTAATTGCAAACAGGTCCCTGTGCACTGTGCCTTGTTATTTGGTTTTAATAAAATAGCAAAATTACTCCAAATAACGTCAAAATTGGATACATGGCTCCTGCCACTGTGTAAAATTTTCTTTATTTTTTGGAGACATTTTTGAGCAGTTTTATTATTTTTAAAAATTCAAAAACATTTATTTTTCTTACTGTCCAGATTTAAAAATCACAAAAAATATTAAAACATCTTCAAAAATTACCAAAAAATCAGATTTTACTTATTTTGTTGTGTTTGATTTTCTGACCAATTTTGGTCATTTTTGGATTTATAAAAATTATAAAAATTGAAAAAGCCTTAAAATACCATAAAAGCTCTAGTAATTAATACAAAAATCCAAAAACAATAAACTCAGTCTCTGAATTTTTCTTTTTACTTCTATTTTTCATAAAAATTACCCTCATGCTTTGATAGGCCAGAATCTATTTTATTTTGGCCCTCCAAGTCTAACTGGACAACAACACTCTTTTCTTTTCTTATTTCATTTTTATAAAATTCCCTAAAAATCAGAAAAACCCCAAAAATTAACCAAAAACATAAAAAAATATAAAAAACATAACAATATTTTTGTTTGAATTTTGAGTAATTAAATAATTGTGTGAAGTTGCTTATTTCCTTGTTTTTCCTATTTTCTTTATTATTTAAAAATCCAAAAAATATAAAAATATTAAAAATCCACCAAAAATCATTTTCTTTTATTCATTTTTATTTTAGACTACTTTGTAGGCCTCGAGGCCATCACGTGCTCCCTGAGTCCAACCCTGATCGCTATACCAGGCTAATCTAATAGCCAGGGCCACTATTGATTTCCGTTGATTTTTATCTTGTTTTGGTGATCTGATCTCATATTTTCTTGACTGACTGCATTATCTCCGAGACTCGGGTTGCAACAACCCTTGATCTATTTTATTCACCCGAGTCTTGGTGATTTTGCAGCCATCAGAATGGCACCGTTGTCGGGTTGCACGGCTTAGTAGTCCATTTATTTTTCTCTTTATTTTGTTTTCTTTTTCACGGCTCTCCACGGCTCTCTCTGAGTTCGCGGCTTTTCGCGGCTTTTTATTTTTCTTTTATTTTTCTTTTATTTTATTTTATTTTTCTTTATTTTTGTTTTTATTTGCTTTTGCTTGTTTATTTTATTGTTATTTTGGCATATATATCCCTGTTTACTTGTCCTGCCTTTATTTAATTATTTTATCTGGTTTGTGACACTCGTTTGTTTTCTTACGAGGGCTCGAGGACCGAGGTGGCGACTCTAGAGTAGCCGGTGCAACCGCGGTGATCGGAGGCGGCTCCCTTCTACACGGAGCCGCAGGAGAGCGTGAGGAAGCAGCTGAGTGAGAGAGGAGTAGTTTAATGTAGTTAGATTTCTTTTCAGCTCATTAGAATTGTTGTAATAATACAGGGACAACTCACTTGGACTTGGACACTCTCGGGTCTGTTTCGCCGAGCACCGGTGTGCTCGGGGGACCCTTTAGTTTTCTTCGTGGCTTTTTACGCGGCTTTTGTTTTTCACTACCTTTCCGATTTCTCGCGGTTTTCTCGAGCCCCTAGCCTTAGGAATTTCTGTTTGATTGTGACGTAATTCATAGGATTCAAACACCCTAATACACTTGCCTGTTCCTATAGTTCGGTAATTGGACCTATAATAAAAGATTAATAAAATAGCTGACTTGCTTCCTTCGAGCCTACGTGCCATAGCCTGCCCTGCCAATCGCTGCTCCTGAACCCGATTTGTCGGGAGGAGGAGGGGTGGACTGAGATCGGACCCTTTGGATCGGAGGCTGGTGATCAGCTAGTTGTTCTTTCGAGTAGAAGTTGCTATTTAGGGACTCTGTTTTCCGCCTGCACCATTTAGGTAGTTTATTTTCTGTCTTTCAATTCTGCGCGGATCGTCTTGCATGTAGACTGCTGGAGTCAGGTACGCATTTCTTACTCTGTATGCATCATTAATTTCATCACGCATCGGCTTTTTCGTCTTCTCCCCCTGTTTTGGACTTAATAACCAGGAGAACCGAAAAATTCGTTAGGCGTTTTTGCTTTTATTGAAAAATACCTAAAAAGGATAACAATAAAATTTTTGACTGCTAACACTATCGACCCTAAAAGACACCTCACTTAAAAACTTATCTTGGGGAGAGCAACCCCCTCATTGTCTGGTTTGATTGCGCGAGAGAGTGACCCGCACACTAGGTAGAGCCCTCCGATATTCTCCTCGACTGATTACTGGCTATTTCTGTACGGGACAGTAGGTTGAGAAAATATCGGGTAACCCAACAGGTCACGTAGTTTCTTTGATATCCTGACTGATCATTAAAATAAAATTGACAAGATAATTGACCGAGCCTTATGGTCTTCAGCTTGCGTTGCGTTGGTGAATCGGGGGTTTGCTTGTGATCATAGTTGTTTCTAGATCTCATCCGCATTACTCGCCACATCAAGATGATGGGCAGACGATCTCTTAGGCAGCCTCTGGCTGCACCGCTTTCGGGAACGTCTACCCGCTCATCTAGGTTGGTTCGCGAGAGCCGAGACCCGCTCTCCGAACCCGAGTATGACTCCACCCTGTTCCCCCTCGATCCCCCTTCTTCTGAGATCGAGATACCAGTGCCAGAGGAGAGACAGACGGATGATTTATCGGCACCTAAGTTTGGATGTTTTAATTTTGCAAAGACTATGGCCGGTAGTAGTGAGGAGCTCACCACCGGTCCCCAGGGTCGAGAGACATTCATTATGGACCAAGGTGCGATCAACTCCACCCTGATCGCCTCCCTCGAGACAGTACAACAACAGTTGAGGGATCATGGAGCATTCATGTTGGATATGAGGTGTGAGATGGAGCAGTTGAGAGCAGACCGAGAGTAGCGCAGAGACAGGCCGAGGATCCCAGATGAGGCAGCAGCAGCAGCAGCCGCCGCAGCGGCCGCAGCCGCAGCGGCAGCCGCCGCGGCAGGAGCAGAGCCACCGAGACCGATGCGGGAGTTACACAACCCCGGATCGACACTGATGCATCACTGGGTTGTTCTACCAGCTATCGTGGGGGACTTCAAGTTCCCCCCGAACACTTTGCAGCTCCTCCCCTGTTTCCATGGGCTTGCCACAGAGGATCCCCATCTCCACCTCCAGGAGTTTTTGACGATCTACAGCACAGTCCACGACCGTCAGGTGGACCAGGACACCATATGGATGACCGCCTTCCCCTTCTCCTTAGCAGACAGAGCAGCCACCTAGCTGAAACATCTGGGGAAGTTTGTCTACACTTGGGAGTAGCTCCGCACCGAGTACTTGCACAAGTACTACCCACTCGGGCGGACGAACACCGTTAGAGCCATGATCAACAACTTCTCCATGCTCCCCAACGAGCAGTTTCACGAGGCATGGGAGAGGTTTCGAGATCTGACCGACAGATGCCCGCACCACGACATTTCCAAACCGAACCTTGTTCAGAGCTTTTTCAGCAGGCTGACACCAGAGCTTCAGGGCTTGGTGAACGCTTCTTGTGGCGGGTCTTACTTCGCCAAGGATCACGATCAGGTCTGGGCCATCTCTGAGGAGATGGCTGAGAACTATATGGTGATGTCCCAGACCCGATTGTACACTCAGGGAAGACCCCATCAGCCACAGACCGTGCAGTACCAGAGAATAGCACGGGTCGACGCCGGTCCTTCCAGTTTGCCTGCGGCAGCAGCACAGGCAGAGAGTACAGCCACATACATGGGGATTATCAGCGAGAGGCTGGACCGGATGGAGATCATAGAGAAGAAGCAGTGTCAGGGCATCACGTAGATGGAGCAGATGGCACAGACTCTGAGTGACATGAAGACACAACTTATGTGTCTCCAGGAGGCACAGACGGCTCCCCAGCCCCGTCTTCAGTCACGAGGCGATCCCGACAGCAGCAGCTCGTCCCAGCGCTCCAGCTCCCACCAGCAGCCTAGACAGGTCCATCTTGTATAGGCGGAGCCGTACCAGCAGCCGCAGCTTACCTACCAGGCATCACCATCTACTGACACTCAGATGGTGGTATACCAGCCGGATCAGCCTCTGGCAGTGCTCCCGCCACCCCAGTACGATTCAGAGTTATTGATGGATGTCAACGGGATTTGGTATGACCGCCCCTAGCCCGGTATCCGACGAGACCATCCTGGATTCCGTTAGGGGACTGGAGGTACCCAGCCCCAACAACAGCTGTCAGGACAGGGTGGCCAGTACAACCATCAGAGGGATCACCAGCAGCAGTAGCCCCCAGTGTACCCACAGCAGCAGCCGCAACAGTCTTCGCAGTATGGTCCTCGTCCCTATCAACAGGGACAGTCTTGGAGGCGCGATCAGCCTCATCAGCCGCAGCATCAACCACATTCTTACCCCTCTCAGCCACAACACCAGCAACCTCATTACTTGAGAGACTACCCGTCGGGTTCTCATGGGCCACCCTATGAGAGCCCCACCTTGGATGACATAGCCCGCCTTCTCACAGATCAGCAGGCTACTTTTCGACGGGAGATGGATGAGTTCCTCCAGGAGATGCGGGACATCGTGAGAGGGAAGGCCACCATCCCTGCCCAGATAGAGCCGAACCCCAACAACCTGAAGAGGAAATTTGAGCAGGTAGCTTGTACTGAGTATGCCACTCCTAGTGATACATTTGGAGATATGTCTGCATATTTGTTTGATACTGATTTTGTCACACTTAGGAGCGGTAGGATGCCAGCAGGCGGCGCCTCGTCTGAGAGACACCACGAGGATACACCCAGAGTGCCCGACGAGGAGGAGGAGAGCGGTACTGAGGCCGCTAGAGATGATGACGGTGGTACTGATGCCACCACGGATGCTGATCCCATCGGCGGTACTGAGGCCACCGTTTCACCAGTTGGAGGAGGTGGTACTGAGGCCACCCCTGTTGCCGAGACAGAGCACGGTACTGAGGCCGCCCGTCTACCAGCCGTTGGTGGTACTGATGCCACCAGTTCTTCTGAGATTCCTGTTGTTTTTCCTTTAGCTGATGTATCTCGGAACACTTCTGGGAATAAAGGAAAGGGTTTGTTTTCTTCTGGTCCCACTGTGGTGCATGATGTATGTGTGGATCCTGCCGTCGAGCAGCTCAGACCCGTTCCTAGTCCTTCATCTGAGAAGGACCCTGTGATCCGCTTCCCTAGAGCCCTTCAGATGGGGAAGGGGAAGAAAAATGAAAATCCCAAAAAGAGGCAGCAGGAAGAGTTCAGCCAGCAGATGATAGATCGTTTCCACATTCAGCTGACTCTTCAGGAGGCTTTGCAGCACATCCCTCTTCTTCAGCGTTCCCTTAGAGACAGGACCACAGTCGGGAGGAAGAGGAGGAACCACCACTCAGAGATTCATGTGCTGACGAGAGCCACTTGTTTCGTGATCCAGAACCGTCTGCCGGTCAAGAGTCCAGAGTCAGGAGCCCCTTATGTCAGATGCCACATCAGAGAGCAGAGGTTCGACCGTACTCAATTAGACAGTGGATCGTCGATCAACCTACTTCCGGCAACCCTTCTTGACCGCTTCGAGTTGGGCACTCTTCGACAGAGCAGGACAGTCCTTCAGTTTGCTGACCGATCTGTCAAGAGGCCAAAGGGGTTGTTGCGAGACGTTGTCGTCACAATTCATGGCCTGCAATTCCCCGTGGACTTCGTAATGTTGGACATGGAGATCCCTGAGTCAGTGACCGATACCCCCATCATTCTCGGTCTCCCGTTCTTGGCCATAGCCAAGGCGGTGAGTGACCATGATAGCGGGAAGGTATACTTTCGCGTCGAGGGCGAAAGTGTACAAATAGAGACGGTCGAGGACAACAGAGCCAGAAACAGAGCATGCTTAGAGATGACTTCAGACACAGAGCAGCTGACAGATGTAGGGCCAGACATCCACCAGGACTGTGACTTTGTGATCACAGACGATGAGGTAGTTTGGGCAGACCCAGCAGCACGGGCCATCCTCTCACTTTCAGAGTCCGTTGATGCAGAGACGACAGCAAAGGAGAGCTTGGAGAGCACATTCCTGGTCCAGGATACTTTAGAGGCAGCAGAGCCGGTTCTCGACCGCGAGACTGATTCTTGTGATGATGGTGGTACTGAGGCCACCTTGGATGATACAGATCCCTCGGAGTCAGATTCTGACTGGGCAGATTGTGATGATTACATGCCAGACCTGACTTCCACTGAGCCTGCATCTAGGGAGGAGGTAGATGTCGCACACAGCAGAGATAGTCCATTAGAGCAGCCTTCTCCAGTTTTTGAGAGTGACAGAAAGTTTCAGTTCTCCCATGCAGATTTGGCAGCTTTCACGCAGACTTTTCAGAGGCCAGATCCACCAGCACCCAGTTGTCCAGAGCTGAAGCTGCTTCCTACGTCGCTGAAGTATAGGTTCCTTGCGGGTGAGCAAGAATCCCGTCTGATGGGGGTTCTTGAAAAGAACCGCAAGGCGATAGGATGGAGTGTAGCAGATCTCCAGGGGATAAGTCCAGCCCTGTGCTCCTACCATATCTATCTCGAGGATGAGGCAAAGCCGTCGCATGAGTTCCAGCGGCGGCTGAACCCGAATCTGAGAGAGGTTGTCATGAAGGAGATTTCGAAATGGTGGAGCACTGATTTTATCTACCCCATCTCCGACTCCAAGTGGGTCAGCCCTTTGCATGTGGTGCCCAAGAAGACAGGCATCACTACAATGGTCAGCGAGTCTGGAGAGGAGATTGCTACACGGGTACCCACTTCTTGGCGGGTCTGCGTTGATTACAGGAGACTCAACCAGGCCACCAAGAAGGATCATTTCCCCCTGTCCTTTATAGATCAGATCATTGAGAGACCGGCAGGGAAGAGCCACTACTGTTTTCTGGACGGGTACTCGGGCTACAACCAGGTGGCCATCGCTCCCGAGGACCATGACAAGACCACCTTTACCTGTCCCTTCGGCACATACGCCTTCCGACGCATGCCATTTGGGCTATGCAATGCCCCTGCGACTTTTCAGAGATGCATGCTGTCGATCTTTTCGGACATGGTAGGGGAGTGCTTGGAGGTCTTCATGGATGATTTCTCGATTTACGATGCAGATTCGACTCCTGTCTTGACTTCCTAGACTGAGTCTTTCAGCTATGTTTAGAGGTCCATCTTGTGCTATCTTGGGAGAAGAGTCACTTCATGGTGACTCAAGGGATGGTGCTTGGCCATATCATCTCCAACAGGGGCATGGAGGTTGATCCAACCAAGGTAGATGTCATTAGAAAACTCGCACCGCCGTCCAATTTGCGGCAGTTACAGTCTTTCCTAGGGCACGTCGGTTTCTACCGATGATTCATTCATGATTTTAGTAGGATTCCCGACCGTTGACTGACCTGCTGATGAAAGACACCGAGTTCCTTGTCGATGACAAGTGTCTTTTGTCGTTCGAGACTCTCAAACATTGTGTTGTTGAGGCTCCTGTTCTCCAGCCACCTGATTGGTCTCTCCCATTCGAGATCATGACGGATGCCTCCGATTTTGCCGTGGGGGCCGTGCTGGGACAGAGGAGGGATGGAGTTCCATTTGCTATCCACTACGCTAGCCGCACATTGGATTCCGCGCAGCGGAACTACACAGTCACAGGGAAGGAGATGCTAGCTGTAGTCTTCGCCCTAGATCTAGAGTGACCCTGTTTACTGATCATACCGCCATCAGGTACCTCATGGCAAAGAAGTATGCCAAGGCCAGACTGACTAGATGGATCCTTCTACTCCAGAAGTTCGACATTGAGATTAAGGATAAGCCTGGAGTCAAGAATGTGGTGGCGGATCATCTCTCCCGACTAGAGCATCTTGAGGATTCTGAGCAGATTGACCCTATTTGTGAGATCTTCCCAGATGAGGCGATCCTTGCTATCGCCTCTCTCCCATGGTATGCCGATATTGTGAACTTTCTTGTTGCTAAGAAAGTTCCACAAGATTGGCCCAGGCAGAGGCTTGAGACCTTCCTTGCGAATGCCAAGTCCTACCACTGGGAGGATCCCATCCTTTACCACGAAGGAGGGGATAGCGTATGGCGTAGGTGCATTCCTCATGAGGAGCACCATAGCGTCCTCACTTACTGCCACAAGCTTGAGGCAGGAGGACATCACTCTGGGAGGAGAACAGCACAGAAAGTGCTCCAATCCGGCCTATGGTGGCCTACCCTCTTCAAGGACTCTGATGAGTTCGTGAAGAGGTGTACCGACTGTCAGAGGATGGGCACTTGTGGACAACATGATATGATGCCGATGCATCCCATTCACTTCTGTGAGGTTTTTGACGCATGGGGCATCGATTTCATGGGTCCATTCACTAAGAGTCAGGGATTTGAGTACATTCTGCTAGCCGTTGATTATGTGAGTCGTTGGGTTGAGGCTGTCCCCGCCCGAACCGCTGATGCCAGGACAGTTTGCAGATTTTTGAGGAAGCACATCATCACACGGTTCGGGGTACCTCGAGTGTTGATTTCTGATGGGGGGTCTCATTTCATCAATGACCAGGTGAAGGCCCTTGATAGCGAGTTCGGCATAGACCATCGAGTTTCCACTCCATACCATCCACAGATGAATGGTCTAGCCGAGGTGTCGAATAGGGAGATCAAGACTATTTTGCAGAAAGTCGTCCACCCTGACCGAAAGGATTGGTCATAGCTTTTGGACTCAGTCTTGTGGACATATAGGACGTCTTTCAAGACACCTTTGGGCACATCTCTCTTTCGCCTCGTATATGGCAAGACGTGCCATTTACCTGTTGAGCTGAGGCACATGTCACTTTGGGCAGTCACGGATATTCTTATGGATCTAGATAGTGTAGGAGACCAGAGGAGGGCAGAGTTAGTAGCCTTGAAGGAGCTTAGAGATACCGCCTTCTCAAACAACCTACAATACAAGGAGAGAGTGAAGGAGTGGCATGATTCTCACATCAGCCACAGGCATTTTGAGCCTAGACAGAGAGTATGGATGTTTGATGCTAGGCTTCATCTATTTCTAGGGAAGCTACATAGCAAATGGAAGGGACCTTATCTTGTGAGAAAGGTACACGACAATGGGAGTATCGACATATCTTAGTCGTCCTCTGAGAGTACCTTTCGAGTGAACGGCCAGCGACTCAAGCCATTTCTAGATCATGAGCCGCGGGTCGTTGATGTTGCCCCTATTCATTTCGCGTGAGATGTGGTCTTTTGACTCACATCTATTGCATCTCACGCCTGATTATCACTGTTCTCCCGACCTGTATAGATCCAGATGTCCATATCATTACATTCTTTAGTCCCACATCCCTTTCTTCATCTTTTGATTATGCTATCCTTATGGTGTACTTTACCCTAAGTATAGGGGGATGTAGGACCTTTGGGTACTTCTTTTGATTCTTTTCTATCCCTGTTTTGCTGCCTATACTTAGGGATATTTTACCCTAAGTATGGGGGGTAGACCCTGTACATTCTCCACTCGGTTTTCCCTTTGTGTACAACCTGCTATACTTAGGATTATTTGATCCTAAGTATAGAGGGAAAAGCCGAGACTCTCTTGATTTTCTATTCATTCATTCGTCTTTGTAATTAGCCTTCCTTTTCGCTTCCCTATACTAAGCACGAGTTATGTCTTCTTCATCGCTCTTGACTCTGAGGACATCGTTCGAGCTAAGTATAGGGGTGTGTATATATTCCATATATACTTTAGCCATAACTCGTACTTTTTGTGAGTGTGTTAATAAATAAAAATGGATAAAAACCCAAAAAACACAAAAATCCATAAAAATTAAAATTTTTCCTGTAAATAAACATTCTTTTATTTGCACATATATAGCTATTGTACAAATTATTTTTGTAAAAATGTTTTCAAAAACATTTTGTGTAAAGTTTGTGTAAATATTTTCATATCAAAATTATGTATATAGTACAAAATTTTTCCAAAATGTTTTGAAAATCATAAAGTTTGCAAAAATCTTATGTAAGTGTGTGTAAATATTTTGCAAAGCTTGCATTCATGCATACATCCATGATTTCAAAACATTTTTCAAAAATTTTGCATGTTTGTAAAAAATGAGTAAATAACATCTTTGTATATATGTATATAGTTTTTCCCGGATTATAGTTGACATTTAAACTAGCCTGGAATTAAATTGGGAAATGGAGCTTGATTAAGATCTTAATCCACCTAATCATAAGAGAAACCTTATAGGGCTTAGGATTAAGGCTTTTCAGGTCCATGGTGACTTAATTCTTTGAGTCCACTAGGCTATGATCACATGTCATCTCAATGAGCCTAAGTAGAGCACTTAACAACACACACATGACTCATATAGACGATGGCTTTACTTGGGCACCACACTTGCACCGAGCTCTCTACGGATGAGGTGGTGAGGAGGCAGTCTTCCTTGACTTGGGGTAGCATATGCGGGTAGTACTTCTAGGCAGAACCTCTCTTCTTCTTTTAGTGAAGGAAGTGCGTCTCAACTTGGTCTGGTTGCCATGAGGTCTAACGACGGGAGTTGTGGGTTGTAATAATGCTTCAAAAGAGGGATAGTCTACTGGCTCAAGAGGAAAAACTCCTTGTATATATGCTGCACATGTATATGTTGTATAGATGCACTTGAAAAAAAATGTAAAAAGAAAATAACTCCAAAAAAGTGGTGTGTCTGATAGAAAATGATAATCCCACCGGAGTATGTATATAGTGCAAATAAGCAAAGCTTGAGATTCATGTTCCACTTTATATAGCTTGCAGCAGGGAGACTTAGCTACACTGGTTGAGCTCCCAAGGATACATGGCTACACTGGCCATGGTCCATTCTCTTCTTCCCCCTCTTCTTGAGCCGGTTGAACTTGAACTTAGAAGGGAATACCCCGCTCCTCGAGGAAAGAGTGGCCAGATTGAGGTCATAGAGTTACCTTGTTGGGGAGGGTTGTCAAGTTGTCACTTCTGAGGTGGAGAGCTTATATACCACATTCACAGTACAAGGAAAGATTCATAGTCTTCAGGGTTTGTGTATGATGACTTGTTCTGATCTGGATTATTGAGGAGTCCTGATTATAGAGTAGTAGAACTTAGAGGCTGTTGAGTTTTAAACTTAAGTCCAAATAAGGTTCCGACACATTAATAATCCAAAGATCTGATCGAGCTCCATATTTCAATTTAATGAAGGCAAGTTTAATAATCAACCTTGATCCATGTACATTCTCCTCTTTTTCTTTTTCTTTTTCTTTTTCACTTCTTTTTCAAATAAGTGTTTGCTAAGGGACTAGCAAAGTTAAGTATAGGGGGGTGATGAGTACTCATTCATCACTCTTTATTCTTATATTTTAGCTACAAAAACCTTTGCAAATACATGTAGATATTTGTAAATACAAATAATTACCAAAAAGCATGCATTGTATAAAATATAATCATTAGCATGTTTTTGTGCAAAAATAAAAGAGTAAAGAAACAAAAAAAAGAGGGAAATATTTAGAATAAATATTGAGCAACCTAATCCCAAGGGAGGGCTCAGCATGGGCCTGACCGCATAAAAACCCAAGTAGAGAGAGATAAGGAAGCTCATGTGTGTAAATATACCTGTAAATATAATAAAAATATCTTCCTCACTTGTGTATTCATCATGTACATAGACCCCCTTTCTCTATTTATTTTACCTTGTAAATAAGTAAATTAAATTCCATAAAAAATTGTACATATTCTATATCCTATTATGTAAATAGATAAAATAAAAACCATTAAAACAAAAATTAAAATAAAAAGAACAAAAATGAAAACCAAAAGAAACATTGTATATATACCATGTATATAAATATATACAACTATTTATTTTACCCTTGTAATTAAATAATAAAAATAAAATAAAAATATCAAAATATTCCAAATTTTATGATATAAATAAATAAAATATAAAATGGGAATAAAAATGTATAAAAATAATTAATTAAAAATCAAAAATTAAAAATCAATATTGTATATATACCTATACATAGTACTATATTGTATATACTTTATTTTTATTTCAAAAAATTAATTAAAAATCACAAAAAAATAGTTTAAAATAAAAGAAACACTTTTCATGTTTTGAGTTTTTAATAATTTGGCCATTTTCTATTTTATTTTTAATTTCTAAATATTTATGACATGGCCTCTTCTGATTGGTCCACGGGGGACGTTGACCCCCCGGTCAACTCCCCCCCTGGACCACCTCCCTACGGATCTACACACTCGACCTGATTTCTCCTCTTTTTAGCGTCACGATCCGATCGCCAAATCCGTGAATCCCAGGCTCCATTTGCTCATCGATCATCTCTGATCCACGCCCGGCAGAGGTTCTTGGGATCCGCGCTCCGAGCTTCTCGCCCGACTCCCAGATAGCAAGACCCCTAGGCATATATAGTCTGAGCGCCGCCGCTCCTTCACGCATCCTTGGCTCAGCTCATTCCACCCTAGGACCTCTATTGCCATCGCCTGAGTGACATCTCGCGATTGGCTGTGTTGCAGCGAGTAAGGAGTGGTCAGACCATCGATCCGGCGACCTTGCGCCGCTGTGCACCGCCCAGACGTGGTGCTCGAGCCTCAGGCACCGACAGCCCTCGAGGCTAGGACCTAGAGCTCCAGCAGCTCAAGCATAGTCGACCTCGTCCATCAGGTACCCCTAGTTCTTTCTCTCCTTAGTTAATTTCGACTTTCACCTAAATCTCCCCATCGCCAACGACCCTCGATTCCGACCACCCTCATCCACATTTCGACCATCGGAGTCGATCACCATCTTCGCGCTTCTCCCACGCACCTTCTGCACCCAGCCATCCAACCCAGATCGCACAGGAACTGGGATACGAGCTCCACCGCTGTCGCATCGCCGGTGCTCGCACATATCGACGCACCGATCATCTCCACCACCACTAACCGGGTCGAGGCACTTTGCCCTCGACCCTGGAGTCCGTTACATTGCTTTACAGGTCAAGACGAGCCCATCTGAGGGCTTGACGTTTGATAAGCGTCCCGCACCCTTAGTTAATTCGGTCAAATTAATGTCCAAATTAATGTTAATCGTTCGTTGCAGTCGGATACGAGAGGCTAGTCAAAAACCATTATTAATTAATTTCAAGTTAATTTCAAGCGGCAGATTTTTTTTACTTGGTGGAAGTCCAAGGTCGAACTCAGGGAGGCATCTGTCTCCTTAGGTAGATTTTTGAGCAAATATCCAAGTGTTAGATTTTCGAGAATTATTTTTTTTGGTCATTTTAATTTCTATGCAGACTCATGCAAAAAGCAAGCCAATTTAACGTTTAATTCAATTACGATATTAAATGAAGTCCAAAAATTCTAAAAATTGGCCAGATGATTAATTATGATGAAAATGAGTTACCCTAATTTTTTTGGATTTTTCAGACACTAAATGGATTTAGTGTGAATTAAATATGCAGACAAGGTGATTTTCACTATTTAATTGTTAATAAATAACAAATCACAATTTTTTCAAGAAATAAAATTATCCTAGATAGCACTAATGGTAAGGAATCCAGGAAAATTGACAAATCTTAATTTCAATGTGAAATGAATTTATTAAAATTCAAATAAGAAAATCACTCAATAATTTATTTAGGCCTCGATATGTGTGCAAATGATATGAAATTTTTATGGCATGTTGAGACTACTGTCCTTAAGCTATGTGAATTTTTGAGGATTTTTGGAACCACAGAGAATTAACTACAAATTAAAGGTGTCACTGGGCAAAATATTCCAAAAATATACCAATTAATTCAGTAATAATTCCACTGAAATTACAAAAATCTGACACGTGGCTCAATAGACAGAGGACAAGTTTCTCAACAAAATGCAATTTTTAAATTTGAAAAATTATGTAATATGCAACCTAGGGATGCGTGCAAACACAGGGGTGTAAATGCAATACAGGAAAATAAAAATACACAAAGCAAATATGCTAACAGGGACTAAAATGCAATTACCTACAATGCTGGGGACTCAAGTGCAATTTCTCCAACAGGCACGTGCTCCTCACGTGGGCTCAGCTTCACAGGGACCTTTTTGCAATATTAGAAAGCTCCAGGGGCCTCTGTGTAAATTTCCCAGGCCGCACGTGCTCCTCACGTGGGCGGCCTAGGCTCGGATGGCTGCGGAGGCTCGGGGCTAGGCTCGGACGCTTCTGGAGGTCTGGAGTGAGGCTCAGGAGATCCGAACCTAGGCTCGGTGATGAGGCTCGGACCAAATCTGCGTGGCACGCTATGGACCCTCGGATCAAGCTTAATCCTACGGGTGGCGGTGAAGACGCGTGGCTTGACCTGAGGCCGTTAGATCTAGGTGGATCTAACGGCTCCTGGGCTTGATGGAGACGGCGACGTGGCTGAAGATCAGCCGCTGGATCGGATGAGAGATCTCAACGGCTGAGAACTGCTGCAGAGGGGAGACGCGTGGCGCACTAGGCGCCGTTGGATCTAGATGATTCCAACGGCTCCTGTGAATCCCGGTGAAGAGGCGACGTGGCTCGCTGAGGGCCGTTCGATCGACGTGATCGAACGGCTGCTGTGCGTCTGCTCCGATGATCCTCCGCCGCCTGCGGAGGAGATGGCGGGGCTCCGGCGAAGATGCCTTAGCTCCACCCGTCCTCCCTCGTGTCGCTGACGCTCTCCGACTTATCGGAGATATCCCAGAAGACGCGTGGCGATGCGGCGAAGATCTTGGTGGTCTCAGGAGCGACGGAGGGTGGTCTGAAGTGGATGGCGATGAAGCTCCGAGTCGGCTCCGGCGAACTTCCGTTCAATGAGCAGAGGGGCACCTGCAGGTGTTAGAGATAGAGCCGGAGCTCGTGCGTGCGCTCGTGAAGGTGAGTGGATGGTTGGTGAGGCCTAAGGCAAACAGAGGTGGCATGACGGAGGAGCTCCGGCCAAGTGGCGGAGCTGGAGATCGGGGTGCTGTGATAAGCGTCGTCAGAGGTCGTGAAGGGTACCACGAAGATGGGAGCTTCGACGCGAAGCTCGGCGGGATGGAATGGAGGCGAGGGAATGACCAGAGGCGGAGAATAAAAAGCTAGAAAATCGAGGAAGAAATGAAGAGAAGATCGGGGAGGAATGGAGGGTTCACCTGGGGATTGGAACTCCTTCTTGGGTTCCAGGTCGTCGCTCGAGGGGCCGGTGGTGTCCCGAGCTCGTGCAGCATCGCGGAAGGCAGCTGCGACACGGCGGAGATGCCGTGCATCTCGCCGGAGAAGAAACCCTTCTTCGCTCAACGATTCGTCAAATCGCTGTCACCAATTGGAAGATCGAAGCTCAGGGAAGCTCTCTGGAATGGCGGATAGGTGTGACGATGGCCGGTGGTGGAGTATTTAAAGGGTGAAGTAGATGAGCGGCCTGGTGATGGAGCGAAGTTCATGGAGGTAGTGGGGTGTAGCTGGCGATCGACGTGGGAAATGAAGTGACTGGCGAGGATGATGGATGAGTGGGGAAGGACGTGGAGTGATTGGTGGTCGGAGATGGTGGCAGGCGTGGTGGCGAAAATAGAAAGGGGGCGCCCCTCCCGCAAGGCGGAGATCGTGGGAGAGAGGGGTGCCAGAGGTAGGAGACGAGGCCTTGGCCGTTGGATCTTGTGATCCAACGGCCTAGATCGGAGCGCGAAGGGATGGATAGGATTAGATCAAGGCGAGGTGATAAGAGGCTGTGATGGCGCCACGTGGAGTGAGCTGGGCGAAGCGCGAGCGAGCGGCTGAGATCACGTCAAGGCGACGCGATCTGAGGGTGCTGAAGCTGCCACGTGTCGTGGAGAGGCAGCGGCGCGAACAAACGGTTTGGATGAGGAGTTGAGGTTAATCGAGCAGTTAGGATCCGAGAGCGGATTGAGCGGCTTGGATGAGAAGATCGCGGGCGTGATCAAGCGGTGTACACGCCGCCACGTGGCGAGCTCTGGTGAGGGCGCTAACATGCGGCGTAGATTAAGGGCAAGAGATGATCGGACGGCAGGGAATTGAGGTGCACATGGAAGCAGCTAAGCCGTTGGATCTAGAGGGTAATCCAATGGCTGTGGCTGCGGGCGGATGAGGCAAGGGCAGCGGGCCACGTGGCGCAACCAGAGGGCGCCACGTGGCCTGCTGTGAATGGCTGGAAGAAAATATATGTGTAGATAGAAGAGGGGGCCGAATTTGGAAAAACTCAAAACATGAAAGTTGTAGATCTCGATGAGATCTACAAGTTTCATGTTAACCAAAGACGGAGATGAGGTCAAATATGATACATAAATACAAAGATACAAATATACATATATGTAGTATACAAAGTGGCCCAAAAACCCAACTTTTTCATACGAGCTCCAAATTGGATGAAATTAGTCTCATTTTAAAGGTCTTTTAATGTGTAGTATTCTAAGAGTAAGTAGACCTATTTCGGAGTTTGTATGAGGGATTTATGTGCATTTTAGTGTACAGGGATTCTAAGGCTTTATTGGTTAATTTACAAGGGGGATTTTTGGCCTTCTTCCCTATATTATTAACTAAGGAGTACATTTTATAAAGAAGAGGTTATTTTAGTGAGTGGGTATTTTACAAGGGATTTTGGCTTCTTATTTGATTGCAAATGGACTGCTAAAATGAATGTATTATGTGTGTATGCATGAATGCTATTTATGCATTATAAAGGGAAATATGCCTCTATTTACTCGGGAACAAGACTCTATTTTCAACTTTTAGAGTGATGAATCACAGATTCATCAACATTCAGACGCAGCAGCTCCCGTTCCGCCGTGGTCGCCTGAGCTCTCCGGAGCTCCATTGTGCCATCAGAGGAACCTGATCGACGCGGGAGGTCCAAGCGCTTCTTCTCCGATCATATGTATCCCCCGTGGAGGACCACCATGCGTGTACTGGGCCGGCGAAGTTCGCCGGCCGCCTGTTCTTCGTGGTTCCTTCAGGACCGTCCGTTGCGCATCCTCTCTCCAGATCTTCCGAGGACCGTCTGATCAGGAGCTAAGAGGAGGCCCAGCAACCACCATCCGATCGACGCGTGGCCCCCTCTCAGCCCTCCATCCAGCAGAAGGCATTCAACGCCTCACGACCGTCAGATCTAGCACGTGGCACCATCCCAGCCATCCGCTTAAATAAAGGGTAATTTACCCTTAGGCCCTTATCTTTTTAGTTGTTAATATTTAGTCCTGTAAATATTTAGTTACGTTGTTTTTATTTTGGACATTTTGCATCGAGGACCCTGTTGTTTATCTTATTTGCATTTATACCCCTGTACATGATGGACACGTGCATCGACACGTGAGTTTTGGTGTAATTGCAGCTTTTATCCTGTGTTTCTAGCGTGTTACTTTTTATAGTTTTATAAATTGGAGTGACAAAAATGCCCCTCTGAGTGTAACCCACGTGCAACGCGCGTGGTTCTCGGGGATTTTTACACTTTGGGCCCTATACTTTCCAGCCGTGTTATTCAAGGGGCCCTGGAACATATTTTAATTGCAGATAGGTCCCTATGCACTGTGCCTTGTTGTTTGATTTTAATAAAATAAAAAAATTACTCCAAATAACGTGAAAATTGGACATGTGGCTCCGACCACTGTGTAAAATTTTCTCTAATTTTTGGAGATATTTTTGAGCATTTTTATTATTTTTAAAAATTCAAAAACATCTATTTTTCTTACTGTCCATATTTAAAAATCACAAAAAATACTAAAACATCTTCAAAAATTACCAAAAACTCATATTTTACTTATTTTGTTGTGTTTGATTTTCTGACCAATTTCGGTCATTTTTGGATTTATAAAAATTATAAAAATTGAAAAAGCCTTAAAACCCCATAAAAATTCTAGTAATTAACAAAAATCCAAAACCAATAAACTCAGTCTCTGAATTTTCCTTTTTACTTCTATTTTTCATAAATATTACCCTTAGGCTTTGATAGGGCCAGTATCTATTTTATTTTGGCCCTCCAAGTCTGACTAGACAACATCACTCTTTTCTTTTCTTGTTTCATTTTTTATAAAATTCCCTAAAAATCAGAAAAACCCCAAAAATTAAACAAAAACATATAAAAATATAAAAAACATAAAAATATTTTTGTTTGAATTTTTGGATGAATTTTGAGTAATTAAATAATTGTGTGAAGTTGCTTATTTCCTTGCATTTCCTATTTTCTTTATTATTTAAAAATCCAAAAAAAATACAAAAATATTAAAAATCCATCACAAATCATTTTCTTTTATTTGTTTTTATTTTAGACTATTTCGTAGGCTGCGAGGCCATCACGTGCTCCCCGAGTCCGACCCTGGTCGCTATACCAGGCTAATCTAATAGCCAGGGCCACTATTGATTTCCGTTGATTTTTATCTTGTTTTGGTGGTATGATCTCATATTTTCTTGACTGACTGCATTATCTCCGAGACCCGGGTCGCAACGACCCTTGATTTATTTTATTCACCCGAGTCTTGGTGATTTTGCGACCATCAAACATCAATCGTTAAGTGGGCGACACGTGTCAAGTGAGATCTTCAACGCCGTTGGATGGCGTACATTATAGGGAATTTTCACAGTAACCCCATCATCTTTTATATTTTCTTTTTAGTCTTATAAATTTAATATATAGTGTAAAAATTTATGTAACAATTTTATTAGACCCCAAAATTTCCTCTGATTTGCACTTAGGTCCTCTATTAGGTTACCTCGCATGCACATACACGTGAGGCGCCTGGTCATTTTGCATACGTACCCCTCTAGGTTTGGGTATTTAATTTTAGTATAATATTTTGTTTAATTAATATAATATTTTGTGGAAAATTTGCAAGTTTGAACCTGGAACTTTTCGATAATTAAAAAAATACCCCTACCAATGCGTATTAAAGCCGATATATTTGGGCATTTGCATGATTTGTCATTGGATTTTGACAGGGTGTTTTATAATGAATTAAAACTTTTTATAAATTATAATTAAGTCCATGATAGTAGTGTATTTTATTTTTGTTGATTTTAATTTTAATAAATGTTTTTGATGCTATAAAAATACTAGAAAAATTAAGATAGATGGCTATAATATCGCTCTAATATATAAATATATTTAGACATATCATTCTATTTTTCTATTTATTAAAAATAAAAAATAGAGCATTTATTTAATATCTAATTGTAAAAATACCAAAAAATATAAAATTAACTCCAAAAATTCTAAAAATTATGTTAGGTAGTATATTATCTATTTATTCAAATATCCAAAAATCACTAAAAATTATAAAACAAAACCCTAAAAACCGTATAATATATAAGAAATTATAAAAATCACAAAAAATCTAGAAAAAAATTAAAAATAATGTTTTAGATTTCTGAAATTTTTTATTTAATATTTTGTAGGGAAATTGTTTTGGGCCCATTCTAAATTAATAGATGATTTTAGGCCCAATATAAGCTCTTTAATTTTCCATTTTCTTTTAACTCTTTTATTTTCAACTTTAAAAATCCTAAAAAATAGAAAAACCTCTATAAAATCCTAAAAATATTGAAAAAAAATAAAAAAACCTAAAGATAAATTATTTACTTTATTTTTATTTTATTTCCTATATTTAAAAAATCTAAAAATATTTTCTTTCACTTCTTATTTCTCTCTCTACTATTATCTATATATCTATATTATTATTGTTATCTTTTTATTTATGAATTCACAAAAACATTTGCATAATTAAAAATCAAATATTTCAAAATCACAAAATTAACAAAAATAAAAAGATAAAGAGAAGGAAGTTTAAAATTAAAAGTAATTAGTAATAATTAATTTTGATTCCTCTATCTATCACATTTGCTCCCTGTGTTCGACACTCTACCTTACTTGCACATATACACATCTATAATATACAAGATATGTAGGCTTTTTGATCCTAGGTTGAGATTATTTCACATATGCACATACTTACACATACGCACATCAAATATACAAGATACATAAAAAATTACAATTTTCATTCGCAGCCAATTGATTTGTATAAATACACAATAAATATGTATAATACTTATCAAAATTATATAATGCACATCAATATTGTATAATATACATTAATATTGTATCAAACTACGATTCGTTCTTCATCTAGGACTTGTGGCAACACTTTTTTGTCGACGTTGCTTACATGAAGAACTTCTCCGATAGTCACCACCACTCCCGCGTGATCCTTGGAGAGATCCCCCACCGTCCAGGTCGTTAGCGCTTGCGTGAAGAACTTGCCGTCGTGGGCATCCTCCTCTTCCTCCTATTTTTTGTGTGTGTGAGGTTAGGGTTTTGGAATAGATTGAATGTGGAAACGTGAATGGTAAATTAGGAGAGAGGTTAATGAATAGATATTTTAGGTGATTACATACTATATTTAGATAATGAATAATGACCAAAATAGGTTTTTGATTAAATAATAATATTAACATACCTTTAATAACAACCGATGGATCAATTTTGGATGCACGTGATTGTTGACCTTCCTTAAGAATGGAAGGACCAAGTCCTATTAGAAAGATATCCTATATATATATATATACTTCCAATAGGAAGCAATCCTTCATTAGTTCAGGCAGGCCAACCCTTTTTTTGTAAAAAAACATGATGACTTTAGTAGAATACGAATACAATTGGTATTATAATGTACTATTTATTATAATAATAACTTTATTTGTATTATATATAGGAGAAACTTCAAATGAGGCGGGGCCTCACCAAATATATGGTGAGTCACCGTCAATTTATGCATTTTTTAATGTATTTTACAAATTTTTATTTCATAAATTTAATAAAAAATATTAACACAACATGTATAATGAAATAAAATTATGAAATATTATTATATTAGATGAAAATGTTAATTTAAATTTGGATGCTATATTTTACAAAATTATTTTTTACAATGTGCAGTTTATACTTTTACAAATTGTTATAGAGTTTTTACTAAATTGACAATGACCTTTACAATCTCAGAAAAGACCCACCTCATTTGAAGGGTCACACACACACACACGCAACATGAGTTATTCTGTGAGAGGAAAAATCTAGAGAGCATGAGAGCAATGATTCTGGACCACTAGATTATGTCTTCTCTCTCTTGGTTGAATCTAATATCCAGAATCACTGTTCTCATGGTCTCACAGTTTTCTGCTCTCAAGGGATCACTCCTCTCTCTCTCTCTATATATATATAGGGCTGAACCTATGAGAGGAAAAAACCGTGAGAGCTTGAGAGCAGTGAAGCTGGACCACTAGATTTAGCTCTTTTCTCTCCTCCTACAATCAACGAGGAGAGAGATGTCAGAATCTAGTGGTCCAAAATCACTGCTCTCATGCTCTCACATTTTTTGGCTCTCACAGGATCAACCCTGTATATATAGGGCAAAATGGGTTGTTAACTGGAAGTCTGAAAGGAGCTAACGGGCTGCTCCCGCCCCATTTCCCACCCTATTTTTTATTATATATATATATATATATGCATCACTATATCTGCCTAATATGCCATTCAAAATTCATCAGAAATAGGGACTCATGTGCCTTCCATCAAGAATAGGTCGATTACAACAATTTTAAGACCGTTAAAATTATCTGTTCTAGATGGAGGGCATATGAGTATTTTATTTTTAACGAAATTGAAATGATATTATGAAGATATATTGATGAAAACATATATTTTTATTTTCCAAAAAATTAAAAAATATGAGAAAAATGAGACATTGACTGCTCTAAAAAAAACTGCCTCATTTCCCCATATATATATTATAATATATGTAGATGCACATACCTCTCGCTATGCAGTATATCACACAAACGTAGTGTGTAGGGACACATGTTTCTAAATGTGATTTTCCGCGATTTTTATTAATTCCCTAATATTTTTTCTACTTGATCGGTCAATCTAACAACTAACTAAAATACTAAAATATAAGACGGTCTAATTATGACCTAAATGTCTAATTTAACGGGTGATTCGTACTTGTTAGGAAAATAGATTTCCCAATTAGTTTTGCACCCGTAGTATTATATGTTAAATTCTAATACTTAGGATGGATCTTAAAGGAACGAAAATCAGTCCATCTAGGATGCAAACGGACGGAAGCATATCATACAAATATAGGTGTCATCGTATCCTTATCTGTTTCTAGATACCAATGTATATGGGGAATGGATATTGGCAGATATAAAAAATTATGTTACTATATCCTTTAAAACTAGATACGGGTCTAAAATGATATTGATCGTGTACGAATAATACCATATATACTTTACATATTAGCTTAATTATACATGTATTTTTCCTATTGGATAGATGCACCTTTTAAATCTACTAAATATGTTTATACCATAATAAGTATATCAAATATGGTGAAAGAACATATAATTCATGTTACATATGATTAAAAATAAATCAACAATTATAACTATATGTTAAAATAGATATACGGATACAAATATAAATGTTTATAGATATTAACTTAATATTTATATCTGTTTCCATTTTAAAACAGACACGGATGTCAAAATTTGTCTAAAATAGATATAATGATGAATTGAATACATACATACATACATACATACATACATACATACATACATACATACATACATATATATATATATATCCGTATCCATTTGCATCGCTAATTCTATTCATTCTTCACGAAGTCTCAGTGAAATCCTCATTTGTAGTGGAAAAAACACACGAAAAATGTAGGCCTACACCCCCAAACAAAAAAGGGCTTGGACCGTCTGCCGTAATAGCAGATCTGATGTAGCATGTGCACACGGATTCCGAGTTTGGGTAGCACCACTAAGATGTGATGTAGCATGTGCACACGGATTCCGAGTTTGGGTAGCACCACTAAGATGCTACAATAGAGTACGCTGTTACATCACAAGCCCATCAAAAAAAGGATGCGGAATACCTTGATGGTGCGTTTGGTATGTGGGTTAGGGTGGGTTAAATTGGGGTAGGGTAAACCATTTTTGTGTTTTGATGTTTGGATAGAGGGTTCAATTATGGGTGAGTTGTTGTGATGTGATTGTAATGAATTTTGGAAAAATGAGTAGTTATTGTGATGTGATTGTATTAAATTTGGAAAAGTGACTAGAAATGGAATAGTTTATAATTTTTATATAATATGATGGTATAATATATTATTTTTTGATGGAATTTACGAAAGAGAATTGATTTATTTAATGTATTAAAAAAAGAAAGAGTGTAAATGAAAGAGAGAAAGAATAGGGAGTTAAACCCTCAAAGGGAGGTTTATCCTAGCAGCCGAATGCCTCGACTCTTTTGAAACCGCGATTGACATTTTGGCAGTCGTTCAAAAAAAGCTATCGACTTGCCATTATCTTTTGACTATGCGAAGCAGTTTCCTTTTTTTTAATTTTTTCACAGGAGACTCGATCGGGCGACGAAGTTCTCGACAAATGTTTGGAGGAAGTAAATTGCGAAACATTCCGGTTAGCCTTTCTTGACGGAGATATCCTACAACTATTTAGGATATTTAAATTACAAGGTAACGGAGATATCCCACAACAATATAGGATATTTAAATTACAAGGTAAACATCCAGATGATGACTGCGTCCTGCTTACTACTAGCAGATGAAGATCGAGAAAAGTAGCCATAGGGGACAGACAAAGCCCATCTGCATTATCTTCATATTTAAAGTACAGTCTACCAGCTATACATGGCACGAATGATGTGACTACGCGTATAAGAACGATTCCATACACATCTGAAACAGAGAAATCTTAGAATGAGTTCCAAAATTGCACCCTCGTGCAAAACACCATCATATAATACATCTTCTCCTCCTCCCAAGTCATTCAAATCAATTTCACTTTAGGAAGAGAACAACAACGTGGACTGGTGCCCGATGTCTCTCCCTCCCCCTCCCGACCCGCCCGATGATAACCCTAGCGCCGCAGCCGCCGTGCCTTCTCCCTCCTCTTCTGCTGGTCCCCTTCTGTCCCCCCCTCCCCCTGCCCCTCTATCCTCCCCCTCCCCCATTGCCTCTCCCCCCCTTCCACCTTCCCCTTCCCTAGGCTCTTCCGGCGATGCGCCTGCGTCGCCTCCCTCCTCTTCCGGCAATGCCCCTAGGGCCCATCCCTCCCCCTCCTGCACGGACGCGCCACCGCCCCCCTCTCGTTCCTGGCGCGATATTTGCGGTACCCCTCGCGTGCTCCCTTCTTCTCGCCGCATGGGGTTCGTCCCTCCGGTTCGGTTGGACGGCCTGGATGTTGCTTTCGCAACCAAGGAAGACGTTGATGCCCTCGATCAGAAATGGGATTGCACCTTGGTCTTCTACATTCTGGGTAAGCCCCCTTTCCGGAAGCTGCTGCTCAACTTCATCGATAAGGTTTGGAAGCCCGCCGGGGCTTACAAGCTTTTCCCTCGCCCGAACGGCTTCTTCTTCCTGAAGCTCAGTTCTGAAGAAGCTTGCCAGCGTATTCTGGACGGTGGCCCTTGGCTTTTCCAGGGTAGGCTTGTTGTGATTCGTAGATGGGAAGCGGCTTCTTGCCTGGAGCGGGATCTGTTCTCCGAAATTCCGCTATGGGTTCGGTTCCATGGCTTGAGCCTCGGCCATTTTTCGGATGTCATCCTCAACAAACTCGCCAGTCTCCTTGGCAAACCGCTTTTCATGGATGCTGCAACCGCAGCCGGTCAGCGCGATGGGTACGCCCGCTGCTGCATCTCCGTTCACGCCGCTAAAGAGATTCCCAAGGAGGTCCCCTTGGTTTTCTACAACGGTCAAAGGCAATCTATTGGTGTCGAGTTGGAATGGAAGCCGCCGAGGTGCGTTCGCTGTGTCTCCTTCGGTCACAACTCTGCCCGCTGCCCCTTTGGCTCTCCTCCAGCCACCTCGACCAGTACATTGGACGCTGCTGGTCCTCCCGTTGCTGATTCAGATGCTCCGTCCCCGATTGCCGGATTCTCTGCCCCTCAGCGGGGGAAGGGGGCCTCCGCTTCTCCTGCCCATAAGGCTCCCGAGCTTGCGGGCCTCTCCGCTCAGCTGCAGTCTGGACGCGAGTCCCCTTTCCTCGCCCACCTCTCTCAATCGCCCCTCCTTCCCGAAGGTCCCACCGCTGACGGTGCCTCCCCCTCTCGCAACACTCTTTTGATTGGCCAGTCGCCCGGCCTCCATCGAGATTCTTCGCTCCGCTGCCCTTCCCCGTCCCTCAGCCCCCCTTCGCCTGCGGAGGGCCTGCTGGGTCTTCTGGACAGGCCAGCCCCTCAGGTTTTAGATCTGGAGCCTTGTGTCTCCCTGGCGGGGATGCATCCTGATGGGCACCTTGGGCTGGGGGTATCCCCCTCTCCTTCGGAGCTTCTGGATTCCCCTGGCCAGGTTCACCAGGTCGTCGAGGATATTGCGCAGCAGAAGGGCGCCCGGAAGTTCAATGGTAGGCCATTCAACGCCTTTCAATTTGGCCCCAAAGCCCTCTTGCAGCGCCATCAGGCACCGGCCAAGAGAGCTACCTCCAGGTTTGCGATGGAGGTGGACCTCAATTCCCCGGCAACCCATGAACCTTCACCCTCCCATGATGATTCTAATGAGGCTTCTAAAGGGAATGTTGCACCACAATTGGCCACCAATTCTAATGCGGCCCCTGTCTCGGTGTCCACTCCCAACCCCAATTGGTCCTCTGCTACCCATAAGAAGAAGAAAGCCCACACAGGCCCCCACAAATCTCACGGCCGGGCAGGCCACCCCCATCCTCTTTAATGTCAATAATTGCTCTTAATGTGCGGGGGCTTAACCGGCCGCGCAAGCAAAGGGGACTACTTAAATTCCTGACAAGTAGCGTTGGAGATTTGAAAGCCGATATCATCGGCCTTTTGGAGACCAAGATAAGACCGGCCAATAGAAGCTCCTTTGCTTCTCGTATCCCTTCGGGATGGAGCTTTGTGCACAATGACACTGATCTGGGCCGTATTTATATACTTTGGAAGGACACTGCGTGGTCTTGCACGACCATCAGTACCCACAACCAAGCTGTCACTCTATCTTGCACCAATTTGGGCGGTCTTCGCATCATGCTCACAATGGTCTATGGTGACAATACTCCCTCCACCCGTAGGGGTCTATGGGATCACTTGAGGGGACTCGTTATCCCTTCCCAAACCCCCTGGGTTGTCCTAGGCGATTTCAATACTGTCCGTTCCATCTCGGAAAAATTGGGCGGACTGCCACCTGGGAGATGCTCTATGGACCAATTTAATGATTGCATTGATTCCTGTCATCTTATGGATCTCGAAGCATCTGGGAATTCCTGGTCTTGGTCGAACTCCTCTATTGGCCCCTCTCGGATTGTCGCCCGGCTTGACAGGGCATTGGTCAATGAGGCGTGGATCTCTCTTCTTCCCCAATCGAAGCTTCTTTATGTGCCGAACAGATTCAGTGACCATCATCTCCTCTCTATCCGCTTTACCCCCCGGCTCTCCAGGCGGTCTCCGTTTCGCTACTTCGATTATTGGGCCAAAAGAGAAGGATATCTAGACATTGTCACCTCCGCGTGGGCGACTCCGGTTTCTGGCAACCCATTATTTTGTTTGATTCAGAAGGTTAAGGCCGTTAAGAGGGCTTTACGGGATTGGGCGCGCAATGAAGCACACATTTTCAATGAGGCAAAGGATATGGAAGATGTACTTTCCAAGATTAATGTTGCTCTCGGTGAGGCTCCCCTTGATCTACATCTAGCACAACTGGAGTTGGATGCCAAGGAGTTCATGAATAAACTTGATGATGACCTAGAGTCCGCCTGGAAACAAAAGAGTAGAGTGGATTGGCTACAACTTGGTGACAGGAGCACAAAATTCTTTTTCACCTCCGCTAAGAGCAGAATCTCGAGGAACTATATTCCATCTCTTATTGACGGCAATGGCCATCTTGTAGACACAACTTCTGACGTTGCCAAGGAGGCGAACCGTTTCTTTGAGGCTCTCCTGGGGCCGTGCGACACTCAGCCTCCTAGACCTGACCCTCCTGCCCCTCGCCAGGTCCTCACTCTTGAGGCCAGCTCCTGGTTGGTCCGTCCTTGGACCGATACTGAGGTTTGGGATGCACTTCGGAGCATTCCTTCCTCTAAAGCTCCGGGCCCTGATGGTTTTAATGCGGGTTTCTTTAAAAGGCACTGGACTTTGGTGAAGCCCGATGTGTGTGCAGCCATGGATTTTCTTCATAACGGTGGTCGTATGGTTCGTGAGGTCAACCATTCTTTTCTCACATTGGTTCCTAAGGTGGAGTCTCCTGTGGGGCTTGGAGACTATAGGCCCATTGCTTGTTGCAACGTGATCTATAAAATTTTTGCAAAGCTTCTTGCCACGCGATTGGCTGCCGTGCTTCCCAATCTCATTTCCCCTAATCAATCGGCCTTTCTGAAAGGAAGATCTATTGGGGACAACACGCGCCTAGCACAAGAATTGCTTGGTGCTTTTGATTGCAAAAGAAACTCTCAGCGGGCCTGCCTCAAAGTGGATCTTTCTAAGGCATTTGACTCTATTGATCACTCCTTCATTCTGAAGGCGTTGGAAGCTATGGGTTTTAATGGCACTTGGATCTCTTGGATTAGGAATTGCATCTCTACCACTTCCTTCTCCATCCTCCTGAATGGGACTTCTGTTGGTTTCTTCAAAGGCACCAGGGGTCTGCGTCAGGGTGACCCCCTTAGCCCCCTCCTATTCGTTGTGGGCATGGAATCTCTCACTTTGCTGACAGAGGCGGCGGTGGCCAAAAGATTGATCAAGCCTTTCGGTCGTGGGAATACATTGGCTCCTTCTCACATCATTTATGCGGATGACCTCCTCTTTTTCTGTAAGTCCTCCTCCTCGCTTATCGCGGTTGCCAAAGTTCTTGATGATTTCGGTAATCTTTCCGGGCTTAGGATGAATGCCCGTAAAAGCAAGCTCTTCCGTTCTAAGCATGCAATCCCGGACTTTGAATGTACTCTTCGGCTTGGTGTGCTTTCGCGTGCTCTGCCTACGTCCTACCTGGGGCTGCCTCTTTCCTCCTCGCGGGGCAGGGGCTCCAGCTCGCGCATTCTTGAGGACCGAATCAAAGCATCTCTTGGTGGCTGGAAGGCCAAGTCTCTCTCCCTGGCTGGGAGGGCGCAGCTTCTTCGTTCGGTCATCAATGGGATCGCCCTCTATTGGGTTGGTGGGACCCTTCTATCTCGGGAGGCTGCTTCTAATGTTGATAAACTGTGTGCTAATTTCCTCTGGGGTTTTGGGAGGCACTATGTCCGATGGGACACGATTTGCCTCCCCAAATCGGAGGGTGGGCTGGGGCTTCGGTCTACATTGACTCTACGCAGCGCTGCACTCCTCGTTTGGAGCTGGAGGCTCCTTCATGCGGATAATTCTCTCTGGGCGGGCTTCATGAGATCCAAGTACCTCTCCGATTGCTCCTTCGGGGTGGCTACGGCCAAGCACGGTGACTCTGCGGTTTGGAAAGCGATGCTTCGCGGCAGAGACTCGTTCTGGAGTCGTCTCCCGCCCCCCTCTTCCTCCCTCTCCCATTCCTCCGCGCCTCCGACTCCGACTCTGCATTTCTCGACGGCTGTGGAGGCGGTCAGGCCTCGTGGCCCGCCTGCCCCCTGGGCGAGCGTCGTTTGGTGCAAGGGAGTGGTGCCTCGGCATTCCTGCACATTGTATCGTGCCCTCCTTAATAGGCTTCCTACTCTGGACAGAATGGCGAAGTTTGGGATCATCCTCCCCGCCTCTTGCTACCTGTGCCTGGCTGCTGATGAATCTTGTGAACATATCTTTTGGGAATGCTGTTTTGCGGTGGATGTTTGGACTCTGGTACTGCACGGTCTTGCTCTTCCGCAGTCGCCACCTCGCTCTCTTGGCAACACCGTGCTGTGGATTAGCCAATTCCCCTCGGCCTCTCACCGGAGGCTGGGTTGCAGTGCTCTTGCGGCCACTGTTTGGGAGCTTTGGAAAGAGCGGAATATGCGTTGGAACTCAGGTCGCTCCTCTGTGGCGGTGCTGCTCGCAAGGAATGTCATCTCCACTGTCAGATCTTCACTAACCTTTTGATTGTTTTGGCTTCACCTTTTCTGGGAATTACATGTAATTGCAGTATGCTTTTGTGGTTTTCCCTACTGTAATTGGCCCTGTAGGTTGCGGTGGCCATGTTTTTGGTTTGATAGTTTCTGGGATCTGTCCCCCCCTGTAATTTTTGTGCAGCTTACAGGAATATAAAGATTTATTACCTATCAAAAAAAAAAATCAATTTCACTTTTCCATCCAAGCATCCACATCTGACATGATCTAGAACCGCCGAAAATCTCTGTACGTTCATACGAATACATACATCTCTGTCCAAAACGATACTATTCTCCTACCCTTTTTGCCCATAAAGAGAAGCTCCACCCAAACACCCCTTCTTTCCTATTCTCTATAATTATCGCCTTCTCCCTCCCCCGTATTCTTTACCTTCTTCCCATCCCCATCTCCATCCCTTTCCTTCTCCCTGAGATCAATTAACGTACATATAACGTACACCCCCTCAGCTCGAAGGTGGATCCCAGCAGGCATGGGAAGAGGCCCCTTCACCCCGATGCGTCGGAGGCGACGGAAGAAGGCGACGACAGCATCGGTTACCCGCCTTCCTCCTTCGCCCGCTCCGAGCAAGACTTGTCTGCTATGGTCTCCGCTCTCACTCGCGTGATCGGCACCACCGCCGCCGCTGCCTCCACGACGGAGACCCCTGCTCCTACTCCTCCTTATCCCAACACACAAAATCCTCAAGGAAATGCTCATGGTACATGCTCATTGTTGTAGCATTAATATTGCACCATTTATAACAATATAAATACGACTAATCATACATCTCGATATATAGTATTAGAAGGAAACGTGAGATCAAGGAAACACTACAGAGGGGTCAGGCAGAGGCCGTGGGGGAAGTGGGCAGCAGAGATAAGGGACCCTAATAAGGCGCAACGCGTGTGGCTCGGCACTTTCGACACCGCGGAGGCGGCGGCGGCGGCGTATGACGAGGCGGCTCTCCGTTTTAAGGGCTCCAAAGCAAAGCTGAACTTCCCCGAGCGCGTGCAAGGCCGGACTGAGCTTGGGTTCCTGGTGGCACCAGGAATCCCTCCCCCACCCCCCGAGCTCGCATACTCTCAACCTCTTCAGTGGCCTCCTACGCTACCGCCATCGTACGCGGACATGGTACAATACGTGCATCTTCTACGCGGCAGAGATAATGATCTGAGCAATGCAGCTTCAACGATATCGTATGGAAGTAGTGTCTTCTCCATTTCAGGGTATCCTCCTGTTACGTCATCGTCGTCGTCATCGTCTTCTCTCGGATCGAATGCGCTCAACTTCCAGGGGTTCTCGGTGCCGGAAGTGGAGGTTCTACCTCCTGGCTCCTGTCCCCGTGAAGGTGAGAGCAACACGAGGAATGGGAAGGAGCAGAAGGATCCCCATTAGAAGTGGTGTAATCTTGTTTAATCAAAGGCAATGTATGGTGGTTTTAGTTTAATCTCATTTTGGCTTTCCTTGCGTATGATCATTTTGTGCAATGTTTGTTATTCACAAATAAGTCATAAAGGATTTAATTTATGGAAGAAACTTATTTTCCCCTCCAGTCTCTTCGATGTAATGGATCATTAAATGCGTCTAGATTTTGATTTGTTGGAATGTCGTTGACTGGCGCATGCTCTAATTAAGTTTCATGCATTAGTTTTGGTCCTTCCTTCCTCCCCTCCTTCCTATGGTCGGCTTCTTTCGTATCTTAGAGGTATAAAATTTGAATGCGATCTTACTCTTCTGGGAGAGTCCAATTCCGTCACGCCTCTTCTAACATGATGATTCAGACGTGTTCCGCGTGTTGGTATTTGTTTATCTTTGTCCTGTTTTTGGTTCTCTTCTTTCTTTTGGTTTTTTATTACTTCTACGAACTTAATTAGTCAGGTATAATAACAACAGCTCTATAACGTACAGTACAAGTATTTCATTTACGAGGAGGCCTGAGAAATATGCATCAGAAAGTTGTGATATACCATGGAGCAAAGAGGATCCTCTGCTGTAATATCAGCAGGATTGTAACGTAGGGATCCATCCGATGAGGATCAGAAGACCCTTATCGGGGGCGGCCATCCTTAATCCCTATGAGGGTCGTCCGATCTTTATGGGTTCCTACATTACGACACCTGCTGTATTACAGTAGAGGATCCGTCCTCACCATGGAGAGGATCACACATGCAGGCCTGGATGTCTCATACATAGTATGTATTGTGTAATGTATATTTATTTGCATGTCGATATGATTATTCCATAAATACGATGTAACTGAAAGAATGACTTTGCTCATTATCTGTTTGGTTGCTATACTACTTCACGAGTATCCTTCGCTTTTGTTGATTTTGGTCGTGGATGAATGTCTAACTAGTAGCCCTGCTCATATGTATGTACATGTACACATTTTCGTGTATATGTAATTAATTACACACGTTTGCATGTATATTAATTTAGTTGTGCATCTGAATATCTTTGTCATTCAAAAATTATCTAGAGATTAATAATTATGCTTATGTATACACGTATTTATACATGATTATATTTTTGTTACAGCTACGTCTATATGTAAATCCATATGCTTGTTTGTGTTTATATATTTTTTGGTTCAATTCGGCCCGATCAGTTGATACAAACACTGCAGCTCACTACTCGTTTTAATTCGATATAAAATATTGCTGGCATTATCATTTGATTGAACGAATATTATTCTCTAGTCTAATACGATTCAATCCTATATATTCGATTTTCAGTTCGAATTCCCCACTGTTTTAAAAACATTGATATGCTGTAACAGTAAAAATCCAGTGATGAATATTATATATATCATGGTCCACTTATTTAGGCGGTATCGATTTTTACTGATTAGTTAATTTGGTCATATTATAGCACCCTCTACAATCAAATCAGAACACTAAAGGGAAGATATTTTTTTTTTCTAATTTGATTTATTTGGGTTAAGTTCCAGTGTCGAATACAAAGAGGCAGCCATCGGAAGTTAGTGCTGGATGAGTTTGAATAGCTTAATAAGATAAGTTTACTTTTTGACTGAATTGGTCAGTATTGAGCTTTTTATTTTGTTCCAGCTTTTTTTAAATTTTTTTGTTGTTTTATGAATACTTATATAGTAGCTTTATATGTGTATAACTTTTTCTAATTTTATTTTATATCGAATTTTACATTTTATTTTTTTTATATTTTGTAATTTTATTTGTACTTTGTTAATTTTCATTTGATTTTGAAAAGAAAATTTGAAATTAAATTAATTTTTAGTATGGAGAGATAGAATTTGAAGTGAAGAAAATAACAATACTAAACTTTGCATATATGTAGTTTTATATCAAAGTATGGGTGGAGTGAAATAAAGAAATTTCATATGCATTTTCCCCTATTTTAATGGATTTTATGTTATTAATTTCTTAATTTTATGGTTTTTATATCTATAGAGATATGGATAATATTTCTCAATAAAAATTTGTGTAATGCTAATATATGATGTATAGGTAATATAATGTTTTTGGAACCTTAAAAATTAAGTATTCAAAAATTAATTTGTGGTTCTTATATTTTTAATGGTTTTGAACTTTTAAAAATATCAAGTTATAATATATTTGAAAACTAAAATTTATGTAAGTAGTAGAAAACATTACTATTTTTATGGTATTTTTGGTTTTGAAGTTTTTAGACATTTTTATTGGTTTTTAAAAACTAAAAAAAGGAATATGAAAAAACAAAAGTGGGTGAAAATATTTTTGGGGATAGATGTTTTGAGGATCCTAACCTAATTTTCTTGCAATGAGATTACCTATACGATTATATATGTGATCGCATCTTTCCAAAATAAGCAAATAAACAAAAATAAAAAGAATTGCGAATGTTTTTAAACAACCTCAACTAGATGTTTTTGTTAGGGAAATAGGCTAATGGAATTAGTCGAGAAAATGGATATAGATGGATGCTTCATACGACTGAGAAAAAAAAGAGAAGAGAGATTCTTCGAGGAAGACAACCGTGATTGATTATGGTGCTCATACCTATCAGAAATAAAATAATCCTAGTTGAAATGCCTATATAAATAGAAAATAAATAATAAATTATGTAACTAAAAAAATGATTGAAATAATGAATAACGATAATGAAATTGTCTTTAGAAAAGACATATCATACATATCTAAAGAATGTAGTTTAAACATATGAATCACAAAATAAAAATTAAATCATGTATTTTATAATTGGACAATAAGTCTCTTAATTTGTATATGATTTTACAAAATAAGGCATTAATTTAATATTTTATTGATATAAAGATTACTTAAAACAATATTTTTTTGGATTTTAATAATTAGATTTGAAGGTTGAAATAATCACGTGTAGTTGATACATAATTATTTTATACACATAAATAGGGGTGAGTTTACTAAATTTACTTTAGTTAATTTAATGGATTTTATATATTATATGAATAAAATAAAATATCATAAAAAATTTAAAAATACAATCACTGTGATATGAGTTATAATAGCTCATAATAGTTTTTCTCAAATTAGAATTGCAATTGTATTAGGTCACAAAATTAGATTATTGCATGTTAACTTTGTTTGGGATGAAACCACCTTCATTATATATGGAAATTTTATTTAAATGTAAGCATAGTAAAAGTGGAGTTCTTATATGAGAAATTTTCGAGGTTCGAAAGTTGAAATATTAGAAATTAGGATTTTAGCTATCCCGGCACCTTTCTAGGATAGAACTTTAATTATATTTGTATATATTTTTGGCATTGTTATCTACAAGATGTTTTTGGGATTGTTATCTTCAAGATAAAAAAATGACGTAAGTTAAATAGAATTGAAATAAATTTTATAGAAAAAATTTTTGTTTATGTACACAAGATACATGTGTTCAACCGAGCTCTAAAGTCAAAACTCTCACATTTAACCATAGTAATTTATGACGTTTTTATAAAAATTAAGTCTATAGTGAAGTCTAAGTTTAGGTTGATTGTTTTCCTAGAAATAGTTATAAGTCTATGAAGTTTAGATTTGTCAAATTAAGATCAGTGTTTTCTTCCCTAGTCTGGTCTTGATTATTTTAACATATTTTTTTATAAGAATGTGTAATTATTATTTACACATTAGTGATGTATTTGGTGGAAATTATTTACACATGAATGCTATATAGATATATGAAATTTATATGTATAAAAAATAGGCATTTTGGATATATTGTATACATAATTAGTTATTTTTGTTGTTTTATCCTTATATCCCTATGCATTCTAGTTAATTAACAAATCCTGCTTACTTGATCTATGGAGTTTGTTCATAAATATATCTTATAAATATATATACTCAATTTTTTGGAGTCAGTTTGTAAATATATGTGTATATATAGCGTAAATACACACACAAGCAGTCTGCCTTGTTCTTGTTCTTTTGTTGGTCTTATTTTCTCTTTTTATGTATCATTAATTCATAATTATATAATAAGAGTGTACTTACAAGAATTTAATATTAGTTTATATAGTTTGTATTTACATGTATTGGCTACATGTTTTAAGACAAATTACAAGAATAAGGTTAATTAATCATGGATTTATCAATTCTGTATACTTAAATTTTCACAGTCTTTTAGCAAAAACTTATCAGATAGATTTTAATGAATAAAGAAAATTAGAATGAATATATTTCCATATCAAGTTATGATAAAAGATAAAGGAAAAATCTTGGTCAGACCTTTGAATTAATAATTAGTCAAAAACCTAATTAAATTTATGATTTTATCTTTAACAATACTCAAGTTCCACAAATATGTATCCAAGTTCAACTGAATAGTCAATTCATTTCCATGTTTTCAATTATCTAGAAATTTTTTACTCACGGAGTTGGTGTAGTTCCTGTTAAAACAACGTATTTTGATAAGTAACAAATCATTATTTTGAAAAGGATATAAATTTTTTATCTATTAACTGATCCTTTTTTCTGAAATCAGAATATCAAAGTTGATATGACATCCAAATCATTTCTAGCGATCTACATAGATGCTACACTGGAAATAAAAGTTTGTGGAACATGGAAAGAATCAAAGAAGTTGTGTTTTTATTTTTCTTATGGAGTTAGTTTGTAAAAACTTAGTACAAGACCAAAGTATATAAATCCTTAATTAGTTTGTAAACTCTTCTGCATTGGTACAAGGAGCGTATGCACTGATATACCATCAACAGCTCGCTGTACGAGACAACATGCCGTTATTTCACCATTAGAACCCATAATCGTGTTCAACCAACAATATTTGTTTATTATTGCACACGTACATTTGTTTACACCATTACATTTTGTATTGCCGGATTTAAAGTGTAAATATTTTAAGATTCTAAACTAGTATTAACTGATATGGACCGGTGTAGAAATTCCTGCACTAGTACTCCTTAATCGTTGACTCATTCGACTGGATAGTTTTCCCTTGGTGCACTGTTGAAATGCTTCAGGTGAAGGTCTAATATGTCCTCACAAGGCGAGAACACAGTCGCTTTGGCGACCGCTTACGTGAAGTGAATCAGACAACAATTAACCCATATTATAGATCAAGCAATGCAAAATAAAATGTAGAGTTAGAATTTATCATAGTTCTACAAAATGTGTGTAGGTGTAGGTATATAAAGTGTTGAACACATGGAATAAATGTGATAGACTGTGCAAATGAATGTAAAAATTCATCCTTTCTCTTGTCTTTTTATTGTATTTTTGTGTGGCTTTTTAATTATATATTTTTATGGATTTTATTTTTTATATACTTTTCAAATTTTAATTTTTCATTTCTTTTATAAATTTTCGATTTTTATATATTCTCTTATTTTTAATAATATAAAAAGATTTATATATAACTGTATAAACTATATACTTATTAATACAACTAAAAAAACCAAAATTATAGAATAAAATGTTTTTGTATTTTATATAATTTTATACTATTTTTTTTTGATTTTTAGAGAATTTTTGCTATTTTTCATATAATTTTAAAGTCCAAAATATCTCAAAATAGGGATTAAATAAATAGGTCGAATTGTTTTAGAACTTAAAAATATTAAAGAAAGTTAAAATTTTCCAAAACTATTTTTACCTAATAACATATAATAAAAAGAAAATTCGAAGATAGAATAAATATTTTTAGATTTTTAAAAGATTTTTCATAATTTTTATAAAAAATTTGGATCTATTTAATTTTTAGTGAATTTATTTTTCTATTTTTTAGGGATTTTTGATCTAAAGATATAAAATACAATAATAAATAAATACTATTTTTTTGGAATTTTTAAATATTGTTTTATACATTTTTTGGAATTTTTAATTTAAACAAGGATAAAATCGTGTATTTTGATTTTTAATAAGTAGGAAAATATCTAAAATGCAAAATTAAAAATATAAAATGAAAGAGCATGCAAAGAGGCACTTAACCATATTTTTTAATATTTTTGGAGCACGGATGATATCTATTAAAAATAAAAAACAAGCACAAAAATTGTTGAACTGGTAAGGGTATATTTGCAATTAAATAAAAAGTCAGGGGCCCAAAAATTTTCAAGTAATATTTAAATTTATGTACTAAATGCCAATTACAAAAATCCATGGGGGTAATAGTGCTAAATGACCAGCTCATGTGGGACGACACGTGAGCTGAGCTGGACAGGACCCAATTGTAATATTCAAAAGTTCAAGAGTCCTATTGCAAAAAATAGAGAAAATATAAAGCTTATTAATTAAATTACATGACTAAAAGAAAATGCTATAAAAACGGGGGTAGGAAATGCAAATTACCCCCTAAGGCTCGTATCGTGCAATCGCAGGCACCTCACTTGGACACGTGGCATGCGCGCAGCACACGATGACGGTTCGTGGCCGATGGTCGAGATTAGATCTCACGGATCAGATCGGCTGTTAAGGCTCCTCAAAATTTGACAGATCTTGCTCAATCTCGGAGCTGCTCTTGATCGGACGGTTGGCGAAGATGGTGGAAGAACAAGAGAACTCGCCTCTAGCAAGCTTCGATCCGGCGTGTAGCACGTCTCCAGCTACTTGGGAGTCCTCCGATGGTCTCTAAACGCTCATGCTACCTCCGTGCATCTCCCTGATGGTCCAAAGGTGTCCGGGGACCACAGACTGGTCCCTAGAGCTTGAAGCTTCTTCTGTAGACCTGGGAGGTGTGCTCAAGATTTATTGGGGCTTAGACGCCCCCTTCAAGACCTGCAAAGAGGCTAGAAATACTTGCAATGCACATGGGATGGTCTGGTCCTTTATTGGTGGTGGTCATAGGGTGAAATGACCAGGGTGGTCGAGGTCCGACGATGCGATGGACTTGGACATCGAAGTCCAGATCCAAAAGGGATCCGGTTGAGCTGGGTGGCTGACGTGTGTGTGACTACCCTTGTGAATTCAATCAAATTAATGATCAAATTAATGATTATCTTCGTTGCAATCGGATAATCAAGGTTATGTCAAAAATACAACTTTTAATTAATGTTTAATTAATTACGAGCAGTAGATTTATTTTACTTGGGCAAGCCCAAGGTCGAACTCAAGGAGGCAGCTGTCTCCTTAGGTAAATTTTAAGGGAATTCGAGGGTCAGATTTTCAAAGGAGTATTTTTTGTCTTTTTTAGCAAATTTTATGCAATAAAGGACAAATAAATGCAAATTTAGGCCAGTTTTTACAAGTTAAATCAGAAATGTGGTTAAATGAAGTCCAAAAATTATGAAACTTGTCCAGAATATGACATGCAATGAAATTAGGCTACATTATTTTTTTGGATTTTTCTGACACTTTATGAATTTACTATGAAAAAATATGAATGCAAGGTGATTTTTATAAAATTAATTTTAATAAATACCAAAACACAATATTTCTAGATATAAAAATTACCCTAGATAGATCTAAGTATGATGAATCCAGGAAAATTAATAAACCTAAAATTCTATGTGAATTGGACCCATTAAAAATCAATTAAGGAAATCACTAATTAATTTATTCAGGCCTTGTGATGCATGCAAATGCAATGATTTTTGAGCACAATGTAAACTAAATTATCCTAAGTCTAATGTGATTTTTTGTGATTTTTGGAGCAACGAGGAATTTAATATGAATTAAAAGGCACACAGTGGGCAAAATATGGAAAAGTAATGCCAAATGGATGTCACAAAAATGAAACACGTGTCACATAAGATAAAGGACAAGATAAGCTACATCATACAATTTTTAGAATTGAAAAATAATGCCAAATGGACACCTAAATATGCGTGCAAAGATATAGACCAAATTGCAATTACATAAAATAAAATTACTGAAATCAAACATGATGACATGGACTTAAATGCAATTACCTATAATGCGGGGGAGGTGGATGCAATTTTCCCACAAAGTCACGAGCTCCTCGCGTGACACGCCTGGCAGGGACCAAAATGTAATTTCCAAAACTTCCGAGGATCTCTGTGCAAAATACCCAGCCCCTCACGTGGGAAGCACATGCGGAACTAGGCTCGGACGTCTTCGAGGCTCGGGCAGAGGCTCGTGAAGCCTTGGAGGCTCAAATCAGCCTCAGGTCTGCTTCGGGTGCTCCGAGCCTAGGGTCGAGGAAGAGGCTCGGAGCTCTCAACGTGGCACGATCTAGACCGTTGGATCAAGGTGTATCCAACGGCGGTTGGAGCTGCTGTCATGGCACACCTAGTGACCTTAAAATCGTATGATCCAACGATGGCGATGAAGTCGACGTGGCGTGATGCGAGGCGTCAGATCCTCGCGAGATCTGATGGTAGCTGGGCATCGAAGGAGATGGCAACGTGGCATCGGAAGGGCCGTGGGACCCTTCTGATCCAACGAGGTCTTAAGCTCGGGGCAGAGGCTACGTGGCGCAACAAGAGCCGCTCGATCTGAATGATCTAACGGGGATGTACTCGAGGCGACGTGGTGTGGTGAGGGTTGTCGGATCGAGGCGATCCAATGGTGGTTGCTTGTTGTCTTCTACGGTCCGTCGCCTCTTGCAGCGGACTTGGAGGGGCCCCGGCATCGAGCTCCTTGCTCCGCCTCCTCCGCCTGAGGTCGTGGAAGTTCACCTTAGACTGCTTGATGGCCCAAGGGACTCGTGGATACGTCAGGAGTCTCTCGGAGGTGCTGGAAGCTGTTGGAGTTGCTCAAAGGCCGAAGAAGACGAAGCTTGGAGCAGCTCAGGTGTGGGGTCCGACCAATGAAGATGGAGGTTCCTACAGGGTCAGTCTATGAAAAAAACGTGCGCAGTGTGTTCGTGAAGAGGACTGTGAGTGTGGTGAGGCCTGAAACGGAGCGAGGGTGTTCCAGTGATGCTCCTCCGCGGTGGCGGTGGAGCTTTGATTGGAGGGGAGTGCGGCGTGTTATTGGGGAAATTGAATAGGTACACGAAGGTCGGAGCTCGGTGGACGATCGAAACAGAGTGGATGTGATCAGAGACGTCGTAGAAATTGTGAGAAAAACGTGAGAAGAGATGAAGGGAGATCGGATGAGGATGGAGGAGGCTACCTGGGGTCTGATGCTCTGGGAAGAACTCCTGGTTGTCGCTCGAGGGTCGGTAGCTACCCGAGCTTGAGTAGCTCGTCGAGGAACTGCTACATGGTGAAGAAATGCCACGGATCTTGTCGGAGGTGTACCACCATCATCGCTCGTCTTCATACTCGATCACTGTCACTGTCGGGTAGATGGGAGCTCTAGGGACCTCTCTGCAATGGCGGATAGGGTCGAAGATGACCGGAGGCGGGGTATTTATAGGAAGGATGTGAGGGTGTAGGTGATGGGGCGACGAGGTTTGAGGAGGTCTTGAAGTAATGTGGGTGAGGTTCATGGAGGTTGTGGAGGTCAGCGAGGATGAGGGTGGTATGGGCGATGTGGTGGCGATGATAGGGGCGGAGAGGATGGTTGGAGTGGAGCCAAAAATAGAAAGGGCGCAGAGGGTATGCGGAGTGGGCGACATGTGTGAGGAAGGTGGGCGCAAGGTAGAAGACAGTCTCTGGACCGTTGGATCGAGTGATCCAACAGCAAGGAGAAGGGCATAAGGGGAGGGCCTGGATTAGATCGAAGTGGTGTGATCGGAGTGCTAGGGAAGCGACACGTGGCGGGTGCAGATGAAGGTGCTAAGGGACGGCTGGGATGAGATCTGGCGGATCTGATTGAAGGGCCAGGGATAGTGCGGAAGTGTGCGGTGGGGATGGAGGTTTCCGGCTGAGATCGGAGGGCTCATAAGTCAACACATGGCATGCAGAGGGCGAGGTGCTAACTGATGGCCAAGATTTTATCTGGGGAAGATCGGATGGTTGAGATCAGCTGCACAAATGGATGGCTCAGATCTGGAGAGAAAGGAAGGGATCGGACGGCGGAAGAAGAGGGGTGCGTGGCACGATGTGAGCGGGCCGCGTGGCACAACCAAAGGGCGCCACGTGGCCTGATATGAGTGATTGAGAAAGAAATGTGGAATAAGAGAGAGAAGAAGACCGAATTGGGAAAAACTCAAAACATGAAAGTTGTAGATTTTGATGAGATCTACAAGTTTCATGTTGACCAAAAATGGCGATGAGGTGAAATAGGATACAAAAATACGAGGGTACAATTATAAATACATATAATGCACAAATGGACCCCAAAACCCAAGTTTTGCATACGAGCTCCGATTTAAATGAAACTGGTCTCATTTTGAAGGTCTCTGAATATGTATTAATCTAAAAATGAGTAGACCTAGATCGGAGGTTGTATGAGATAGAGATTTGCATTCTAATGTCTGAGGTCTCCAACTAGGTTTGGGGTTTTATTGGGTAATTTTACAAGTTAGGAATTTTTGACCTTTTCCTTATATTATTAGTTAATAATATACACAGTATAAAGTTGGTTTTGTTGACTTTAAAGTGAGTATAAAATACAGATAAATAAGTGAATAATTACAAGTGAATTGGTCCTCTTATTTAATGTAAATATGAATGCTAAAATGCAGATATTATGCATGCATGCATGCATGAATGCTAATTATGCAAGATAAGGGAAAATATGCAGCTAATTACTCGAGAACAAGACTCTATTTTCAACTTTAAGAGTGATGAATTACAGATTCATCAATCCCCTATACTTAAACCTTGCTCGTTCCCAAGCAACTAAAATGAAATGCAAAAGTGAAATGAGATTGAGTTCCATACCAAGGTCATGAACAAAAGTTGAAAATGGAGCTTGACTCGACCTTTGGATTAATTGTGTGGCAGAACCTTATTGGGATCTGAACTTAAGACCTAACAGACTTCAAGTTCCATAAGTCTCCTATTCAAGACTCCTTAATAGTCAGGTCAGAACAAATCCTCATATGCAAATTTCTGATGACTATGATTCTTACTTGTACTGTGTAAGTGTAAAATAGATCTCCACATCAGAAATGGCTCAGAACCAGCCTCCTCTAACAAGGTAACTCTAATTCTCCGGTCCAGTAACTCTTTCCTCAAGGAGAGGGGTATTCCCTTCTAAGTTCAAGTGCGACCAACTCAAGAGGAGGGGGTAGAGAGAAGAATGGACAATAGCTAGTGTAGCTACCTATCCCGGGATGCCTGACCAGTGTAACCAAGTCATCCAGCTGCAGACTTCTTGTTAATATATATACTCCGACAGGTATTTTATTTTCACTTTGACCTGTCTGATTTTTTTGGAGTTTTTGCTTCTTTTTTTTGAACTATATACAAGGTGCAGCATGTACATCAGGAGGTTTTCCTCTTGAGTCAGTAGACTATCCCTCTTTTAAAGCATTATTGCAACCCACAGTGTCCCGTCTTTAGACGTCAATACCACCATACTAGGTTGAGATGCACTGCCCTCCCTAGAGGAGGACGGATGTTTCCACCTGTGTGCTACTCCAAGCTAAAGGATTCTACTTCCTCACCACCTCATCAATGAAGAGCTACGTGCATTATGCTTGTCCAACTTAGGTCACTGTCTATAAGAATCATGCGTGTGCACGAAATATTCTACTTAGACTAATCAAGATGACATGTGAACATAGACTTGCGGACTCAAAGAATTAAGTCACATGACCTGAGAAATCTTAACTCCAGCTCCTATAAGGTTCCTATGAAATTAGGTGGATTAAGGTCAAATCAAGTCCATCCTCAATATCTACTCATAACTTGGTTCAGAACCCAGTAGCTTTTCACCTTGCATATGCAAGATATGCAGATGAGGTGCAGATGACATGCTATGTAGATGAATGAAATGCAAGATTCTTTTTTCTTTCTTTCTTTTTGGATACAGAGATGATGTGCAAGAGTAAATAAGAAGCCTTTGATTTTGATATATATATATTATTTTGGTGAACCTCCTATGTTACAACAATTTACAAATGTTTTATAAGTATCATACAGATTATACTAGTGTATAAGTATATATATATATATTTTCATTTTTATCCATCTCGTAATTATTGCGTGGTATATACAAAAATACCTGAAAGTACGAGCTATAGGTAAAGTATATATGTAATATATACACACCCTATACTTAGTGTGTGCTATGTCCTCAAAGCACGAAAAGCGAGGAAGAAGACATAACTCGTGCTAAGCGTAGGAGAGCCAAAAGAGCAAAAATGTAGCAAAAATATAGAAGTCGTCCTGTCCCCCTATACTTAGTCTCTGGCAGCCTAAGTGTAGAAGAAGATCGAAAATGGGGCAGACGAGGTTCGAGGAGGGAAAGTGGATGAATACATATACAAGATGGGCATCGGGCCCCCCATACTTAGGCTCAGGTCAGCCTAAGTATAGGACGGAAGTGGTATGAGGACCGATGTGATATGGAGGATGTTCAGTGAATTGACTCAGGTGACTCTCCCCCTATATTTAGGATCTAGTCATCCTAAATACAGTTGTAGATGAAAATATATGGAGTTGGGGTGAGTGATTATAGTCGCGACAGGGAGGGAAAGAATGTACAAGAATGGCGGGTATGTACAGGGATTGTGGTCTGAATCTTTCTAGATGTTGCTGATGGTGAGAGTTCCCTGTTGCAAGGTCTCATGCATGGCTCTATGTGTATCTGTTGACTCTGTCTCGTGCATGAATACAATCTCCTCAACATGGACTAACTGTTCATTGGGTTCGACGAAGTGAATCAACAGTTGTCCATTTACTAGGAATGTCGGTGCGTCATCTGTAAGATCTGAGATCTCAACACATCCACTATCATGCACCGCACGGACAATAAATGGGCCAGTCCACTTGGATTTCAGCTTGCCTTGGAAAACCTTCAGCCTTGCATTGAACAACCATACCTTCTGTCTAGGAACAAAGGTCTTTCATTTGATATATCTATCATGCCAACGCTTTACTTTGTCCTTGTACACCAAACTGTTATCGTATGCTCGGTTTCTGACTTCCACAAGCTCGTTCAGATCCATGTCTCTCTATTTCTGCCCTAGGTGCATGTTCCAATTGACCTTTTGATTGCCCATTCTGATTTGTGCACTAACTCTATAGACAAATGGCACGGCTTCCCAAATACCATCCTGAATGGGGAGGTTCCTAACGGTGTCTTGTAAGCTGTCCGATAAGCCCATAGGACTTGATCCAAGATCTGAGACCAGTCCTTCCTATCTGGGCGGACAAGCTTCTGCAATATGGTTTTCACCTCCCTATTCGACACCTCAACCATGCCATTGGTCTGTGGGTGGTAAGGACTAGCGACACAGTGTTTGATGCTGTAATCCTTCAAGAGCTTCTTCACATCTCTGTTTACAAAGTGGCTACCCCCATCTGATATCAGCATTTTAGGGATCCCGAACCTAGAGATGATGTGATCTCTAATGAATTTACAGACAGTCCTGCTATCTGCGGCTCGGGTTGGGATAGCCTCCACCCACCTGGACAGATAGTCTACCGCAATAAGGATGTATTCGAATCCGTGGCTAACAGGGAATGGACCCATGATGTCGATGCCCCGGGCATCAAAGACATCACAAATGATGACATGCTGCATTGACATCTCATCCTTGGAACCAATGGCTCCTCCCATTCGCTGGCATACTGGGCACGACTTCGCAAAGGTGATCGCATTGCGAAATAGGGTTGGTCAGTATAAGCCACACTAAAGTACCTTCCATGCGGTCATCTTCTCGGAGTGGTGTCCTCCTGCCTCCAGACTATGGCATAAAGAAAGGACACTCTGATATTCCTCCTGAGGAATACACCGTCTCCAGACACAATCCGGTCCTTCAAAGAAAAGGATCAGATCCTCTCAATGATAATATCTCGAATCCGACTTCAGTCGGTCTATGTGGCTCTTGGCCCAATTTTCGGGAACTTTCTTGGAGAAAAGATAGTTCACGATATTGGCATACCTTGGGAGTGAGTCGACAACAAATATCGACTCGTCAAGGAAGGAGTCTCGAATTGGTGAATCCTCAGAAGCATTAAATTCCTCGAGACGAGAGAGGTGATCAGCTACTACGTTCTTCTTTCCAGGTTTATCACAGATGTCTAAATCAAACTCCTAGATAAGCAGAATCCACCTAAGAAGACGCACCTTCGCGTCCTTCTTTTCCATTAAGTAACGTAGTGCTGTGTGGTCAGTGAACACAATTACCTTGGATCCGATTAAGTGAGATCTGAATTTATCCAAGGCAAACACTACCGCAAGCATCTCCTTTTCCGCAACTGTATAGTTACGCTGAGCAGTATCAAGCACTTTGCTTGCGTAGTGTATGGCGAACGGGATGCCATCCCTCCTCTGTCCTAACACATCCCCAACAACAAAGTCTGATGCGTCCGTCATGATATCAAAAGGCAGAGACCAATCTGGGGCTTGTAGGATCGGGGCGTCCATGATCATTCTTCGTAGTAGCTTAAAGGCTTCAAGACATTTGTGATCAACAATAAACTCCATATCCTTGCCTAAAAGCTCAGTTAGCGGTCGGGCAATATTAGAGAAATCCTTGATAAATCTTCGATAAATTCTGACATGCCCGAGGAAAGACCGCAACTGTTTTACGTTGATTGGTGGCTGGAGTCGTCTGATCACATCCACCTTGGCAGGGTCAACCTCCATTCCTCTTTTGGAGATGACATGCCCCAACACAATGCCCTCCTTCACCATGAAGTGACTTTTCTCCCAGGAGAGCACCGGATTGACCTCACAACATCGCTTGAGGACTCGGTCCAGATTCCTAAGATAGGAATCGAAAGAATCGCTGTGGACCGAGAAGTCATCCATGAAGACTTCCAGGAATTCACCGACCATTTTGGCGAATACAACAATCATGCACCTTTGAAAAGTACCGGGAGCATTGCATAACCCAAAAGGCATGCGCCTGAAAGCATAGGCACCAAAGGGGCATGTAAACGTGGTTTTCTCCTGATCCTCCAGAGCTATGGCTACTTGACTGTAGCCCGAGAACTCGTCCAAAAAGCAGAAGAATTCGTTCCCCACAAATCTATCTAAGATTTGATTAATGAATGGTAGGGGGGAAATGATCCTTCTTCGTCGCAGCATTCAGGCCTCTGTAATCCACACAGACGTGCCGCGACGTGGGTATTCGTGTCACGATCTCTTCTCTATCTTCATTGGTGGTCATCTGAATTCCCGACTTTTTCGGGACAACATGGATTGGGGCCACCCATTTGGAGTCGAAGATGGGATAAATAAAACCCGCGTCACACCATTTCTCTATCTCCTTCTTTACTACCTCTCGTAAATTTGGATTCAGCCGACGTTGGAATTCACAAGAGGGTTTAGCCTCATTCTCCAAGTAGATATGGTGTGAACATAGAGCAAGATTTATCCCATGGAGATCGGAGATGCTCCAGCCTATCTCCTTGCGGTTTTTCTCCAGGATCTCTAGCAAGCGAGCTTCCTGCTCCTCGGTCAATCGCGAGCTGATGATGACCGGATACTTCTTCTCTTGTCCCACAAGGAAGGCATACTTAAGTATTGTGGGTAAAGGTTTGAGCTCAGGTAATGTTTGATCATCAAGGAAGTCTGGCTCAATCGAATCTGGCTCTATGCTGGTAGTGGCTGGATCAGTCTTTGAAATTGCTTCCACCAAGTCATTCGGCTCTGGAGTCGGATCTTCAAAGGTCTCCAAGCAATCAGCGAAAGCCACGTCCGACTCGTCATCCTCATCTTCTGATTGTCCTAAAGAGGGAGGACTAACAGGCCCAGCTGGGCCTCTAAGTCATCGAAGATGTAGGGTGATGCATATTCTGTGTTGTACTTGTTTCTAAATGCCTCGGAAACTAACTCATGCACAAGATCTTCTTCGGAGGAGAGGGACTCATCAGTGCAAGCTGGGTTCTGTCTCCATGACCCAACAATGTCTACATGAATGCAATATGCTTCAGATGAAGAGTACTCAGTGCTGGATTCTGAATCTGGTCTCTGCCATATGTCCTGCTTCATCTCAAGTTCCTCGTCTTTTCCTGGAGTTTGGAACTGGATTTTCCCAATCATATAATCAAATAAGGCCCCTGCTGTTCTGAGGAAGGGCCTTCCTAATATGATATGGGAATCTCTCCAATTGCGAGGGGTCTCCATATCAAGGACTGTAAAGTCCACCATGTACTCCTTACCCTTGACTTTTATGACAATGTTCCTCAATTCTCCTTGGGACCTCTTGGTTGATTTGTCAACAAACTTAAGTAAGGCTCTGGATTTCCTAAGAGGTTCGAGATTCAACCGCTCATAGAGGGCTGTAGGCATTAAGTTAGTTGAGGATCCGTTGTCAGGGAGAGTGCGTGCAAACACAGTGTCATCGACATGGCTCACCACATAATGTGCATCCATGTCTCTTCGTTTCCTTGGAAACAAATTCTTTATTGCACAAGCAGTGGCTACTGACAGAATGTGTTTCTCAACACAGCTTTTGGTCTTCCTGCTGGCCCTAGTAGGTGTGCATCCCACCTTAAGGTATTTCTGAAATGCAGTTGTCATCTCCACATACTTGTCAAAAGGGATTGTGATCTTGATGTGTTTATTGCAAAATTCTACCATCTTAGGGTCATCTTTTTGTGTTTTTTTACTTTTCTTCTTTCCACCCTTAAGATCTCAGGGAAAAGGGATTATTGATGCCAACTCAGATTCTGAAACTGAAAGATTTTCATTTAAACTAGGAACTGAGTTCTTTACAGGACTCCGAAATTGAAACTGACTCGGACTCTGACTTTGACTAAAAGAAAATTTCTGCTGCAAAACCAGTGATGCATTCTCCGCTACTATTGGGACATCCTCCTCAGATGGAGGTGCGGGCTCTTCATTGGTCTCGCCAGACTCACTGTTGGTACGGTTCTCCTGCTTCTTGGAGGACTCAGAAGTCCTCTTCTTCTACCGGTGGTGGTGGTGATGCTGCTCCTCTGCCTCCAAGTTTGCCTCAGGTAGAGACTTGGCAGCTTCTTCCTTCGGTGCCCGTGCCCGATCAGGTACGATCATGGTCCTTTCGCTCCTGAGGGACATACGATTTACATTATCATACGAAAGGATCTCATGTTCAGATAAAGAATTATCTGAATAGTATACCTGATCACGTGATCGGTTTTGGCCTTGATTCAAGCTATTCGGGTTGGCCTGAACGTGAGCGGGAAATGGGGTCTTTGGCACCATATGCTGGTCCTGGGTACGGGAGACACGATTTAAATCGGTTCTCATATCCAGATAGTTATTCTGAATTTGTTGGACCCTATTAGTCAGGGTTTGGATCGCCAAGGTGAGGGACTCCAATCCACCAGTGGGCTGGGCTGGTTGGTGTTGATTCGAGGATGAGTTCTTGTACTGGCCCTACTGGCCATGCCTATACTGCTACTGTTGATGGGAAGGTGGAGGGCCCTGCTGGCCCGAGTGGAATGTGCGTGATGCTTCTAGTGCTGCTGAGGTTGGTACCCTGGTACCCTTGTCCAGGTCAGGACTGTACGAAGCGCGGTGCAGGGACGGAGCTGGTTTCTTGGTAAGCTAGGGAAGGTCGGTGGGGTTGATCGTTCCCTATCCCCGACTGTCTACCGATGGGGTCTTGGTTGTACCACAGCGCGTTGATCTCGAACACCTGCAGAGGCTCCTCGTATCCTATCTCCACTTGTGGGGGTGTGTGCTGGTCCTGCTGAGTGTATGTATGCTCCTCTACCTAGCTACTCTTAGGCCCCGGTGCCTGTTCCTGTACAAGATGAACTCGTTGTACAGGTACATGTGGTGCATAAGGGGCAGGTAGTTGTATCTTCGCTACCTTCTCAGTAAGTTCCTCCACTTGCTTCGGCAAACGTGAGAGTGCCTCAAGGTCAGTGACCCTCTTGTGAATCTGCTTGACCATGGTTAATTTGTTTGCTATTATCCCCATGCTGGGGATGAGGTCGTCTGTCAGATCCGCTACAGTCCTTCGAGTTGTCTCGTTGGATAGGCTTGAAGGAGACAACTGATAGGCCCTGGTGGCATGAGATCTGCCTGTTTCCACCATCTGCTCAAGGATCTTCCATATAGCATCTTCATATTTGTTCAGATAGATTCCTCCACATGCGGCACTCACTAACCCCTGCATCTCCGGGGTCATGCCACAGAACAAGGTCTGGACTAAGATCACTTTTGTAATGCCGTGGCACGGGCATTTCTCAGTCAAATCATTAAATCTATCCTAAGCTTCATGGAATGGTTCATTGGGTCCCTGGGAGAAACTAGCGATCTTGGTTCTCATCTAGTTAGTCCTACTGTATGGGTAGAACTTCTTCAAGAATAGGTCCTTGAACTGCATGCATGTAGTACATCTCACCCCGAGAGTCTCCTCTTGTCCTGGGTAAAGAAGATGATCTTGGTTGACATATTAAAGAAGGGATTCATACCGAGGCGATGGTCTTCCTCGGTTAGATCAGAGGAGAGAAAAGGGTTAGTATGAGAGTAACCACCTTAGGTTTGAGGGATCCAAAACTCAAGAGGGTCATGAGCTCTGGTTGGTCCAAGTTGCGCTTGGGCCAGTGAAGATGAGCTTCGTGGGGGGCTCAAAGAAAGATTGGTGAAAAGGGAGTCGATATCCCCCCAGTCAGTCATCTTGGATTGGTGAGAAGAAGAATCGGGAGTTCTAAGTGGAAGATAGGATTTTACTCCTACCTGAAGCAAGCAATTGAATCCAAACCCTGTATTTTCACACTCAACACGGTGAAGGACTCGAAACCGAGTCTGATTAATTTGGTTGATTTTAAGTGTGAGTTTGTTAGACAAATAGCAAAGGTTATGCGGCCTAGAGGGGAGTCGACTACAAGCCGGATGCGTCTCCCCTGTTTAACCTGTCGCCTTAGATACCAACGCCCTTCCTTTCTTCGCTCCTGTCCCCAGCCGAAAGTTCAAGGACCTGCCTCTATCTACCTATAGAGTAGGCGGAGGCTGACAAGGCTGTAACTTCACCCCTATCTACCTGCAAGCACATGCGGAGGCTACTAGCAACTTGTCGCGGTGCACTGCAATTTCACCCCTATCTACCTACCGGAGTAGGCGGAGGCTACTTGGCGATGATCAGTTGAACCTAAATCTCAACCGTTGATATTTGCTCGGATCAGGGTACGCGATATGGAAAGAGGGGATTTTTGACTCTGCCTAGGGTGCTCACACACTCTAGTACCCTCACTCAGGGGTACGCGATATGGAAAGAGGGGATTTTTGACTCTGTCCTAGGGTGCTCACACACTCTAGTTCCCTCATTCAGCCTGAAAACAAGGTCAGGGTTAATTTCCCGCAAGTAGAATTTTCGATTTTATTGATTTTTTTGGTCAATTTTGTTTATAAGTCCCGGTTTTAAGTTAGGTTATCACTGATTAAGTCCAACCACACGGCATTCCTATCGTCCAGTCCCAATTTCCTTTTTACCTAAGTTTTGAAAACCAAGAGAAAGGAGTCGAGAAAAGCGATGTACGATAAATCAATGATGATATGCCAAGTTGAGAAGACTTACAGTGATCCCTTCGCTTTTATGCAGGATGCAGAACAGAATTGAAAACTTTTTACACTATATGCAAATGCAGACGATAAAATTCGCTCCTAGACAAGCAAGTTTATTAACGAGTGAAGCACATATTAAATTTGACTAGATCTACGGTCTAAGTGCGTCTTTTATGTGTGATGTGTGGTCCTAGAATATTACGAGCACAAGCAAGTCCTAAAGTGGCTCGAGGAGCCTCTAGTGCAAGCCTAATCTAAAAAGCAATCCACACAGCACAAGGGGACACGTTTCCACTATTTTTACACATGCGAGAATCCAAATGGGAACCACTGGAAAGAATGCAAAAAATAATGAAAAATAACAAGATTACAAGACCTCACAATCACTCAAAATGTTCAAGTGCAAGCTCCTCGAAGTGCCTTCGACTCCTCGTGTTCCTCGCACAAAAACGAATTGAGGTCAGATAAAGGACGACACAAAATACTCAGAAATAAAGGACAGAAAAATGTTAACAAGAAAACCGAGAATCATACTACCTGAGGATTGGAAATCAAACACTCAAAAATTCTCTAGAAATTAACCTAAGCCGAGCCTCCCCGACAACGGTGCCATTTTGATGTGCGTGTGACTACCCTTGTGAATTCAATCAAATTAACAATCAAACTAATGGTTATATTCGTTGCAGTTAGATAATATGTCAAAAATACCACTTTTAATTAATGTTTAATTAATCACGAGCGGCATATTTATTTTACTTGGGCAAGCCCAAGGTCAAACTCAGGGAGGCAGCTGTCTCCTTAGGTAAATTTTAAGGGAATTCGGGGGTCAGATTTTCAGAGGAGTATTTTTGGTATTTTTAGCAAATTTTAAATAATAAAGGACAAACAAATGCAATTTTAGGCTAATTTTACAAGTTAAATCAGAAATGTGGTCAAATGAAGTCCAAAAATTATAAAACTTGGCCAGAATATGGCATGCAATGAAATTAAGCTATATTCATTTTTTGGATTTTTCTGTCACTTTATGAATTTACTGTGAATAAAATATGAATGCAAGGTGATTTTTACATAATTAGTTTTAATAAATACCAAACACATTATTTCTAGATATTAAAATTACCCTAGATAGATCTAAGTATGATGAATCTAGGAAAATTAATAAACCTAAAATTCAATGTGAATTGGACCCATTAAAAATAAATTAAGGAAATCACTAATTAGTTTGTTCAAGCCTCGTGATGCGTACAAATGCAATGATTTTTGCGTTTAATGTAAATTAATTCTCTTAAGTCTAATGTGATTTTTTGATGATTTTTGGAGCAAAGAGGAATTTAATATGAATTAAAAGGCACGTAGTGGGCAAAATATGGAAAAGTTCACCAATTTAACAATATTAAATTCCAAGGATGTCACAAAAATGAAACACGTGTCACATAAGATAAAGGATAGGATAAGCTACATCATGTAATTTTTAGAATTGAAAAGATAGGGACCAAATTACAATTACAAAAAATAAAATTACTGAAATTAAATGTGCTGACAAGGACTTGAATACAATTACCTATAATGCGGGGGATGTGGATGTATTTTTCCCATAGAGTCACGCGCTCCTCGCGTGACACACCTGGCAGGGACCAAAATGTAATTTTCAAAACTTCCGAGGGTCTCTGTGCAAAATACCCAAACCCTCACGTGGGAAGGACACACATGACTAGGCTCGAACGTCTTTGAGGCTCGAGCGGAGGCTTGGGAAGCCTTGGAGTCTCGGATTAGCCTCGGGTCTGCTTTGGGTGCTCCGAGCCTATGGTCGGAGAAGAGGCTCGGAGCTCGCAACGTGGCACAATCTAGACCGCTGGATCAAGGTGCATCCAACGACGGTTGGAGCTGCTATCGTGACGTACCTAGGGACCTTCAGACCGTGATGATTTAACGATGTGGATGAAGTCAATGTGGCGTGATGCGAGGCGACAGATCCTCACGCGATCTAACAGCGATTAGGTGTCGAAGGAGATGGCGACTGATGACCTAAAAATCCCTTGCGATCCGAGTGAAGGTATAAATCAGGGTCGTTGTGACCCGAATCGCGAGGCTAAGTCAACAAGAAAATCGAAGACCACCAAATATAAGAAATCAAGCAAATCAAACCAAATAGTGGTCTCGCTATTTTATTTAACCTGGTATAGCGACCATGATCGAACTCAAGCAGCACAGATTGGCTAAGAGCCTACGAAGTAGTAGAGAATCAAAATAAAATAAAATAAGATTTTTGGTGGATTTTTATTTTTTTAAAACTTTTTTATGATTTTTAATTATAAAGAAAATATGAAGGAAGGGGAAAAGTGACAAACAACAAATTATTTAACAACACAAAATAAGTCAGAAAATTAAGATAAATTTTTTTTTGGGTTTTATGATTTTTCAAATGTTTTTGGTAATTTTCTCAGATTTTTAAGAATTTTAGTTGATTTTATAAAAATGAAATAAGGCAAAAACTAGAAATCAATGTGCAACCAAAATCAAACGGCTATTTAAAATAAATAAATAGCCTATAAAATTCCAGTGGTAATTTTATCATAAAGTAAAAATAAAAACCTAACTAATGGAAAAGAAATTGCATTTTTTGAATTTTTAGGAATTTTTAATAATTTTTATGAATTTTTTAGAGTTTTTCAATTTTATGGGTTTTATAAACCTAAATAAATAAAAATTGCACAGAATCAAGAATACAACAAAACAAGCTAACACTAATTTTTTTTAGAATTTTTGAGTCTTTTTTAATATTTTTAGTTAATTTTTAAATTCAAACAGGAGTAAAATAATTGGTTTTTGAATTTTTAAAAATAAATAATCAAAATGTCCCAAAAATTCACTGAAATTTTTACATAATGGCAGGGGCCACGTGTCCAAATTTCGCAAAATTTGGGTGAAAATTACTATTTTATTCAAGCCAAATCAATATCCTACAGCATACACAGACCTAAGTGTAAAGAAAATAACTTCCAAGGGCCAAAGATTAACAAGTATTAAAAGTATAGGGCCAAATCTGCAAAAATCCCAAATCGCACGAGGTTGGCACGTGAATCAGTCACGGAAGGGGCATAAGTGTCATTCCAATTAATAAAGATTCAAACAGTAACACCCATAAAGTTCAGGAAGAAAGGTGCAAAAATGCCAGAGGGCACGTGACAAACCACGTGAACCACTTTCACAGGGACTAACTTGCAAATTACAGAAACTTAAGGTCCCGAATGCAATTTATACAAAATAAAGACAATGACAAAACATATTTACAGGAGTACTAAATAAATGCAAAAACTAAGGAGGGCCTAAGTGTAATTTACCCCTTTATTAAAGATCCAACGGCCAATGGGCTTCGCGTGAGATCAGATGGCTATGATTAGGCTGCACCCCTTGAGCGATGGACGCTCAGGATTAGATCCTCAGATGGATCCAACGGCTGCAATCCTCTGATGATGGACGATTGGGATCAGAACTGGCGAGGATGCTCGATCGGACGGCTGGGAGGGTTCCTGGAAGAACAGCTCGCCGACGATCTTCGACCGACCAATACGCGCGCCTGGGGGCTCCTCTGGGGCTGCTCTGATGGGAGAAACAAAGCTCGAGGATGTCCGCAGCTGATGGTCTGCTCTAATGGGGCCGGGAGGTCCTGGAGGACCCCGGCGACGTCAAGGACCTAGAGCGGCTATGCCTGGGTGCTTGGACCTCCAGATGAAGTCTGTTCTTCTTCAATCCTACACAAAACGAAAGCTGGGTATAAGGCAAAATGCCTAGACCCGGTTACGGGCGGAATGGGTGGCTGGGTAAGGCAGAGTGATGCTCTCCGGCGAGGCGACGAAGGAGGAGAGCGATGGTCCTATTCCGGGATGAACCAGGAGGAGTGAAGGGGTGAAGAATGTGAAGAGGAGTCTGGCGAAGGTGAATGGCTAGTCGGAATGGCAGATGGATGGTCGGAGGACGCACGATGGTCTGATGAAAGCATCTGGCCGTGAATCGAAAAATCTAAAATTAAGGAAAACTAATGCCTAACTACGCTACCTGATGGAGGAGATCGTCTGGGCTAGAGGTGATGGACCTTCGGGGGTCTTTGCTTCAATGGGGCGATGCGTCCAGAGGCTCGATCTCACCGGAGGCGGAGCATGGCGAGAAGCTCGCCGGATCTGAGGCCAGTGGCCTCGGTCCCTCACTGCTGCATGCTCCCTCGCTAGCTGTCACTCAAAAAAGGAGGATGGAGGTCACTGGAGCTGAAGACGATGGCCAAAGATGCATAAAAAGTTGCAGCTCTGGCGAGTTATATACGGTGAAGGGTCCGAGAAGACAGGCATGGAGCACACGGATCGAGGGATGGATTCCTAAGGGATATGGCAGGCGTGGATCGCGTGTCATCCTTTGACAGTCGGAGACTCAAATCAACACAAACGGAGGTCGGATCGACTCAGGAGAAATCTGGGAAATCGGGTTGAAACGAGGATCCGTGGGAAGAGTGGTCCAGGGGGGGAGTTGACCGGGGGTCAACAATCCCCCGTGGACCAATCAGATAACTCCAAGTCAAAATTATTTATAAATTCAAAATAAAATAGAAAATGATTTTATTTAAAAATATTTACAATATAAAAAATGTTTATTTATTTTCAAACAATTTTAGTGATATTTATTTATTTTTTTGAAAAAGAAAATATGTTATATACATTATATAATATTTATACAGGTATAAAATACCTATGTATTTTATACTTTTATTTTTATTATTTTATTTTTGTACAAATACCTCAATTTTATATTTTATTTTTGTACAACATAAAATGTAGAGTATAAAATAATTTTTATTTTATTTTTATTAATTATTTACAAAAGTGAAATAAATAAATAAAGATACATATATACATGGCTTATGTACAATGTGGAGAGAGAAATTATTTTCTTTTTGTTTTTATTTAATTTTTCTGATTTTTATTTTATTTCTATAAATATATATAAATTATGAGAAACACATCTTTATTTTTATTTTTATTTTTATGAAAATAAAATATATACACTAAGAAGGAAATATGCACAATGATGAATGGCCCTATCTCTCTCTACTTGTTTTATCTAGTGATTAGGCCCATATTGGGCCCTCTCTTGGGTTTAGGTCACTCAATATTTACTCTAAATATTTCCCTCTTTTTCTTTATTTCTTTATTCTTTTATTTTTACACAAAAACATGTTAATTATTGAATATTAACAAAGCATGCCTATTTGGTAATTTATTGTATTTACAGCTATCTACATGGTGTTTTGCAAAGATAAATAGCTAAAATAAAAGAATAAAGAGTGATGAATGAGTATTCATCACCCCCCTATACTTTCCTTTTGCTAGTCCCTTAGCAAATACTTATTTGAAAAAGAAGTGAAAAAGAAAAAGGAAAAGAAAAAGAAGGGAAAAAGAATGAATCAATGCTGATTATTAAACTTGTCTTCATTAAATTGAAGTATGGAGCTCAGTCAGATCTTTGAATTATTAATTTGTCAGAACCTTATTTGGACTTAGGTTTAAAACTTAACAGCCTCTATGTTCCACTAATCTATAGTCAAGACTCCTCAACGATCCAGATCAGAACAATTCTACATACACAAACTCTGATGACCATGAATCTTTTCTTGTACGGTATAAGTGAGGTCTAGCTCTCCACCTCAGAAATGGCAAAATGACAACCCTCCCCAACAAGGTAACTCTAATACCCTAGTCTGGCAACTCTTTCCTCGAGGCGTATTCCCTTCTAAGTTCAAGTTCAGCTGGCTCAAGAAGAGGAGAAAGAAGAGAATCGACCATGGCCAGTGTAGCCATGTATCCTAGGGAGCTCAACCAGTGTAGCTAAGTCTCCCTGCTGCAAGCTTCATGAGATGGAACATGGATAACATAAGCTTTGCTTTATTTGACTATATACACTCCGGTGGGATTATCATTTTCTCTCAGACGCACCACTTTTTTGGAATTATTCTTTTCTTTTTGTATTTTTTTGATGTGCACATTTACAACATATCTACATAGTGCAACATATATACATAAGGAGTTTTTCCTCTTGAGCCAGTAGACTATCCCTCTTTTGAAGTTTTATTGCAACCCACAACTCCTGTCGTTAGACCTCACGACTACGAGACCAAGTTGAGACACACTTCCTTCACTATAAGAAGAAAAGAGGTTCCGCCTAGAAGTACTACCCTCATATGCTACCCCATGTCAAAGAAGACTGCCTCCTCACCACCTCATCCGTAGAGAGCTCGGTGTAAAGTGCTGGTCCAAGTAAAGCCATTGTCTATAAAAGTCATGTTTGCGTTGTTAAGTGTTTTACTTAGGCTCGTCGAGATGACATATGATCAGAGCCTAGTGGACTCAAAGAATTAAGTAACCATGGACCTAAAAAGTCTCAACCCTAAGCCCTATAAGGTTTCTCTTAGAATTAGGTGGATTAAGATCGTAACCAAGCTCTATTTTTCAATTTAATTCCAGGCTAGTTTAAATGTCAACTATGATTCAGAAAAACTGTACAAATATTTACAAAGAGGCAATTTTTACAAAATTTTTAAACATATGCAAAATTTTTGAAATGTTTGAAAACTTGGATGCATGCATGAATGCATAAGTTTTGCAAAATATTTACACAAATTTACACAAGGTTTTTGCAAACTTTTTATTTTTCAAACATTTTACAAAAATTTTGTACTCTATATATAATTTTGATATGAAAAATATTTACAAACTCTTTACACAAAAGATTTTTACAAACATTTGTACAAAAATAATTTGTATAAATAGCCATGTATGTGCAATAAAGAATTTTATTTACAAGAATTTTTTTAAATTTTTATGGATTTTAAGGGTTTTTAGCCATTTTTATTTATTAAAACACTCACACAAAGTACGAGTTATGGCTAAAGTATATATGGAATATATACGACACCCCCTATACTTAGCTCGAACGATGTCCTCATAGTGAATCAAGAGCGATGAAGAAGACATAACTCATGCTTAGTATAGGGAAGTGAAAAGAAAGGTTATATACAAAGACGAATGAAAGAATAGAAATGAAAAGGAATCTCGAGGTTTCCCCATATACTTAGGATCAAATAATCCTAAGCATAGCAGGCTGTACACAAAGGGAAATCCGAGTGGAGAATGTACAGGATCTACCTCCCCTATACTTAGGGTAAAATATCCCTAAGTATAGGCAACAAAACAGAGGTAGAAATAAATGAAGAAGAATATATACAAGATGGAAGGGCATCACTCCCCCTATACTTAAGGTGAAGAATCCTTAAGTATAGGCAATGAAACAGAGGTAGAAAGAGACAAAGAAGAATATATACAAGATGGAAGGGAATCACTCCCCCTATACTTAAGGTGAAGAATCCTTAAGTATAGGCAACGACAGTAGTAATGAAACAAAACGAAAGGATCAACTCGGTGTTTACACCCCCTATACTTAGGATGAGGTATATCCTAAGTATAGCAAAATAATTCTAAGCGAGACCTGGGGTGAAAACAAAAACGGAAGAAAGAACGATCAAATCATGAGAAAACACGTATATACAAAAGTGGACAATGTTGAGGTGCCTCTCAACAAGCGCTAGATTTTACGCCCCTAGCTGGGCGCAAATGCTAGGATAAAGCTGTGTCAAGGTTCATGACGTCATCTATAAGGCAAATGTCGTATTGTCATCGCAGTCTCGTTATGAGAACAACGACGAAATCAACAATGTAAATGAAAACACCCAAATAAGCAATCAGGCGGGTGTCAGCTACCAGGCAATGATATGGGAGGATGTGATCGTGATCCGATAGCACAAAAGAAATTATCGGCTCAATATCAGACTGGAATGGAAGTGTAGAGCCGAAGAAATCAAACATGGAGAACGAAGGATCAGTCATGGAGTCCTCCACGTTAATCACTATCTCAAAACGTTATGGAAGCTGAAGATTAGGAGACTGAGAAGAGAGAGTGATATCTGATGCAGAATATGAAGAAATGTCAGGATCATCGTCGAATACCTCAAAGATAGGATCATCCTCACAAGGGTCGTCGAGGAGAGACAACTCAGAATCAGAAAGATCGGAAGACTCGATTTCATGATCCGACAGATCGGATACACTCTCAGAAAGTGAAACCGAGTACACAACATATGGTGCATCCTCCCGCTGATAACCCTCGGGGAGTGATGCAAGATCATCGTTGAGAAATGGAGGATCAGGATACGAATGGAGAACTGTGCTGCTGTCTAGCGCCCACTCTGTATACCAAAATGTCTCATCAGCTAAGTCTACCTCTAATCAATCTGGAAACTGGAGAAGGTACATGTCATCAACGCGGAAGCTGTCGAAGTAACTGAAACTGTTCCTCGCGCTGCGACAATGCTGGATGTCATCTGCTCCTCATGGAATGGATCTAGCTCATCAATCTGGAGGAGAGAAGGCTCAAATACAGGAGTATCTATATCTGTCATCGCAGAGTGGTATCCCTCATCGAGCTCTGTCTGCTGGGATGAGTCATAATATCCTTCTAAGTCAGAGAAGTATCTCTGCAAAGTAGAAGCTGAGTCATCTGGAAATGGACACTGAAGTGTCTGGACTGATGGTTGTAGTAGTGGGGGTTCCTCCATCTCCTGGAATATCAGAAGATCTGATATCCAAGACTCGTCAACTGAAAAGTTCGGGGCTGACCCGAACTCTCGCTGGAAGACCAACGGGAACTCGATTAATCTCTAGGTCAGAATATCCACTATGGCAGTCGTGTCCTCTATCATCTGTGCTGTAGCAGCATCTACGTCCTCGATCGGGTGTGCAGAAGTGGTATCCTCATGATGTGCAACACACCCAACTGGTACTGCATCATCCTCGTGTGTTGTCCCGACTACTGCATCTTGTGAAGATGGTCTCTGTGAAAGTGATATCGAGTTGGCCTCAAGTGTCTCAATGTCAGAATTGTGGTGTGAACCACCACACGAGGTCACGACCAGTGCGATCTGATCCGCGATCATCCCCCTCATGGAGATCTCGATAAGGTCAGTCGGTGAAAGTCCGTGCTAGGGAAATCTCCTCAAGAGGCCAAGAAACCTTAGCCATGCATCATGCAGTGGCTCCTGGGGTTCTACTGAATAATCCATGATCAAAGACTGCATCATATCTTCTCTACGCTGGGGATAATATCTCTGTAGAAACTCGAACCGTAAGTCTCCCCACGCAACGAATCTCCTTCCCAATCTTATGTGTCATTTCATGGCTCTGCCCTGAAGTGAAAATGGGAAGGTCTTCAACATCAACTCCTCCGCAGTGATATCTGAATATGTCTGGCTCTCGCAGAACTCCTCGAACTCTGACAAATGAAGATATGGCTCCTCGTGCACCTCCCCTGAGAATGTCGGCACTCTCTGTATATACTCCAAGTCAAGAATGAATCAACTAAATGCAGAAGCTAATGGAGCTCCCTAGCTCGTATGCTCATTGGTCATCTTGTCGTTGGAGACGTCTGATACTCGCATCTGCTCTCTGTGATCGTGTGTGGAATGCACTCTCAATCCAGCAGTGAAATCATCCAGGTCTCGCATCTGCTCAATCTGATCTCCGCGGACGTGGAGCGCAGCATGCCCAGAAGAAGGGTGGGAAAGGGTGGGAGAGAATGGAAGGTCGGTCAGTGATCCGACCTCCCTCGAAGGTGGACTGGAATGATGGATATGAGAAGAAGAAGCCGCAAGAGTCGGCGAGAAAGTAGTGCGATCCATCATCCCGGGGTAGAGAAGAAGAATAAGAAAGAAGACTGAAGGGAGCGTGGGAGGTAGAAAGATAGATGAATAGATGAAGGAGAAGAAGGCGGATGGGATATCAGGAAAGCAAAACCCCCAATTCACCAACGCACGCGGAGCTGATGACCGTAAAGGTTCGGTCTTTTATCTTGTTGTTTTTATTTTGGTGATAAGACAATCTATCAAAGAGATTAGCGACCTGTTTAGGAATCCGACTCCCCCAGGAGACTGTCCTGATCCCAAACTAGATATTTCCCAGCTAGTACAAACCGCAGACCGTTTACCGGCTACCTGATCGGTTCACTCTGTTAAGGATATCGCGACCTCCTTCACCGGAGACCGGAGCGATCCTCACTGGAGAACGACTAGATCAAAATCAGTAGTCTGAAAGAGGGTCGGATATGGCTCTATACTAGGGTACGTGTCACTCTCTTGCTCATACAAACCATCCAATGAGGGGATTGCTCTCCCAAGATAAATTATTAATCAGTGTCTCCTAAGATCCAGTTTGATTAACAGTCCCTATTTTATTGTTTTTGTTTTTAGATCTTTTTCAAATAAAACAATCGCCTAATGAGTTTTTCGATTCTCCTGATTTTATTAAGTCCAAGAAAATGGGGGGGGGGGAGAAGACGAAAAAGACGACGCGCGATGAAATCAATGATGCATGCTGAGTAAGAATGCATACCTTTCCTCCAACTTTCTACATGCAAAATGATCCGTGCAAAATTGAAAGACAGGAATTAAATCTAACCTAAATGATGCAACGAGGAAAACGACCTTAACAGGAATTTCTATACGTGAAGAACAGGAGCTAACGGGTCAACGGGAGGGGTCGGGGTCCGGTCTCTGATGCCGATCAGTGTCCGCCACAACGGATCCTGCCAATGCTGTATACAGCCTCTAGCGGCACGTGACCCCTCGAGTGACCAGGTTAGCTTTTTATTAATTAATTAATTAATTAAGGTCCAATTAACGGTCTATAGGAACAAGCAATCTTATTAAGGTTGGGCCATAATTAATTACATCATAGAGCAAGAAATTCCTAAGCTAAGGCTAAATCCTCGATAAATTAAAATAAAATAAAAAGGTGAGAAAAACAAAATCCGGCAAAAACCGTGGTGAGGGCCCCTGAGCACACCAGTGCTCGGCGAAACAGACCCCGACAATCACCACAAAGTCTCTGAGAGTCCTGTTTGTACATGTATTATTACAATGATAATGAACTGAAAATGAAACTAATCTAAGCTACACTAAGCTACAACTAAGCTCCCGAACACTTCTGCTTCCTCTCTCGCACTCTCCTGTGGCTCTATACAGAAAAGAGCCGCTTCCAAGTGTCGCGGTTGCGTCGAATTCCCGAAGAAAGCTGCCTCGATCCTCGAGCCCTCATAAAGAAGTCAATAGAGGTGCATCAATCCACAGTTATTATAATAGTAACAATAAAAATAAAAATAAAATGACAAATATGAGCAAAAAATAAAAACAAAACACAAATAAAAACAAACAAGAATAAAAATAAAAAGAAAACAAATAAAGAAAAAGAAAATAAAAGAAAAAGAACAAAAGCCGCGAAAGAAAGAAAAACCGTGAAAAAGCTGCGAAACAAAAATCGAAAAAGAAAATGATTACTAAACTGTGCTCCCCGGCAACAACACCATTTTGATGACCTAAAAATCCATTGCGATCCGAGTGAAGGTATAAATTAGGGTCGTTGCGACCCAAATCGCGGGGCTAAGTCAACAAGAAAATCGAAGACCACCAAATAAAAGAAATCAAGCAAATCAAACCAAACAGCGGTCTCGCTATTTTGTTTAACCTGGTATAGCGACCAGGGTCGAACTCAAGGAGCACTGATTGGCTAAGAGCCTACGAAGTAGTCGAGAATCAAAATAAAAAAAATAAGATTTTTGGTGGTTTTTTTATCTTTTTTTAACTTTTTTATGATTTTTAATTATAAAGAAAATATGAAAGAAGGAGAAAAGTGACAAATAACAAATTATTTAACAACACAAAACAAGTCAGAAAATTAAGATAAAATTGTTTTTGGGTTTTATGATTTTCAAGTGTTTTTGGTAATTTTCCCATTTTTTAGGATTTTTAGTTGATTTTATAAAAATGAAATAAGGTAAAAACTAGAAATCAATGTGCAGCCAGAATCAAAAGGCAATTTAAAAATAAATAAATAGCCTATAAAATTCCAGTGGTAATTTTATAAAAAATAAAAACCTAACTAATGGAAAAGAAATTGCATTTTTTTGAATTTTAAGAATTTTTAATAATTTTTATAAGTTTTTCAAAGTTTTTCATTTTTATGGGTTTCATAAATCCAAATAACACAATAATTGCACAGAATCAAGAATACAACAAAACAAGCTAACACTAATTTTTTAGAAGTTTTAGAGTCATTTTGTTATTTTTAGTTTATTTTTACCTTCAAATAGGAGCAAAATAATAGGTTTTTGAATTTTTAATAATAGAAAATCAAAACAAAAATGTCTCAAAAATTCATTGAAATTTTTACAAAGTGGCAGGGGCCACGTGTCCAAATTTCACAAAATTTGGGTGAAAACTACTATTTTATTCAAGACAATCAAGATCCTACGGCACACATGGACCTAAGTGTAAAGAAAATAACTTCCAGGGGCCAAAGATTAACAAGTATAAAAGTATAGGGCCAAATCTGCAAAAATCCCAAATCGCACGAGGTTGGCACATGAATCAGACACGGAGGGGCATAAGTGTCATTCCAAATAATAAAGATTCAAACAGTAACACCCATAAAGTTAAGGAAGAAAGGTGCAAAAATGCCAAAGGGCACGTGGCAGACCACGTGAACCACTCTCAAAGGGACTAACTTGCAAATTACAGAAACTTAAGGTCCTGAATGCAATTTATACATAATAAAAACAACATCAAAACATATTTACATGACTACTAAATAAATGCAAAAACTAAGGAGGGCCTAAGTGTAATTTACCCCTTTATTAAAGATCCAACGACCAAGGGGCTTCGTGTGAGATCGGACATCTATGATTGGGCTGCACCCCTTCGGCGATGGACGCTCAGGATTAGATCCTCAGATGGATCCAACGGTTGCGATCCTTAGATGATGGACGATTGGGATCAGAACTGACGGGGATGCTCGATCGGACGGCTGGGAGGGTCCCTGGAAGAACCACTCACCGACGAACTTTGACCAGCCAATACACGCGCCTGGGGGCTCCTCCGGGGCTGCTCTGATGGGTGAAACAAAGCTCGAGGACGTCCGCAGATGATGGTCTGCTCCGATGGGGCCGGAAGGTCCTAGAGGACCCGGCGACGTCAAGGACCTGGAGTGGCTGTGCCTAGGTGCTTAGACCTCCAGATGAAGTCCGTTATTCTTCAATCCTGCACAGAACGAAAGCTGGGTCGAGGGCAAAATGTCTCGACCCAGTTACGGGCGGAATGGGTGGTTGGGTAAGGCGGAGCGATGCTCTCCGACGAGGCGACGACGGAGGAGAGCGATGGTCCTGTTCCAGGATGAACTAGGAGGAGTGAAGGGGTGAAGAACGTGGAGAGGAGTCCGGTGAAGGTGACTGGCTAGTCGGAATGGTAGATGGATGGTCGGAGGACGCACGGTGGTCCGATGAAAGGTTCTGATCGTGAATCGAAAAATCTAAATCTAAGGAAAACTAATGGCTAACTACGCTACCTGATGGAGGAGATCGTCTAGGCTAGAGGTGCTGGACCTTCGGGGGTCTTTGCCTCAATGGGGCAACACGTCCAGAGGCTCGAGCTCGCCGGCGGCGGAGCACGGCGAGAAGCTCGCGGATCTGAGGCTAGAGGCCTCGGTCCCTCACTGCTACACGCTCCCTCGCTAGCTGTCACTCAAGGAAGGATGATGGAAGTCACTGGAGCCGAAGGCGATGGCCAAAGATGCGTGAAAAGATGCAGCTCCGGAGAGTTATATACGGTGATGGGTCCGAGAAGATGGGTGTGGAGCGTGCGGATCGAGGGATGGATCCCTATGGGATATGGCGGGCGTGGATCGCGGGTCATCCTTCGATAATCGGAGCCTCAAATCAACGTAAATGTAGGTCAGATCGACTCAGGAGAAATCAGGGAAATTGGATCGAAACAAGGATCCGCGGGAAGAGTGGTCCGGGGGGAGTTGACCAGGGGTCAACAATCCCCCGTGGACCAATGAGATAATTCCAAGTCAAAATTATTTGTAAATTCAAAATAAAATAGAAAATGATTTTATTTAAAAATAATTACTAAATAAAAAAAATTATTTATTTTCAAACTATTTTTTAGTGATTTTTATTTATTTTTTTGAAAAAGAAATATGTTATATACATTATATAATATTTATACATGTACAAAATACCTATATATTTTATACTTTTATTATTATTATTTTATTTTTGTACCAATACCCCAATTTTATCTTTTATTTTATAAAACATAAAATGTAGAGTATAAAATAATTTTTATTTTATTTTTATTAATTATTTACAAAAGTGAAATAAATAAATAAAGTTACATATATACATGGCTTATGTACAATGCCGAGAGAGAAATTATTTTGTTTTTGTTTTTATTTAATTTTTCTGATTTTTTTATTTTTATAAATATATACAAATTATGAGAAACACATCTTTATTTTTATTTTTATGAAAATAAAATATATACACTAAGAAGGAAATGTGCACAATGATGAATGACCTATCTCTCTCTACTTGTTTTATTTGGCGTTCATTCCCATATTGGGCCCTCTCTTGGGTTTAGCTCACTCAATATTTATTCTAAATATTTCTCTCTTTTTCTTTATTTCTTTATTCTTTTATTTTTGCATAAAAACATGCTAATTATTGAATATTAACAAAGCATGCCTATTTGGTAATTTATTGTATTTACAGTTATCTATATGGTGTTTTTCAAAGATAAATAGCTAAAATAAAAGAATAAAGAGTGATGAATGAGTATTCATCAGCGACGTGGCAGCGGAAGGGCCGTGGGATCCTTCTGATCCAACGGGGTCTGGAGCTCGGGGCATCGACTATGTGACACAACAAGAGCCGCTCGATCTGAATGATCCAATGGTGATACGCTCGAGGCGACGTAGCGAGGGCCGTCGGATCGAGGCGATCAAATGGTGGCTGCTTGTCGTCTTCTCCAGTTCGTTGCCTCCTGCGACATACTTGGCGGGGCTCCGACGTCGAGCTCCTTGCTCCGCCTCCTTCGCCCGAGGCCGTGGAAGTTCACCGTAGACTGCTTGATGGCCCAAGGGACTCGTGGACACGTCATGAGTCTCCCGGAGGTGCTGGAAGCTGCTGGAGTTGCTCGAAGGCCGGAGAAGACGAAGCTCGGGGCAGCTCTGGCATGGGGTCCGACCAATGAAGATGGAGGTGCCTGCAGGGTCAGTCTATGCAAAAAAAACATGCGCGATGTGTTCGTGAAGAGGATTGTGAGTGTGGTGAGGCCTGAAATGGAGCGGGGGTGGTCCGGTGATGCTCCTCCGCCGTGGAGGCGGAGCTTTGGTCGGAGGGGAGTGCGGCGTGTCGTTGGGGCGATTAAATAGGTGCACTAAGGTCAGAGCTCGGTGGACGATCAAAACGGAGTGGATGTGATCAGAGATGCTGTATAAATTATGAGAAAAACGTGAGAAGAGACGAAGGGAGATCGAAGGAGGATGGAGGAGGCTACCTGGGGTCTGAAGCTTTGGGAGGAACTCCTGGTCATTGCTCGAGGGTCGGTCGCTACCCGAGCTTGAGAAGCTCGTTGGAGGAGCTGCTACACATTGAAGAAATGCCGCGGATCTTGCCGGTGGTGTACCACCATCGTCTCTCGCCTTCACACACGATTATTGTCACTGTCGGGTAGATGGGAGCTCTAGGGACCTCTCTGCAATGGCGGATAGGGTCGAAGGTGGCCGTAGGAAGGGTATTTATAGGAAGGAGGTGAGGGTGCATGTGACGGGGCGTTGAGGTTCGAGTAGGTCGTGGAGTGACGTGGGCGAGGTTCATGGAGGTTGTGGAGGTCGGCGAGGATGAGGGTGGTATGGGCGATGTGGTGGCGGTGATAGGGGCGGAGAGGATGGCTGGAGTGGAGCCAAAAACAGAAAGGGGGCGGAGGGTTGCGGAGTGGGCGACGTACGCGAGGAAGGTGGGCGCGAGGTAGAAGATGGTCTCTGGACCGTTCTATCGAGTGATCCAACAGCCAGAAGAAGGGCGTAAGGGGAGGGCCTGGATTAGATCGAAGTGGTGTGATCGGAGGGCTAGGGAAGCAACACGTGGCAGGCACAGGTGAAGGTGCTAAGGGACGGCTGGGATGAGATATGTCGGATCTGATCGAAGGTCCAGGGATAGTGCGGAAGTGTGCAGTAGGGATGGAGGTTTCTGGCGGAGATCGGAGGGCTCATAAGTCAACACGTGGCATGTTGAGGGTGAGGCGCTAATGGATGGCCAAGATTTGATCTGGGGAAGATCTGATGGTTGAGATTAGCTGCGCGAATGGATGGCTCAAATCTGGAGAGAAAGGAGGGGATCAGACGACAGAAGAAGAGGGGCGCATGGCGCGATGTGAGCGGGCCGCATGGTGCAACCAAAGGACGCCACATGGCCTTATCTGAATGGCCGAGAAAGAAATGTAGAATAAGAGAGAGAAGATGGCCGAATTTGAAAAACTCAAAACATGAAAGTTGTAGATCTTGATGCGATCGACAAGTTTCATGTTGACCAAAAATGGAGATGAGGCCAAATAGGATACAAAAATACAAGGGTACAATTATACATACATATAATGCACAAAGGGGCCCCAAAACCCAAGTTTTGCATACGAGCTCTGATTTAAATGAAATTGGTCTCATTTTGAAGGTCTCTGAATATGTATTAATATAAAAGTGAGTAGACCAAGATCGGAGGTTGTATGAGATAGAGATTTGCATTCTAATGTCTGAGGTCTCCAACTAGATTTGGGGTTTTATTGGGTAATTTTACAAGTTAGGAATTTTTGGCATTTTCCTTATATTATTAGTTAGTAATATACATAGTATAAAGTTGGTTTTATTGACTTTGGAGTGAGTATAAAATACAGATACATAGGTGAATAATTACAAGTGAATTGGGCTTCTTATTTAATGTAAATATGAATGCTAAAATGCAGATATTATGCATGCATGCATGCATGAATGCTAATTATGCAAGATAAGGGAAAATATGCATCTAATTACTCGGGAACAGGACTCTATTTTCAACTTTAAGAGTGATGAATTACATATTCATCAGTGGCGTGTGAGATGAAGAAATGAAGGGGTGAGGTAGTGAGGCAGTTGGTGGTTGTCGGAACAAAGTGGAGACAATGGTTAATAGTGGTCGAAGCTCGAGAGCTCCGGCGAAGCTAAGATTCTAAAACTACGCTAATGCAATGTTCAAAACATGAAATAAAGGTACAAAATCGAAAAACTACAACTAAGTCTACCTAGAAAGTGATAAAAAATAACCTCAAGTGGTCGGAGCCACGAGATGAAACTTCACGACGGAGGATCGTCGGAGATGGTGGGAACCACATCTACACTCCTCCCATTGCAAAGAAGGCCAGGAGAACTCGCTGTCACTAGGCTCGAGCCTTGGGTGCAAGATGAGTGGAAGAAAGGGTGCAAAAGGGAACAAAAAATATGAGGAAAAGGTGGAGATGGCTTATGTACAGGCGTTGAATGAGCGAGTTTGACTAGGATTTTCACAAGGACCAAGAAGTGTTCGAGGAAGAGGAAGGGTTTGCGTGATGGAGGATAGTGATGAGAAGACTTTTCATGAAGAAGTCGAAGGCCATGGGGAAGCATATCGTGGAGTAGAAATTAGAGAAGAGAGGTGGGTACCCGTTCTAATAGGGCTAGGGCGCTCGGCAGAGGAGTTGATACACGGTCAACAGTCGGATGCCTCCTATTGGTCCAGATGGAGCACTAGAAGAAAAAGTTCCTGGAAAAAAATAAATAAATAAAAATAAAATAATAAATGATTAGTTAAATAAAAGTTATAAAATAAAAATATTTCTTATTTTATGTAGTATTTTAATCTGTTTTTTATTTATTTTTATGACTTAATTGATTATGAGTTGCTTTTTTAGAGGTATATTTATAGGTATATTTGCCTATATATTGTATATTTTAATTTTATACAATCGTCTTCGACTCACGCTTGCACGCACAAACATCTTCTTTACTTCGACTATTCTTTTCCTAACACTTGCATGCGTTGAAGACTTGCAATGGTCGGAGTTTGAGGAAGAATTCTGATATGGAGCTTTGCCTCAGACATATCGTCTTCGACTCCAACATCCAGTTTCTTACGAGCCTTCTCTGACCATGCTTTACCTTCAGGAAACCTCCGTGGGTGATCACCGACTTTCAGAGGAGCTTCAATAAGATGGAGGAGCAATGGGGCTCTTGCCGGAGCCTTGCCTCTTCGCAGCTGCTCAAGGCGGAGGAGAAAATCATCAAATGTCTAGATGTTGTCAGATCGGATACATTTAGGTGCGATCCGAAGGTCACATATGCACCACTTTGACGACTCCAAACCTGCAGGACCAGATGACTCCATATCAAAGCCGAAGCTCAGGCACTTGCCACATGGCCCAAGCCACGAACCCGTTACCTGAACCTGGGATGCACATGCTTTACGTGGGTAGTCTGGGTCAATATCAGTGCCATCCCACCTATTATCCAAAATTGCAATTATGCCCCCACCAGGGGGGTCCCGAATAAAGTTAAGTGGTGATTTTCATTATTTACATTTTAGTCCATCCAGGGACCTGTTCGTAATGATTGTGCCATTTATTTATTATATTTTATTACATTTATGCCCCTAGACTCAAACTTGAATATCTTGATCATCCTTTATCTGATTGAGATGATTTCAGTGCCATTTTGATCCTCGTTTAGATATCTTTCATTAGGACACATTTGCTATTTAATTTGATGTTAATTTTATGATCATTAAATCAGATATGTTATAAATACATTAAGTCATATGAAATATAACTTGGCACTTGATTGAAGTGCTCAATTGGATCAGACTATTATTCTAAAAATTGTTTAAGTTAAATAATTTACTCTCGGGCATAAATTAAGTCTCTATATGCATGTGATTATTAGCATCATTCTGTTCATTTTGTTTATTTTCTAACATGTATAAAATTGTTTTGAAAATGCATCATGTCTTCGCATTCATTTTTAGGATTCATTTCTCTTGTGCATTGTTTGTTTTGACCTATATGATTTATGAATGACTTAACATATATATTAAACACCTGAATAATCGTATTATGGCTCATGTCCCTGTGTTAGACCTTGGACTTCCCAGGTATATAAATTTTAGCCGAGAACCTCTTTACCTAGACTCTTCTCAGTTCTGTATAGTTCGTTAAGTGCCCGTGCTACAACGAGTCCGATTTATTATATGCATTTAGCGAGTTATCAGATGGCTCCATTGCTGGAAACACGACTTCATTAATTTGATTATTTAATTTTTTATATTTTTTAAGTTGATTAATATTTTATTTAGGTCATTATGTGATGTGATGTTTTATGCATTATTTATCTATTTGATAATCTTTGATATCTAATTTCTTCTTTTCTGTGGAAGGGCCCGTTCATCGAGGATGCTTATAGGGATATAGAGGCATGACACTTTGATTGGTTTCATGCTGAGAGAAGCCACATAAATGCCATCAAGACCATTCGAAGATTATTTTTATTTTGTAATTTATTTATTGTATATTATTGTGGACTTAGACTTTATTTCTGTGTGTTGAGTCGGTTTCATCCTCACGTGGGTGGGACTCAACTTGAGTGCTCGATATTAGAGTTAGGCATGCAACCTATAGAGCTTCCTTAGATTATATCTTTTGTGTTTGATCTGTAACGTAGGCCACACTAACTTCATATGATGAGATTCAATATTTCTGAAGATTCATGAGACACATATGATCAACATTCAAACTATCTCAAATTAAATTGATTCTCTTCCCATTTATAGAACGCATGATTATGTGTGCATTTTTATCGACTTGTATACAGTAAGATATTGTTTTAATATATAGTCTCGCATGTGCATGAAGAGAGATATAGTCACTGTAAGTATTTCTTTTGAGCATGATATCATGATTTTGTGTCTGCATGGCTTTTCCCGTCTCCTTACCTCATGTTATATCACTTAGGATCTAAAAGGAAATGGGACTGGATGGTAGACGATTCATTTTTGCTCAGATTAATTGAATTAAGTGATGACCTAATATCTAAAAATGGGATTGTTAATGCAAGTTGACCTAATTAAAAATGGTGCTAAAATCGATCTTATACTGGGAGAGCAAACCCCTCATTATTTGTACGATTATTTCACATGTTGAGAGATGAGGACGCATCCATAGTATAATGCCCAAATCCTACTTAAACCTACTCGTAATTAAACAAAATAATTAGATCATATTTCTGGTCTTCATTGTGTGTGCTGGTGAAATTATCGGGTTTGTTTGATCTTATTTGACTTTGCTAAAGCCTCTTGAGACCTTAGGCTCCATTTTTCAACCCTCGGATTCATTCATCTTGAGATTTAACTAATCTTGATTACTCCCTTCCTTAGCTTCATATTCTTCATGCTTAGGCTTATTTTCAGCCTAAGTATAGGGGGATATCAATTCGTTCTAATTGTTCACATCAGGTCACCTACTTTCTTCATATCTTCATTTAAGCTATTTCTTAGCTTAAGTATAGGGGGATTCGAGTCCCTATCTTCTTTTAACTGATTCTTTTTACTCATCATCCACTTGTGCCTCTGAATATTGTTCTTATTTATCTCTTTATATTTAGCATGAGATATGGCTTCATATCACTTTGTGCTATGAGGAAATAGCAATTTTTGGGTTATCAAGGGTTTGCTAATTTTAGGAGATTTTTTTGAGATTTTTATGATTTTTGGTCAAGAGTTAGAAAATAGAATAATAAATTTGGTATTTTTTGGAGTTTCATCAATGTTTTATAAATTTTTATTTTTAAGGAAAATAAGGAATACAACATGCTCTTTTGATTTGCTTAATAAATGGAAAATGTAGATGAAATACAAAATAAAAACTATAGCATGAACAAGAAATTAGTCAGGCACATCATCATATTTTTTTCATGATTTTTGAAGCATGGATGGTACTTACAAAAAATGGACAATCATGCATAAAATTAATTAAGCTGGGAAGGGTATTTTTGAAATATAAATTAAATACAAGGAGTTATGTGTAAAAATACCAGAACTTTTCAACTAAAATCTGATTTTTGAATATTCAAAGGAAATATCCAAAACCCATGAGGGTATAAGTGTAAAATACCTAGCTTACGTGAGGGACCATGTGAGCTGAGCTGGCATGAGACCTTCTTGCAATTACAAATAACTATGGGGTTTGGATGCAAATTATGTACCTAGTTTTTACATGTAATATAATATTTACAACACTAATTACTAAATAAAAAGTCGGAGGGGGTTTAATGTAATTTACCCCCTCTTATGCTCGGAGATAAACGTCGCACAACATGCCACGTCGCTTCACTGAACCGTATCGGACGACAAAGAAGGCATTTGTTTCGTTTCTGATCCAACGCCCATGATTAAACCTGGGGCCCCCTCTTCATCAGACGACTCTAGGGCCTTCTAGAAGAACTCACAAGGACACAAGCCTAAGATGCCTCGATCGCTTCGTTCTCCTCTGCCCGACGGTGATTCCAGGTTCGAAAGAATGTTACACATTCCTAATAGACGTCCACGGCTGCCGGTGTTCTCAGGGGAGCTCGATGATGCTTGGGGAGCTCTGATGGCTCTAATTTCTCTAGAGCTACTCTAGGCTGACAACATAGTCCTAGGTGACTCCCCTCAATGTCAGGACTATACAAAAATATCACTTGGCTCGAGGACTATCTCCTCGACCAAAAAGTAACACAAAATAACGAGGGGATGCGAATGGTAGCAAGGTTCTTGCGAGGTGGCAGAAGGCAAACCTCGATTCACCTGATCTGAGGGAGATCAGGGTTGGAAATGTGGTCACAAGATGAAGAACGTGAAGAGGATCGAGATGGAGCAAAAATGTGATTGTGATACAGTCAGAAATGAGCTAATTTAATCAGGAGCTCAATCTCTAGGTCAAATTAGGGGATTCTGGATTACAACTAACCTACTTGATTAATTATAAAATTACAGCTAGGAAATGGAAAGTAGATACGAGAGTTACCTAACAGGAAGGGAAAATGACCTCAATTTGGCCGAAGGACAAGTAGGCATAACCAGTCAGAGAAGCTTCAACAGTGGTCTAGATCACCTCTGGCGACGCTCCTCCTCACTACAAACGATGGTTGCAGGCTTCTGTCACCAAGCACGACATTCATACTATGTTTGAGGGGCCAAGAACTCCTCCAGGAAGGATCAAACTGCAAAAGAAGATGCAGGTGAAGTTTTATAGACATATGGAGGTGGTTTTTTTGAGGGGTGATGGTGTGAGATGGACCGAGGGTAGGTGCAGATGGAGAGGTTGGTGTAGAGGATGAACATGGGGTCTATGCAAGGGTGAGAAGCTCAAGATGCTGGAGATGTGGGATATTGAGTGAGAATGAGGAGAAGTTGGGTGTTCTGTGTGGTCTGACGTGAGTTAGAGCAGAAGGACAATTGACCTGGGGTCAACTGTTGAAGGGTTCTGGTTGGTCCACGTGGACTAGCCAGAAAAAAGAGAGTAGAAAATGATTGTAAATTAGATAAAAATTACTAAATGAATTAATTAATTTTATGTTATAAAATAAAAAATGTTTCTAATTTTATTTAGTATTTTATACATATTTTAATTTATTTTTATGAGGCCTTTATTACAAGCTAATAATTGCATGCAAAATATAGGTATAAATACTTATATTTTGGTATTTTATTTTTAATTTATAATATATATTTTATTATTATGTACATATATTTTATATATTTTTATTTATTTTTATATACAATTAGATATTTTTATTGTATTATTTTGAGTTAATATGTATACTTAATTAATTATGTATATGTATATTATAGGTATATACATTTATATTTTACCTATGTACTTAAATAAATTATTTCTTTTGTTGGTTTCAATTTATTTTAATTGTGGATATGTGTTTTAAATAATATACATAGTTTTATAAAATAAAAGAATTTGAAAAATATAAAGAATAAATATAGTGATTAAAATATACAGATATATTGCGCAATATGGATCCAAAATCTAAATTTTGCATCTTAGCTCCAAATTAAATGAAACGACATTCATTAAATAGCTTATTAAAAGTTATATACAATTAAAGGTGATTTGGTCCATTTAGATATAGTATGGAGAAGATACAGGTCTATGAATTTTTTTATTTTGACTTTTATTTTGTGTATCTTCGACATATTGTGTATTATTCTTCTGTGAAATCAATTTTGTATTTTTCTTTGTATTTTTATCTACAATATTCATATAGAGGGTTTTGTTATTTGAGATATAAAATAATTAAATAAAATAGGTCCCAAAAAGTAATATTTGGGCAATTAAATCATGATTTTATACATGGTTTCTATGTATTTTCTGTACAGTTTATCTGCCCTATCTCCCCCTACTTTATTACTTGTCGATCAAGTCATCATGACGACTGGGTCTTGGGGTTTAAAGTCACTCAACACCTATGGTGTTTCATTTCTTTTTATTTTCTTCCTTTATTCTTTTATTTTGGAATCAAATACAATATATATAATATTTTATACATAACTTTGTTCAGACTATCAGGTGTTTATTTTGACAAATTAATGACATATACATGCACTTAGCTAGGGATTTAAGGCCAAAATGAAAGAAGAAAGGTGATGAAATGCATATTCATCACCCCCATACTTCCCTTTGCTAGTCCCTAGAAAACACTTATTCCTATAAGTGAAGAAAAGAAAAAGAATGAACTTGGATTGATTTTAACATTTAAACTTGTCTTTATAATATCAAAGTTTGGAGCTCAGTCAGACCCCTTAATTTTTAGTTTGGTTGCAACCTTGGTCGTGAACCAGACTTGAAACACAACAACATATGAGAATCACAAAACTCTGCCCCAAGTCTCCTTAAAAGCCAAGTAAGTACAAGTCGAGATCGTACGTAGTTCCTTATGACTATGAGTCTATCTTGTACAGTGTGCGTGATATATAGCTCCTCTTGGCTGAAGTGGTAAAAGGCAGTCTTCCCCAACATGGTGACCCTAATTCCCCAATCCATAAACTCTTTCCTCTAGAAGCAAGGTATTCCAGTCTAAGTTCAAGTACAACTGGCTCAATAAGAGGAGGTGGAGAAGAGAATAAATGGTAGCCAGTATAGGTTCCTGTCCTAGGATGCTTGATCAATATAGCCAAGTCACCCAACTATAGGCTCACATGAATACTTTGACTTTGAAGCTCAAGCTTGCTTATTGAATACATGCTCTGACATGAATTGATTTTTCTTGTTTTTCCCATCTATTTTTTGGAGTTTTGATTTTTTCATATTTTTTATACTATGTACATTAGCATTTACGTAAGGACTTTTTTCTTGATCTAGTAGACTACCCCAGTTTTGAAGCATTATTGCAACCCACAACATTCTGTCATTAGACCGCATGACTATTGGAATAGGTTGGGGTACAATGGCCACAGATGTGTGACTTCTGATGTTTCCATTTTCTTGTTTCTCATGCCAGCAAATTCAGCCCTCTACCACTTCAACTAAGTCGAGCAAACTGCAAGGTGCATGCGTGCAAGTTAGGTCATAGTCGACAAGAGTCATGCATATGTTCCGAAATATTATACTTAGGCAGTCAAGATGACACTAAACTAAGTCTTGTGGTCTCAAAGAATTAAGTCTTGTAGCCTTGAAGTGTCCTAATTTCATTTCCCTCAAGATTCCTGTTATTAAGTGGATTAAGGTCCAACCTAGCTCCAATCTTCGGATTTTACTTAGACTTGTCAATCCAAAACTACTAATGCTATGCACAATGTAGAAAATATTTTTGTGATGCAATTTTCTGATTTTAAGATATCTATGGGTTTTCTAAAAAGTCTTGCAAATTTTTATGCACTTTTGAAAATATTTTACAAGTTTTTAATTATTTTTAATTTTGCAAAATTGTATTGATTTTTCAAAAATAAAATAGTTTGGCAAATATTTATGTGCATATCTGTATGTGGGAGTGTATTTTTTATTATAAGGATTTAGGTGAAGAATTTACATTTAATGTTCACCAATTTAATTTACAAAGTTTGTAAAGAATTTTTATTTGCTTGAATTGTGTACAAGATTCTCTAAATAATTTGCAAATATTTGTCCAAACATTTTGAAATCTTTATTTTGAAAGAATAATTTGACAAATAAATTTGGCAAACATTTACAAAATTTGAAAACTATTTCGCAAAATTTTTTTCAAACAATATTTATAGATTTTTCAAACTAATTTTTGAACCATTTTCCAAATCATTTGCAAATAGATTTTCAAAACTTTTTATTCAAATAAAGAAAAGAAATTTGTATAATACAAAACATTTTTAAAAAGATTTGAAAAGGTTTTACCAAACATTTTTCAAACGGTTTTACAATAGATTTTTCAAAGAGGTTTTCCAACCCTTTTTCAAATATTTTGTAAAATATTTTTAATCGATTTATTACCCATAATTACAAAAAATTATGTATTTATTTTTATTAATTAAACATATTGTTAAAAATACACAAATACGAGTTATTGCTAAAATATATACAACTTATATATGACCCCGTTATACTTAGCTTGAGCTATGTCCTCATAGATCGAAGAGAAAAGGAACATATAACTCATACTAAGTATAGGAAAATCTATACTGCAACAATTGAATAATGAATGAGAAGCCGACCATCTCCTCTATAGTTAGGATCAATTAATCCGAAGTATAAAAGACTATATTCAACATGCAGGGAGGGTCGAGGATGGGAACGAATAAATCATTGGCTCATCATGTCCCCCTATACTTATGGTAAAATATCCCTAAGTATATACATACAATCAAAAGTTGAGGAGACATGTGAGGGATCAAAGAATGAATAACCTAGTGACGCTCACACCCCCCTATATTTAGGACGAAGTATATTCCCAATATAGAACATATGAGTGGGATGAGGGAAGCACATAAGAAAGAATTTGAAGAATGAAAACAAAAAGAAGAAAAGAAGACAAATATTAACTAATCAAAAATGTTTTTGAGTGCCTTATATGATTGCATTGATGTTGTGGATTCAAGCTCATCATGGTAGACCACCTGTTTTGAATAAACCACGGACAGTAACATATCATGTTCAAGATATGGCTTCAGTAACCGTCCGTTGATCACAGATGGTTGTGCATTAGTTGACAAACCAGATATAACAATGCTTCCATTGTCACACGCATGCTTCACTATAAAAGGCCCGACCCATCTGTTCTTCAACTTCCCTGGAATAATTTGAGCTTTGCATCAAACAACCAGACCTTCTGACCAGGTTCAAAAGTCTTGCGGCTGATGTGCTTGTCATGCCACTTCTCGACCTTCTCATTGTACAGTTGGTTGTTGTCGTATGCTTAGACATGAAATCGGAGAAATTGATTCAGATCCAGCTTTATGTTCTTCCCTCCTTCGTGGAATCCAAGTTACAAATATTAATTTCCTCAAAGAATTGCAAATGAGTTCTGTGAGAAAATGTCATGGCTTGTTGTATACCAGACGACAGGGAAACATTCCTAATAGTGACTTGTACGCAGTCCAATGGGCCCAAAGGATCGAATCGAGTAGTTAAGACCAGTTCTTCCTGTCGGGATGTACAAGTTTCTGCAAAATCATCTTTATCTCCCTACTTGAACATTCGGCCATGCCATTGAATTGTGGGTGGTACGGAGAGGCAACATGATGTTCTATAAAAAATTCATGTGTCAACTTCTTCATCTCTGTTGATGAAATGGCTGCCCCCATCACATATCAGAATTTTGGGGATCCCAAACCATATAATGATGTTTTCTTTTAGAAAGCGGAAAGACGGTGTGGTAGTGGGCGGCTGGTTTGGGATAGCTTCCACCCAACGATTGGCATAATTGACAGCTAGCAGAATATACTCACAGCCCTGACTATTGGGAAATGGGCCCATGAAGTCAATGCCTCATGCATCAAATATGTTTGAAATCTGAATGTACTTCAGGGGCATTGTATCCCTCATTCTTATGGTTCCACCCATCTTCTGAGAGTAAGTACAACGTTTGACAAAGTCTTCTGCATCTTTAAAGAGAGTCGGCCACCAGAGGCCGCATTGTAGTATTTTAGCTGTCATACGCTTTCGAGAGTGTTGTCCTCTTGATTCTATGGCACGATAATGTTTGATAACACTTTGGACTTCCTCCTGAGGAATGCACCTCCTCCATATGCAATATTCCCCCTCATGAAAGATATATGGATCCTCCCACTGATAGAAATGAATATCCGACAGAAATTTGTCAACTTTGAGCTTCGGCCAATCTTGTGGATTTCTCTTGGGCACAATATATTTCACAGTATCGACGAACCAGGGGCACAAGGTGACTAACATAATTGCTTCATCCGGAAAGGTTTCAGTTATCAACAATAAGCTCTACTCTGGAGTGTCCGACTCTGATAATCTTGACAAATGATCTACTGCCACATTTTTAACTCTTTATTTATCATGGATTTCAAGATCGAATTTCTGAAGAATAAGGATCCATCTGATGAGTCTCAGTTTGGAATCCTTCTTGGATTGCAAGTATTTGTTGACAGAGTGGTCTTTATACATAATCACTTTGGATCCAAGGAGATGGGATCTGAATTTCTCCATATAAGACGACTGCTAGCAACTCTTTTTCATTGGCAATACTGTTTTTTCTAAGCTCCATCTAGAGTTCTGCAGGCATAGTGAATTGCAAATGGTAGATCATCTTTGTGTTGTCCCAAAACCGCTCCAATGGCGTAGTCTCATGCATCTGTCATGATCTCAAATGGGAGAGACCAATCTGGCAGATGAAGGATAGGGGCATGGGTGATCAATTCTTTCTAATTGAAGGCTTGGAGGACTCTGGCATCTATGATAAAATCCGCCTCCTTTCCTAGAAGCTCAGTCAACAGTCAGATAATTTTGTTGAAATCTTTATTAATCGTCAGTAGAAACCAAAATGCCTAAGGAATGACCTGACTTGCTTCGGATTTGTAGGTGGCTTGAGTTTTGAAATGACATCCACCTTTGCAGGATATACCTCCATGCCACGTAGCATGATCCCCTCGATCACCATGAAATGGATCTTCTCCCATGAGAGAACAAGGTTCACTTTGCATCATCTTTTCAGTACTCGATCTAGGTAAGATAAACATTGATCAAAACTGTCGCTGTAGACCGAGAAATTGTCCACGAAAACCTAGAGAAAATTAAAAACCATATCTGCGAACACGACCAACATACATCGTTGAAATGTAGCTGAAGTATTACACAAACCAAACAACATTCTGCAGAAGGCATAGGTCACAAATGGACACGTGAAGGTTGTTTTCTCTTGATCTTCAGGGGCAATTGTGACTTAGTTGTAACTAGAGTATCCATCCAAGAAACAAAAATACTCCTTTGTGGCCAAATTTCAACTATCTGGCAGATGAAGGGGAGAGAGAAATGATCCTTCTTGGTCGCTAGATTCAGGCGTCTATAGTCAACACAGTCGCACCAAGATGTTGGAACTCTGGTTGTGAACTCCTCTCCTTTGTCATTCTTAAAAATGGTGATCCATGATTTCTTTGGCACAACATACAAAGGGCTCACCCATTTCAAGTCGGATATGGGACATATGAATCCCACATCACACCATTTTGTTATTTCATTCATCACAACCTCTCGGAGATTTGGATTTAATCTTCGCTGGAATTCTCAGAATGGCTTGTTGTCCTCTTCAAGGTATATGTGATGCAAGCACAATGAACGGTAGATCCAATGGAGATCTGAAATTTTCCAACATATGGCCTTGCAATTTCTCTCTAGAACCTCAAGCAGACGAGATTCTTGTTCCTATGTCAGCCGAATATTGATTATCACTGGGAACATGTTTTGCACACCCGTAAGGAAAGCATTTCATGTTTGCTAGAAGTGACTTGAGCTCAGACAAGGTTTGATTCAGTTCAGTGTGACCTCAGCTACTGTGTAGGACGATGGGGTTAGACCTTTCAACTATACTGTGTCCACTGATGAATAGCTAAATGCATATACTAACACTTAGTGTATCATGCAGAATCGAATAAAATATCTCCACGAGGAGGATTAAGCTTAAATTTATAGCATAAGAAGTTTAGGGTCGAACAAAAGTATGCGAGCAACTTAATGAATAATTTTTAAGTGTCAAATATTTAAGGTAGCAATATATAAGATGATTATATTTAGCGGATGCACTTATCACAATAAGACGGATTTTTAACACATTTTTTTTTGAAATTAAATTAGAGGAAGACAATAATGCACAAATAATACGAAAACACACTATGATTAAACACATAATAAACATCTTGGATTAAGCACAAAAACTCCCTGAATTTATTTAATATCAATTAAGGGATTAATTCGGTAAAAGGTGATTTAAGTCTCCAAAGCAATTCAACATGATTTAAACTTTTAATTTCACTTTGATGCTTAATAGTTTCAGCAAGCAATTAGATCATTTAATGACTTAATTATAATTAGTAAAAACAACTAACAATTAGTCATTAAGAATCAATGTGACTAATAGGTTCAATTACTCAAAAAAGTGCATTTTCAATTATTTTTAAAGATCTAAATGAGCACTTAAAAGAGAAAATAATGCATGTGTGATTTTAACATCAAAAATTCACAACGAAGCATGCCAAAAGATAAAACATCAAATTATCTTTCAAACGAGATCGAAATCACTTCATTTAGATATACAGATGAAAATATATTCAATATTCAATCCAAGGGCATTTTTGGAATAGAAACTACAAGTTTTTATTACAAAGCATAATAAAATTGGACTGAAATGCAAATAAAATAACTCGTAGGGGCTAATATGCAAAATACTCAAAAAGAGAAAGGGCTTATCTGCAATTATGGAAAAGTTGAGGGCATGCACTGCAAAATCTCCAATCATGTGCACAAAACACATGACCTGTCTAGGCTCGGATGTGGAGGCTCCATCCACGTGGCCTTCTCTGCTGCTTCGCGCGAGGTTTGGAGGCATGCTCGACAAACAAGCTTGAGGGATGAAGCGTTGCCTCGGGGGGGTACGTGGATCAATTTGAACCATCGGATCTCGCCCAATTTGGGGAGATCGATGGTACCTACTCATTCGGTATTCTTTCGCTCCTCCGCGCACGGTGGTGCTTGGGCTATGCTCCAACAAGGCCTCAAATCCTCCTCCGATGCTCCTACTATGTTCTGAAGTACCAAACATCAAGCTAAAGGCTTGGCAAAGATGGCAAGAGCTCGAGAGAGCTCCAACGAACAACAGAGGCTTCAAACCAGGTCTGCTAATTTGAGATGAAAATGTTGAACTGAGATGCTCTTCAATGCCTGACCATTGAAGTCCCTCGGCCCTGTATTATTTGTCTAGACAAAATCCCATGCACAAGCGAACCATTTGAAGGAATGATGAAGTAAAATTGAGGGTTCAAATGGATTGGTGTATATTTTTATTTTTGTATCATAGTTGACCTCATCTCCGTCTTTGGTCAACATGAAACTTGTAGATCTCATCAAGATCTACAACTTTCATGTTTTGAGTTTTTCCAAATTTGGCCTCCTTCTCTCTCTACATTCATTGCTATTCTCAGCCAATCACATCTGGCCACGTGGCGCCCTCTGGTTGCGCCACGCAGCCCTCTCCCCTTGCCCTAGCCGCCCCTGCTCTCAGCTGTTGGATTTCTCTCTAGATCCAACGACCATCTGCGCTCCACGTACACCTTTCACTTCCACCGTCTAATCATCTCCAGGGCCCCATCTCAACCGCCCGTGCGTGCCTCGCTCCCATCACGCCATGTGGCGACTCTTTGCGCCACTCGATCAGCGCCTTGACCATCTCAGCCGCCCGCTCGCGCTTCGCCCCCATCGCACGACATGGCGCCATCACATCCCTCAGATCGCCTCGCCCCAGATCTAATCCTACCCGTTCCATCCCGCCTTCTTCTCCGCCGTTGGATCACAAGATCCAACGGTGAGGGCCTCGTCTTCCACCTCCGACACCCTCTCTCTCCCACGATCTTGACCTTGCGCCACATGCTGCCCCTTTCTATTTTCGGCCGCACGCTAGCCACCCTCGCTGACCGCCAACACCGCCACGACCTTCCCCACTCTCCCCTCATCCTCGCCAGCTCCCTCATTCACCACGTCATCCACCGGAGACGCTCCACGAACTCCACTAACCTCACCTCGTCACCAGCCCGGCCGTCGACTTCTTCCTTTAAATACTCGAGCACCGGCCAACTTCACGGCCATCCGCCACTCCAGAGAAGTTCCTCGAGCTCAGCTAGACCGATTGGTGACAACAATCGTGCGTATCTTCGAGTGAAGACATCCTCCTTCTCCGACGAGATCCACGGCGAGCTCCGCCGTGTCGCAGCCCTCCTCCGCAAAGCTGCTTGAGCTCGAGACCTTACCGTTCCCTCGAGCGACAAACTGGAGCTTCAATCTGAGCTCCAATCCCTAGGTAATCTCCTCCATCTCCTTTGATCTTCCTTTGAATTTTCCCTTTGATTTCTCGTATTTTATTCGCCCTCCACCTTCATCCTTTCGCTCCGCTTTCACCTCGCCGAGCTCCGCGACGGAGCTCTGACCTTCGCGGTAAATTTATCGCCCTTCTACACCTCACTTCACCTCCCATCAGCTCCAACTCCGCCACCTGGGCGGAGCACCATCGCCGGACAGCCCTTCACTACGATTAGGCCTCGCCGTCACTCCCCACATCTCCACGATCGCCCCCACGTCACTTCCAATTTGGAGCTCACATGAAAAAGTTGGGTTTTTGGGCCTCTATGTACACTATGTATACTATATTTGTGTATATTTGTATTTTTGTATCATAGTTGACCTCATCTCCGTCTTTGGTTAACATGAAACTTGCAGATCTCATCAAGATCTACAACTTTCATGTTTTGAGTTTTCCCAAATTCGGCCTCCTTCTCTCTCTACATTCATTTCTATTCTCAGCCAATCACAGCTGGCCACGTGGTGCCTTCTAAATGCGCCACGCGGCTTGCTCCCCTTGCCCTAGCCGCCTCTGCTCTCAGCCGTTGGATTTCTCTCTAGATCCAACGGCCATCTGCGCTCCACGTACACCTTTCACTTCCACCGTCTGATCATCTCCAGGGCCCCATCTCAACCGCCCGTGCGCGCCTCGCTCCCATCACGCCACGTGGCGACTCTTTGCGCCACTCGATCAACGCCTTCACCATCTCCGCCGCCCGCTCGCACATCGCCCCCATCGCACCACGTGATGCCATCACATCCCTCAGATCGCCTCACCCCAGATCTAATCCTACCCGTTCCATCCCGCCTTCTTTTCTGCCGTTGGATCACAAGATCCTACGGTGAGGGCCTCGTCTTCCACCTCTGACACCCTCTCTCTCCCACGATATCGACCTTGCACCACACGCTGCCCCTTTCTATTTTCGGTCGCACGCTAGCCACCCTCGCCGACCGCCAGCACCGCCACGACCTTCCCCACTCTCCCCTCATCCTCGCCAGCTCCCTCATTCACCACGTCGTCCACCTGAGACGCTCCACAAACCCCACTAACCTCACCTCGTCACCAGCCCGACCGTCGACTTCTTCTTTTAAATACTCGAGCACCGGCCAACTTCACAGCATCCGCCACTCCAGAGAAGATCCTCGAGCTCAGCTAGACCGATTGATGACAGCAATCGTGCGTCTCTTCGAGCGCAGCCTCCTTCTCCGACGAGATCCACGGCGAGCTCCGCCGTGTCGCAGCCAACCTCCGCGAAGCTGCTTGAGCTCGGGACCTTACCGATCCCTCGAGCGACGACCTGGAGCTTCAATCTGAGCTCCAATCCCCAGGTAATCTCCTCCATCTCCTTTGATCTTCCTTTGAATTTTCCCTTTGATTTCTCGTATTTTATTCGCCCTCCACCTTCATCCTTTCGCTCCGCTTTCACCTCGCAGAGCTCCGTGACGGAGCTCTGACCTTCACGGTAAGTTTATCGCCCTATGACACCTCAATTCACCTCCCATCAACTCCAGCTCCGCCACCTGGGTGGAGCACCATCGTTGGACATCCCTTCACTTCGATTAGGCCTTGCCGTCACTCCCCACATCTCCATGATCGCCCCCACGTGCTTCGGCTATCCCTAACACCTGCAGGCACTCACATCCTTCATCGGCTGGAAGCTCATCGGAGCTACGTTCGCGCTTCATCGCCACGGTGCTCCAGCACCCCTCTTCCGCTCCTGAAGCCACCTGGAGCTTCGCAGCACCACCGCGCATCTTCCGGGATATCTCCGAGCCCCCGGAGGGCTTCACAGACACCAGGAGGATCGGGCGGAGCTGAGCCCCCTTCGCTGGAGCCCCGCCAACTCCTCCGCAGGTGGCGGAGGACCGTTGAGGACGAAGCTCCAGCCACCGTTCGATCATCTTGATCGAACGGTCCCTAGCCTGCCACGTCGCCTACGACCGGAGCAACACATCGCCGTTGGATCTCTCTTCGATCCTACGGTCAGCACACCGCCACGTCGCCCCCCTCTATAGCGCTCCAGGCACTGTTGGATCAGCTTAGATCTGACGGTCTCTGATCACGCCACGACATCCTTTGGATCGATCTTGATCCAAAGGTCCAGAGCACGCCACGACATCGGGTCCAAACCTCTTCCCCGACCTCTAGGCTCGGACCACCCGAAGCTTCGCCGACCCTCAGCCGAACCTCCAGAAGCTCCCGAGCCAACACCCGAGCTGCAGACGCCACCCGAACCTAGGTGCCCCACGTGAGCAGCACGTGCACCGGGGTAAATTGCACTGAGGCCCTGGGAACTTTAAGAAATTGCAGATCAGTCCCTGTGAAGCACCCCAATATGAGGAGCATGTGCAGCCCTAGAGAAATTGCATTCCACCCCCCAGCATTATAGGTAATTGCATTTAAGTCCCTGTCAGCATGTTTAATTTTATGTAATTTTTATTTCCTGTATTGCAATTACACCTCTGTCTTTGTACGCATCCCTAAGTGTCATATTGCATCATTTTTAATTTCCAAAAATTGCATGTTGTAGCTTAATTTGTCCTTTATCCGTTGTGACACTTGTCAAATTTTTGTGATAGCAGTAGAATTTTTAATTAATTAATTGGTTGATTTTTGTGATATTTTGCCCAACTGGACTTTTTAATTAATAGTTAATTCTCTGTAACTCCAAAAATTCCCAAAAAATCACAGTAGCTCTAGGATAGTTAATTTAACATTGCATAAAAATTTCTTCTCATTTGCATACATTTCGAGGCCTAAATAAATTAATTAGTAATTTCCTTAGTTTATTTTTTAATAGGTTCATTTCACATTAAAATTTAGGTCTGTCAATTTGCCTAGACTCCTCATCATTAGATCTATCTAGGATAATTTTATTTCCCTAAAATTTTGTGATTTGATATTTATTAAAATTAAATTAGTGAAAATCACCCTACAGTTATTTTAAATTCACAGTAAATTCATTTAGTGTCGAAAAATTCCAAAAAAAATAGGGTAGCTTAATTTCACCATATTTCATCATTTGGCCAATTTTTATAATTTTTGGACTTCATTTGATACCTTAACTGATTTAAATTTAAATTGGCTTGATTTTTGCATGTGTCCTTTATAGAAAATAGAAAAAAAATAAAAAAATATCTACTCTGAAAATCAAACATTGGATTTTGCTTCAAATTCACCTAAGGAGACAGATGCCTCCCTGAGTTCGACCTTGGACTTCACCAAGTAAAAAAATTTGCTGCTTGAAATTGATTTGAATCTAATTAAAAGTGGTTTTTGATATTCCCTCTCGTATCCGACTGCAACGAACATTAGCTAATTAATTTGGACATTAATCTGACCGAATTAACCAAGGGTGCAGGAGTCGTTATCAGGAACCAGTCTGCTCATCCCCCCTCATATTGTCTTCTTGTACTTAGGTCTATTTTGACCTGAGTATAGGGGGATCCTCCTCCTCATTCCGCTATATCACTCTATATTTGAATTGAGCCTTGGCTTCATGGCACTTGTGCTATGAGGACATAGCAAAATTTAAGTATAGTGGGGTATACCGTATATTACTGTATATTTTCTTTAGCCTTAGCTCGTGTATTTAAAACTTTTTTAAATTTTATTTCCGGGTTGGGTTTTGGTAAACTTGTGAACTGAGTGTTGTAAAAACCTTATAAAAATTGTTTATTAAAATGGAGGGATTAATTTTTTTGTAAATATTACTTTTCAAAAAAAATGAAAAAATGAAAAATTCAAAACCCTTCTTGGAATTAGACTCTGACTACTAGGCTTAGTAGACACTTTCAGTGAGGGAACCTCGGTCTCCCTTAGCAGAATGGGTGGTTTAGAGGATACCACATATGGCCCCGTCCTCAAGTAACACGGGTCATTTATCGGCCCGTACTTACACCTATACTAGCTGAGAGTGGATACTTTTATTCATTTGAGCCTGGGCCAGTCATTGTCTCCCCGAAGAAATAAAAAAAATTAAAACCCATAAAAATCTGCAAAAGCCAAAAATCACACAAAAAATCACTAAGGCGTTGGTGTATTCCTGACACATTCACACTCACTCAAGGCTTGATGATTTTGAGGACACTGGATTTCTATGATCTTGAGAGTCTGGGTTAACATGCCTTAGTCATTAGGGTTTTTAAACTTAAATATCCACACTTCCCTGGTTTGAAGGATTTGAGCGCTATATTTCACTCTTTATATCTACTTTCAAAAGAATATGATCAGCAATGATTGATAAGATGAGTTGAGATATCACTTGAGGAACTAGGACTAGATATTTGAGTTTAGATCTGATCTAATGATATTTGAGGATGGGATAAAATTAATGAAGGCTTCAGAAAACCTGAGTGTCAGCAAAAACCCTAGCCAGTATGTGAACAAGATTCATATGCTATCTTATTGATATTTACCTATGTGCCAGGGTGTGATGAAACTTAATGGAAATTGTTGATCAGTGTGTGCCAACTTTTGGTAAAAGTAGTGGAGCTAGCCAACAAAAGAAAAGAAATGTCAAAGAAAAAGCTCTAAATACCAAAGTCAAATTACAAATGAGCTTCCACCAATGGCAAGCCTCCCAAACATTTTCAAAGTGTCCACTTGGACCAAGCGTTAATTAGGACCAAGGAGTCGGGTTGATACCACAAAAAGGGCTCTGCATCGTAAGCGATACAAGTCTGTGTGTCGAAGGTATCTTAGATACTCAGAAAAGACACACCCCAGTGTACTCCCAGAAAAACAAGTGCAGACGACTCCAACTCTCTTGACGGACACATTGATCAACAATATAAAAATTTACATGTGTTGAGTAAAAGGCACTCGAGAGGCCCCTTGTTCCAATGTGAGGGTGAGAAAAATAGACACAATACCATTACCTCCATCATCTGGCTGTCCATCAACATTTCAAGTCTGACAAACTAATGAGACGGTTGACTGAAGCAAGAATAGACTTATTCCCTAGTATTGAGGATGAGGTCTAGAGGAGAGTCTTTCGGACTGGAACTTTGAGTGATGCCTCAACTCGGCTCTCATGAAATGCAGTACACTAAATTTCATATCCTTATACTATATGTACAAAAAGAGAGTCTGATAATTAGAGAAGTTGGACTCCTTCTGACTAAGGCTTGGATAAACCCAGAATTTTAAGATCTCTTAAATTGAGGGTCTTCGAAAGATTGAGCCTTGAATTCTTCACTTGCACTGTCAGGAATCATTCCGACTCCTTCATTCTTTAGATGCTCGAGGACGAGCATGGTTTAAGTATAGGGGTATGGTGAATCTTGTATTCATCATGCTAAAAGCCGCAAATTAAACCCCAAGCCTAATCAATCCAATAAAAATCATCTTTAATTCTTGTATTATATTGTGTATAAATAACCTTATTTATTTGTATTTAATTTCCCTTATTTTTCTGTATTTATTTTATCATCAAAAACCCCTAAAAAGTAGGTAGATAAATTGTCCATAAATCATTGACCTTTAAAAAGACTAAAAAAATACAAAATATCTCAAATCCAAAAAGCCGGTGTTTTTATCCCCCTAAAAATACCCCTAAAAATACTTTTTATACAAATGACCTCTTTTGGTTTGTTGACCAACATGAAAGTTGTAGATCTCGTTGAGATGAGCAACTTTCATGTTTTAACTTTTTCCTTATTTTGCGTCTAACTATTTCGTTTCTATTTATATTTGTAATTATACTTTGAATTTTTCTGATTGGGCCACGTGGCGCCCTCTGGGCCGCCCACGTGGCCTGCTTCCCCTTCCGCCACCCGACGCCCATCAGGACAGTTGGATCTACTCCATCCCGCCTTCATCTAAGCCTTCCATCGTCGCCTCATCCCCAGCCGTAGGATCCAGCTCCCAGATTAAATCTCCGCCGTTGTCTAGCGCCTAAATCCTAGCCGTCAGATCAAAAAGTCATCCAACACTCCTCCTCGCTTTGTTACCCCTTCATCTCAACCCTCCGATCCCATCCCTATCCTACGGGTCCCCGCGCACCACGTCCCCTCTTCACATCAACCGTTAGATCCACCTCCTATCCAACGGCTGATATCTCTCCACGTCGCTCCATCCATCTACACCGCATGATCAACACTGCCTTCTCATCAACACCGCACACACCCGCCTTAATCTCATACATCCGATCGATTCTTCCAGATCTGATATCCACCTTTTGACCACGCTCCCATCCTAGCCGTCGGATTGCTAGATCCAACGGCTGGGAGGTTGTCTCCTACCTGTGTAACCCCCGCCCCCAGTCATTTCATCTCGACAACCCAGTGCCCCCTTCCATTTTTGGTCGTCGCTCCGGCCATCTCCTTCCTATCCTAACGCCTCCCCCTCACAGCCCACTCCTCCGCCTCCCTCACACGACCACCATCAATCCCCGCCATCACTCCCTTTCCATTAACCCTCCATTGCAAAACGCCTCCACACCTCATAACCGATGAACATCCTCCGCCTATAAGAGCCTCTCCCCTGCCACCAGAAGACCGCATCCACCATTCTGGGGCTTCGGCCCAGTGTCTGGTCCTCCGGTGACAACAGAAGGACCTTGAATCGAGGCGAAGACGGCCGAAGCCCCGGTGAGATCCATGGCATATCCACAATGTAAGCTCCGCCTTCCTGGCGATAGCTTAGCACCTCGCACTGGCTGAGCGAGTCGTGTGATGACCGGAGTGTCTCCAAGGCGCTCAGCCCAAGCCCCTCCTCCACCAGGTTCCCCTCTCCGATGAGGTTCTTCCCCTCCTTCTTTTTCTCTAAATTTCTCGTTATTTTTCCGACTACATCGTTCACCGTCACTGTCATCTGACCATCCCACTAGCTTCGTAACTCATCGATTATCTTCATCAACCATCCTTTCCTCCTCCAGAACCCCCTCGCGCTCCGACCCAACTCCTTCTCCATCACGGCGGAGGACTCCCCTGAGCCACCACCTTCTCCACCGCCACCAGCTCCCATCTCACTTCACTCACTTCACAATCACTTGTGCGTACTTCGGCTATAACTAACCATTGCAGGATCTTCAATAGCCGGAGTTGGCGTCGGAGCTCGTTCGAGCTGGTCTCCTCCGGCGAGGTTCTAGGGAACTCAGGATCTGATCATCATCGGAGCTTCACCCCGTCTCCACGATCTCCGCCAGCGCTTCCAAGAGCTCCCCGGACCTCCGCCTTGCATGAAGGAACTAGGTGGAGCAACCAGCAGGTCGCTGGAGCCCAGCCTCCTTCGGTGACCCACGAAGGAGGAAGAAGTACAGATACCATCCGATCGCTTCGATCAGATGGTGATGATGAAGCCACGTGGCACCCGAGCCTAGCCTCCATACCTTCAGGCTCGGGCATCCGAACCCAGATCCAACCCTCCAGAAAATGCCACGTGGCCCGAACTTGAGGAGCCTCCCGAGCCTAGGCGCCTCACGTGCAACGCACGTGAGGTGCTGAGTAATTTACGCGAAAGACCCACAACTTCTTGATATTTACAGATAGGTCCCCAAGCACGTGCCTTACGTGCATGCCTGGGTATTTTACAAGAAGGCCCTCCAAAGTTAAAGAAATTGCAAAAATGCCCCCGCGCTATGAAAATTTTATGAAGGGGTCCAGGCGGTTTATGGTATTTGCATTTAGGTCCCTCTAGGGATCTAAATGCAATATTTATCATTTTTATTTCTTGCATTTTTATTACAATTATATCCCTGCATTGTTTTCTTCATAACTTGAGCATCGTACGTCCAAATTGCATGATTTTAGTGTTGTTTTGATCCTTGTTTTGTCCTCTACATCTTAACATATCTAATTTTCTCATTTGCTACCGATTTAAATGAAGTGATTTTTTATGTGATAAATGAGACCCTGCTCTATTGTCTGTGCTTTGATCTGATGACTGTTTCTAATGTTGGGATTTAAAATGACCCTGATTTCCATTTCTCTTCTGTTGCTCATGTTTTTAGGGTATAAATGTAATCTTTAGTCTGTATATCAATTCTCGTGCATTATCTTCTTGCATTCTCCTATAATTGCATAAAACCAACTAAAAATTGCATGCATCTTAGTATTGCATTTTAAATTGCATAGTTCATCATGTGGACCTGAAATTGAGAAATAATTCACACTTGTGCCTCATGAATCGAAATTTGATAAATAAATTAAGTAGCTGTGTCCTTGCATTTGACCTTGGTAGACTTGCCAAGTATAAATACTCCACAGCATTCAAAGGACTGTGGTTTTTGCTGAATCGAATTTGCCTCCTATACTATGACAATTTTACATTATTAAAGATGTGAATTTCTCGTTCATCACATAGCTCCAAAAATTCTCAAAAAATAGGATTTGGTACCTGATACTGTGTACATTCACATTGTATTTTTGGATTTTAATTAAAAATCAAAAGAGCATATTATTATCCTGATTTGATTTATAAAATAACAAAAAAATATAAAAACATTGTGAAAAAATCCCCTAAAATATATTTTGTTTATTTTGGTATTTTAAGCCTTCATACCAAAAACCACTAAAATAGAAAAAGAAAACTCATAACTAAAAGCTCCAAAAATCTTTTATAAAAATCTAAAAAATTCCAAAAATACCATTTTGTACTCAATAATTTCTTTTTATTCTATATTATTAATTAAAAATAATTTTGGAAAATTTTGATTTATTTTTATATTTTTAATGTCCAAATTAATTCAGCCTATTTATTTAATCACTTATTAGGAATATTTTTGTGATTTAGTAGGGTATAAAAATTTTAGCCCAATATAATTACTTGCTTATTAATTGTGTGTATTATTTGTTGTTTGATCAAGAGTATTGAGTAGTCGCCTCAGCGGAAGTGAGTCTGATTTCGTCAGACCATTATTAGTGGCTTTGATATTCACATTCAATACTGGCCCATCTTAGCGAACAACAATAGGGCCAATCTATAGGCAACCACTCATTCACTCAACAACAAGGAGGGAGATTTGTCCAGAACCAGCCTCAGCACAACCAACACTCTCTGTCATATCAAGGCAATTTGGAGATAGAACTAGTTCCAACAACTATAGTACTACCAGCACCAATAGTACTTGGACGTGCCTTATCGGTACCCTCCTCAGTAGCATCAACAGTACCATCCTTCTCCTCCATACAATTCTCAACATTCTTACTCGCAACCTCCACACCATTCCTAGTATCAGCGTGGTTAGCATGTTGAACCATCCGAGGCTACTTCTGTGAACCCCGCCTTGGATTTCTTAGATCAGTTTGTAAAGAGCCTTGTTGAAATGAGTCATAAGCTTGATGACCTCAACGCAACAAAAAATCCAATTCCGGCAAAGGTGGAGGTCAACGTCAATAGTTTTAGGAAGAAACACAAGTAGTTAGCGATGTTCTCTTCGGTCAAATAGAGTCAGATGTGGGTGATTTATTTTTTTTGTTACTCTCATGAGTGGTGAGATCTTGCAGCCGACTTCCACCATGAAGGGGAAGAATAAATCTTCACCTGGCAAACCATATTATTTTTCATTAGCCAATCCAGCATCCAAGTTGGGTGAGGAAGAAGAAGACAAAGGAGAAGCACCAGAAAGAAAACACCAAAAAAATTACAAAATCAAAAAAAGCACTAGCAGCAGCAGACGAAGGACCACCGTGCTAGCCACTGAGGAGACTACACCTACAACCACCCCGATGCTAGCCGATGGATCCCTACCTGCAGATTTTGGGTGTCCACCTCTCTAGGATGACCATGCTCATTTCTGTCATCTATTTGTACATCATGATCCACATCACTAATTTTGATGTAAATAAGAATAATATTTCTACTTTTGATTCTGTAAATATTCCATTTCTAGGCGCTTTAAGAAAATCCAAAAAAATAGAAATGTAAAAACTACCTTGTTCAACCCTGATGTGGTCGAGGTATTCAGAATCTAGTTCTCAAAATGCTCATGCTCAAATCCATCAAGTACATGCCTAACATCAAGAAAGGATTGAAAGAAGTGGGTACTTTGAATAGACAATAGCTTAGAGCTGGAGAAAGAAATGTGAAGCATATTTTGACCACCCCGATTATAAACGCAATCAACAATCTTACGACTAAAGAAGGACATGGGAGCTCCTCTAGTCAGATGTCATATGTTTGACTAGGAATTCGATCGAACACTCCTTGATAGCAGATCGTCAATCAACCTAATTCCTACTTTACTACTCAAAGAATTTGGGTTGGGATCGCTTAAGTCCACAAGAATGATTCTGCAATCTGTAGACACTTCAATCAAGCAGCCCTGAGGAGTTTTGAAGGATGACATCATCACCATTCAGGGAATGTTGTTCTCTATTGACTTCATTGTGCTTGACATGGACACCTCATGTCCTCTTCAACATACCCTGATAATCTTTAGAGGGTCATTCCTTTGAACAGTCGAAGCAATGGTGGACTATGGCACCGTACAGATCACCTTCCGTTATAGCGGTAAAAAGGTACCTATTGATACGATCCAAGTGCCAAAACTGACGGAGTCTACATCAGACGAGAGCAAGCTGACAAAACAATGAATAGAAGACTGTGACTTTCTTGTCAAGTTCGAAAGAATTCCACTCTGACTCCATGAATGGAGTGGAAATCCTCGAAGGGGAAGGAAGAAGAACTTTTGATCTTCTTTAATCAGATCGAAAGGAATATTTGAGCTTGTTAGTCATATCTACCATGGCCAGTATCACTTGTCACCAATGTTCTCCACGATTTTTCATAGTATTTATGGTTCAACCTTTTTCTCAGCAACAAGCTTTCATGGTTTTCATGTGATTATAGGTACTCTTTTCTTGATCATATGTGGTATTTGCCAATATCTTGGTCATCTGCATTTCATTTTCCTAAGTTCTCTGACTTCCGGAATCCGCTTGTCAAAACTCACCTACCTCAACAACCCACCTACTAAGGATTGTAGCGTTGATCCCATCTTGAGCCAGGATAGTGCAGATAGTCAGCTAAAGCTATTGTCGACCTATTTACGCATTCTTTGAGCTTTATATATATAGTTCGCGATAAAAAACTGTTCATGGATGATACTAAGACTCACGAATTCCTCTTCCCAAAGGAAATAGTGGACATCATAGTCATGCTCACAGATGTCCTTAATGATGAGATTTCCATTGAGTTGCCTAAAGAATACATCTTTGGCCACCTGTCCTTACCAGAGCAAGAGGAAATCATTGAAAAATTTTGTGAACAAGATTCAGTCATCAAAGAATTTTGTGCGACACTGAACTCAGAGCTTACAACACCAATGGTGGATGATAAATCCCATATTTATCATCATTAATCATCAATATTATCTCTTTTTCCTAATCAAATCAACAAGATTCATTGACAATTAACACTAATTATTAATTTGTGTGTTGTTTATAATTGATACTAATTACACTATATTATATAATCTCATTATTGTGCCAATATTTCTTGTATTTATTTATTATCAAAAATAAAATAAAAATTAGTATAATATTGTAAAAAAATAAAATAACATAAAACAATATCAAAATACAAAAAAATAAACAAAAGAAAAATGAAGAAATTTGTTTATATTATTTTAATGCGTGTTTAATTTTATCTATGTACAAATGACCTCCGATCTCTTTGACTTCTACATGAAAGTTTTAGATCTCATCGGATCTACAATTTCATGGTCATAGTGTAAATAGAGGCCCAAAAACCAAACTTTTTCATATGAGCTCCAAATTGGATGAAATAAGTCTCATTTTAAAGGTCTTTTAATGTGTATTAGTCTGAAAGTGCGTAGACCTATTTTGGAGTTTGTATGAGGGAGCTATGGGCATTTTATGGATCAGGGATTCTGGGGCTTTATTGGATATTTTACACAGGAGAGTTCTGGCTATCTTCCTTATATTATTAACTACAGGTGTATATAATATAAGGGAGGTGTTATTTTAATAGGTGAATAATTTACAAGTGATCTTGGCTTCTTATTTAATGCAAAATGTGAATGCTAAAATGTATGTATTATGAATGCATGTATGAATGCTATTTATGCATTATAAAGGAAAATATGCATCTATTTACTTGGGAACAAGCTTCTATTTTTAACTTTTAGAGTGATGAAACATGGATTCATCAGTTCCCCCTATACTTAGTCTACAAATAGCCTAAGTAAGGTCTGAATGAAGGGGGGGTTTGTTCTATAAGGGTGAGGGGGAGGGAGTTCGTGAAATATATACAGAGAGAGATGGAGAGACCACACACACACACACAGAGAGAGAGAGAGAGAGAAATATACAGGGGGAGATGGTGGGGGTGAGTGTGTATGTGCAAGTGTGTGTGTGGGGGGGGGGTAGATCATCGAGTGATCTACCTCTTTTCTTTTTTTTCCTTTCTCTTTTTTTACAACATGCAAGAACTGAAGATAAATATGCAAATGCAAGTTCTTTTTTTTACAGTATGCAATGCAATCTGAATGATTAAAATCCTAGAATTTCTTCACAGATTCTTTTGCAGCCTCTTCAATGGAAGCTCCCGACTTCACGCCTCCATGAGGATCAAGCATCCTTGATGATCATGGACCCTGCCACAAAAAGAGAAAAGTTAGAATACTCAGAGAAATTAAATCAGCAGATAAGATGCAAAAAATGATGCATGAAATGAGGGCCTAAAAAAATTGAAATCAATTAACAAAGAAAATCAAAATTCAATAATTAAGTTAAGTCGTGTCCCCGGCAACGGCGCCATTTGATGAACGAGAAATTCGCCTCTTTAATAATGTGAAATTATCATAGTATAGGAGGCAAATTCGGTTTAGCAAAAACCATAGTCCTTTGAATGCTGTGGAGTATTTATACTTGGCAAGTCCAAGGTCGAACGCAAGGACACAGCTACTTAATTTATTTATCAAATTTTGATTCATGAGGTACAAGTGTGAATTATTTCTCAATTCAGGTCCACATGATGAACTATGCAATTTAAAATGTAATACTAAGATGCATGCAATTTTTAGTTGGTTTTATGCAATTATAAGAGAATACAAGAAGATAATGTACAAGAATTGATATACACACTAAAGATCACATTTATACCCTAAAAACATGAGCAATAGAAGAGAAATGGAAATCAAGGTCATTTTAAATCCCAATATTAGAAACAGTCATAAGATCAAAGCACAGACAATAGAGTTGGGTCTCATTTATCACATAAAAAATCACTTCATTTAAATTGGTGGCAAATGCGAAAATTAGATATCCTAAGATGTAGAGGACAAAACAAGGATCAAAACGACACTAAAATCATGCAATTTGGACCTACGATGCTCAACTTATGAAGAAAATAATGCAGGGGCATAATTGTAGTAAAAATGCAAGAAATAAAAATGATAAATATTGCATTTAGATCCCTGGAGGGACCTAAATGCTAATACCATAAACTGCTTGGACCCCTTCATAAATTTTCTATAGCGCGGGGGCATTTTTGCAATTTCTTAAACTTTGGAGGGCCTTCCTGTAAAATACCCAGGCACGCACGTGAGGCACGTGCCTAGGGACCTATCTACAAATATCAAGAAGTCCTGGGTCTTTCGTGTAAATTACCCAGCACCTCATGTGCATTGAACGTGAGGCGCCTAGGCTCGGGAGGCTCCTCAGGTTCGGGCCACATGGCATTTGCTGGATGGTTGGACCTGGGTTCGGATGCCCGAGCCTGAAGGTATGGAGGCTAGGCTCGGGTGCCACGTGGCTTCATAATCACCGTCCGATTGAAGTGATCGGACGGTATCTGTACTTCTTCCTCCGCCGTGGGTCACCAGAGGAGGCTGGGCTCTGGCGACCTGCTGGTTGCTCCACCTAGTCCCTCCGTGCAAGGCGGAGGTCCGTTGAGCTCTTGGAAGCGCTGGTGGAGATCGTGGAGACGCGACAAAGCTCCGATGATGATCAGAGCCTGAGTTCCCTGGAACATCGCTGGAGGTGAACAACTTGAATGAGCTTCGACACCAACTTCGGCTATTGAAGATCCTGCAATGGTTAGTTATAGCCGAAGCATGCACAAGTGATGAAGTGAGTGGAGTGAGATGGGAGCCGACGGAGGTGGAGAAGGTGGTGGCTTAGGGGAGTCCCCCGCCATAATGGCGAAGGAGTTGGGTTGGAGCGCGAGGGGGTTCTGGAGGAGGAAAGGATGGTCGGCGAAGATGATCGATGAGTTGAAAAGCTAGTGGGATGGTCGGATGATAGTGACGGTGAACGATGTAGTCGGAAAAATAACGAGAAATTTAGAGAAAAAGAAGTAGGGGAAGAACCTCGTCAGAGAGGGGAACCTGGTGGAGGAGGGGCTTGGGCTGAGAGCCTTGGAGGCGCTCCGGTCGTCGCACAACTCGCTCATCCGGTGCAAGGTGCTCAGCTACCGCCGGGAAGGTGGAGCTTACATGGCGGATATGCCATGGATCTCACCAGAGCTTCGGTCGTCTTCGCCTCGATTCAAGGTCCCTCCGCTGTCACCGGAGGACCAGAGGCTAGGCCGAAGTCCCAAAATGGTGGATGCGGTCTTCTGGTGGCGGGGGAGAGGCTCTTATAGGAGGAGGACGTTCATCGGTTATGAGGTGTGGAGGCGTTTTGCAATGGAGGGTTAATGGCGAGGGAGTGATGGCGGGGATTGATGGTGGTCGCGCGAGGGAGGCGGAGGAGTTGGCTGTGAGGGGGAGGCGTTAGGAGAGGAAGGAGATGGCTGGATCGACAGCCAAAAATGGAAGGGGGCGCTGGGTTGGCGAGATGAAACGGCTGGGGGCGGGGGTTACACAAGGTAGGAGACGACCTCCCAGCCGTTGGATCTAGCGATCCGACAGCTAGGATGGGAGCATGGTCGAAGGGTGGAGATCAGATCTGGAAGAATCGATCGGACAAATGAGATTAAGGCAGGTGTGTGCAGTGTTGATGAGAAGGTGGTGTTGATCGTGCGGTGTAGATGGATGGAGCGACGTGGAGAGATATCAGCCGTTGGATAGGAGGTGGATCTAACGGTTGATGTGAAGAGGCGACATGGCGCACGGGGACCCGTAGGATAGGAATGGGATCGGAGGGCTGAGATGAAGGGGTAGGATGGAGCGTTGGATGACATGATAATCTGACGGCTAGGATTTAGGCGCTATACAACGGCGGAGATTTAATATGGGAGCTAGATCCTACGGCTGGGGATGAGGCGGCGATGGAGGGCTCAGATGAAGGTGGGATGGAGTAGATCCAACGATCCTTATGGGCGCCAGGTGGCGGAAGGGGAAGCGGGCCACGTGGGCGGCCCAGAGGGCGCCACGTGGCCCAATCAGAAAAATTTAAAGTATAATTACAAAGATAAATAGAAAAGAAATAGTTAAAGGCAAAATTAGGAAACAATTAAAACATGAAAGTTGCTCGTCTCGACGAGATTTACAACTTTCATGTTGGTCAAAAAGCCAAAAGAGGTCATTTGTACAAAAAGTATTTTTGGGGGTATTTTTAGGGGGATAAAAACACCGGCTTTTTGGATTTGAGATATTTTGTATTTTTTTAGTCTTTTTAAAGGTCAGTGATTTATGGACAATTTATCTACCTAATTTTTAGGGGTTTTTGATGATAAAATAAATACAGAAAAATAAGGGAAGATAAATACAAATAAATAAGGTTAATGATACACAATATAATACAAGAATAAAAGATGATTTTTATTGGATTGATTAAGCTTGGGGTTTAATTTGCGGCTTTTAGCATGATGAATACGAGATTCATCACTATGATGCTATTTTCATTAAATAAAACACACATAAAAATTAATGTCCCAGAAAGGGTATCCTTATAATTACAAAAAAATCAAGGGCTCATATGCAATTTACCCAAAAATATACAACTAATACTTAAAGTTATCGGACTGATACGAAATACGAATCCCTGCAAGGGTATAGTTGCTAAATCGCCACCTCAGATGGGATCCCACGTGAGGTGACATGGACTGGATTAAATAACAAATAAGGAAAACTTAGGGTCCGAAATGCAAAATGTTCACAAATATAGAACATATTAATAAAGTTACAGGACCAAAGATTAATGATACAGAAACCAGGGCTAAATACGTAATTACCCCAATAAAATGTGCACTATCCAATGGCGGTTGAGAATCCACTTGCCATGCATCGCATGCTGGTCGACCGATGAAGGTTCAAGTAGAAGCGGCCCGGATTAGATCTGATGCTTTATCTGATGACCAGTGCTTTTAAAGATACGATGGTAGTTGTTCAACCTAGCACTGTGTTCTTCATCTGACGGTGCTAGAGAGGCTTGGACGAACAACGGAGGAACTCCATTGAGTTGAACTTCGATCGAGCTTATCTTCTCCAGTGATCGTTTCTTGGAGCTCAAGAGCAGTTCCAAATGCTCCTTGGGTGATTCCGCAACCACGGACATCTTCAAAATGGACCATGTACTTCTAGAATGGATCGACGAAGGAGGGCAACCTGGGGCATGTTCTCCTGTCTCGATGAGGCTCGAGAAGCCTCCATTCTTGATTTTTCTTACAGGAGATTGTTAAGGGACAAAAAGCGAAACTCGGGTGAGCTTCGGAAGGAGGAATATGCGAGAGGTGGGTTGGAACGGAGTTCTCCGACGGACGGTGGAGTGGCAAGAATTGGTAGCTTGTTTTGTGCAAAAACGAGATGGTTGTAGGTGTCTGGAATGATTGGAGGGCATCGAAGAAAGGTGTAGAGGTGATAGGATAGGCGGAGCTGATCGAGATACGTCGGAAAAAGGTGGCGGAGCTCGAGCTCCACCGAATGAAGGAATTGGAAGATACATAAAATGAATCGAAATAGCATGCGACTAAAATGAAGTCTAGATTAATTCTGACCAAAGGAATAGAAAGAATAAAAAAAATAGAAGCTTATCGGAGTTCACTCCTGGAGTGGAGCTCTAGCGACCAGCAACAACAAGAAATGGACCGGCCTCGATTCAATGCCAACCTTCACACAAAGGAGCTGAAAACAGCTCCTATTGTCACGAGGGGACCATCTTGAAGCTCAGATCTAGGGTTAGGAGGTGGAAGAAGGATCAAATCTCAATGGAGGGTGATGGCGAGATTATATACAAGGCCCTCTTTGACTCGAGGTTACTCACAACTTGATGTGTCTCAGAACAAAGAATCACGCCCACGTGAAAGGTGGATAATCGAGGAAGAGATTTGCAGCAGGAACCATCCTTGGAAAGTGAAAGAACTTGGCATTGTCAAGGGTCAAAATCGAAGCGGTGACTGGGTGGATGCAGGAACCAAGGGAGACGGGGAGTTGACCTTGGTCAAGCCACCTGGGTTCCTGATTTGTCCATGCCACCCACTAAAGGACAAAAGAGAAATAAAATGGAATAAAGAATTAGAAATAAAATGGAATATAATTTTATTCAAAAAATTCAAACATAAAAAAAATCTTTATTATTTTATTTAGTTTTTTAATAGGGATAATTACACCCATAACCCTGAGTGATTCCTCAATCTCAATCATAACCCTGCATAATCGCGAATTACATGAGGAACCCTGAGTAATGCTTAACCTTTACACGGCATGACCCTATGTCAACTTCCGTTTTGAATTTCCGTTAACTCAGATGGAAAAGGTTAAATGTGGACAATTTTGCCCCTCAGAACTTTTTATATTTATAAATTGATGCCCCTGGAAGCCTGGAAGGCCCACACCCGTCGGAGCTCCAACCCCCCGCCCGCCGGAGCCCCGACCCTCCTCCCGCCTGCCCGCGTCCCAACCTTCTTCCCCCTTTCCTCCTCCCTGTCGACCACTTCCTCCTCCCCCTTCCTCTCCGTCCACCACCACCTCCTCCTCCTCGCTGCCGACCTCTGCCCTACAGCCCTCCCCCCCCGTTGCGCATGCCTCCGCCCTGCAGCCCTCCCACCGTCTCCCCCTCCCCTTCCTGCAAGCTCCAACTGCCCGCACCCCCCCGGCGACCGACGGCGCGCAATCGACGCGCGGCGACCGACCTCGAAGCTAAGCTTCCTCGGTCTGCTCTGGCGCGCGCAATCGACCCGCACTCCCCCCCAGCGACCAACCATCGAAGCCCCCTCTGCTCTAGGCCTCTCCCGCTGTCAAGGACCCCTCCTCCTAAAAACACTTCTTCTCTTCCAAATCCACCTCCATCCATGCTTCAAATTATAAGAACATTTGTACTTTCACGGATAAATCATATGCTACGAATGCGATGGTGATTTTTATTGGATTTTTTGACAAACTTTTTTCAACCAATTAATACGAAATTTACATCAGTTAAACAAATACATTAAGTTCCCCAAGTGAACAGAGGAACTTCCTCTGTTTTGTTCTCTTCTTCTTGCATACCTCCTGCAGCGCAACCCATCCTGGTAAAGACTCCCCGACACCCGCCTGCGCCTGGGACCCCGTCGAGCCTGCCGCCCCCTCCCCCCGCCCGCCTCCTCCTGGGCCCCGACCTCCCCCACCCCCGGCCTCCTCCTGGGCCCTGACCTCCCCCCCAGCCCTCATCAAGCTCCACGCGTGCTATGGACGTCGACCACCTCCGATCCCCTACCCACCCGACCTCCCCTGCCTGCCTCCTCCTAAGCAGCCCAGGCCAGCCCTGACCTCCCCTCAGCCAACCCTCCCCTGTCAAGCCTGCCTCCACCCCACTGTGGAAGTCTACCTCACCCCCTGCCCACCCGACCTGTCCCACCTGCCTCCTCCTGGGCAGCTCAGGTTGTCCCCGACCTCCTCCTCGCTAGCCCTTCCCCGTCGAGCCCGCCACACACCCCCTGCCTGCACCTCGCCCCTCCATGCGAGCCACCACCGTCTCCTACCTGCCTGGGCGCCCCCACACCCTGCGCCTGCGAGTCCTGCCCCTCACTGCGGCCCACCACCGCCGACCCTCTTTTTGGAAGCGTCCCCGCGCGGCTGTAAGCCACTCCCACCTGGAAGCCCGCAACCACCCACCCGGCCCCTTCTCCTCACGACCCCCCCTCCCCGCCATGTCAGCCAACTGACATTTATTTTTTTCCTTCTACTTTTTTATTTGGCTAATCCTAGCCGTTAGATCATAGTTTGGTTAAATAAACCCACTCATATGGTTGAGTTAACATATTAAACTAACGGAGGGTTATGTATGTGAAACGGAATAACTATCCGGGGTTTCCCATGTAATTCGCGATTATACAAGGTTATGATTGAGATTGAAGAATTACTCAGGGTTATGGATGTAATTATCCCTTTTTAATATGATTTTTTTATTTTTACGGCTTTATTTATTACAAGATATTTTTTTAGAGGTATATTTATAGGTATATTGACCTATATTTGGAATATTTAATTTTTATTTTGTATCTTTGATTTTATTAATTTTTTTCTTAATTTATATATTTATAACTTTCTTTATATAAATATGTTTTTATTTAATTTTTCTGATATATTATGTACACTTAAATAAATCAGGATGTTAAATATATAGGTATAAATATACTATTTCGTCTATGTGTTTTTATATACTATTTATTTTTATGTTTTATTTATGGTTTTCTTATATTCTAAATATGTGCCTATATTAAATATTATTTACAGAATTATAAAAATATAGATTATAAAAATATAGAATAAATAAAATGAATATTTTATTCATGTATACCATATACTAAAGGTCCAAAACCTAACTTTTACACCTTAACTCCAAATTAAATGAAACCACCTTCATTAAATAGCTTATTAAAAGTTATATACAATTAAGGGTGATTTGATACATTTTGAGTTTTTATTTAGGAGAGATGGGTGTGGGAAGTTTGGATTTTAGCTTTTATTCATAGCTTATTAAAAGTTTGGGTTTTAGCTTTTTATTCATAGTATAAATATTTTTACCCAATTAATTAATCGGTATATATAGAGAATTTTAATGAATGTTATAAAAGTATTCTATTTTAGCCATACTTATTGAAAATACTAAAGTGCGAGTTATTTCTGAAGTATATACGGAGTATATACGACCCCCTATACTTAGCTTGAGATATGTCCGCATAGATCAGAGAGAAAAGGAGAAGACATAACTCGTATTGAGTATAGACAAGCCAATACTACAATAACTAGAGAATGAATGAATGAGAAGTTGATAATCTCCCTTATACTTTGGATGAAATAATCCCAAGTATAGTAGATTGTACACAAAGCAGGGATGGTCAAGGATGGGAATGTATAAAATCATCGGCTCGACCTGTCCCCCCTATACTTAGGGTAAAATATCCCTAAGTATAGACAGAGTGTCAAGAGTTGAGGGGACAAGTGAGGGATCAGAAGATGAACTCGGGGTATGCACCCCCCATAGTTAGGACAAAGTACGTCCTAAGTATAGCAATGATGAAGGGGGTGACACCTTTTCAGAAGAAAAAGAAAACAAAGAACGAAAAGAAGAAAAGAAGAAAAAGAAAGATCATTCAAAAATATTTTTAACTTCTTTGTTAAAAGTGGTTGCGGTCAGCTCATCTTCATATACAACTTGAATTGTGTCAATGACAGACAGAAATGTTTCATGCTCTAAGTAAGACTTCAGAAGCTGTCTATTGACTACAAAAGGTTGTGCGTCTACTGACAATTCAGATATCATGACGTTACCATTGCCACACACAAGTTTAATTGTAAATGGCCCTGTCCATTTACTCTTTAATTTTCCTGGAAAGATTTTTTATTTTTGCATCAAACAACCAAACCTTCTGACCTAGCTCAAAAGTCTTTCTGCGGATGTGCTTGTCATGCCACTTCTTACCCTTCTCCTTGCACATCAGGTTGTTGTCGTATGCGTAATCTCTGAATTAGAGCAGTCTGTTCAGATCCACTTTTCTATTCTTCCCAGCTTTATTGGATCCAATTTGTAGATATTGATTGCCCATAAGGATTTATGAATCAGTTCAACGGGAAAATGGCATGGCTTGCCATATACAAGGTGGTAGGGAGACATTCCTAATGGTGACTTGTACATGATCCTGTAAGCCCAAAGAACTGAATCAAGTAGCTAAGACCAATTCTTGCAATTAGGACGCACAAGCTTCTGTAGAATTGTCTTTATCTCCCTGTTACAGAATTCAGCCAAGCCATTAGAATGCGGGTGGTAAGGAAAATCGACAAGATGTTCAATGCAAAATTCATGGGTCAGCTTCTTCACCTCTTTGTTGATAACGTGGCTACTCCCATCTGATATGTGGACTTTTGCTATCATGAACCATGAGATGATGTGATCTTTCAGAAATTCACAAACGGTACGACTATCTACGGTCTAGACTGGGATAGCCTCGACCTAGGGACTTACATAGTCGACAACAAGCAGAATGTATTCGTAACCTTGACTGTTCGGAATGGGCACATGAAGTCAATGCCCCAAGCATTGAAGACATCTGAATATGAATGAACTTCATAGTAATTGTATCTCTCATTCCTATGATGCTACCCATTTTTGCAGTCACTATAATGCTTGATGTAGTCTTCTGCATCTTTAAATAATGTTGGCCATCATAGGCCATTTTTAAGCACTTTTGTTGCCGTTCTCTTGCCTTAATGGTGCCCTCCAGATTCACGATTGTGACAATGCACGAGGACAATCGAGACTTCCTCCTGAGGGATACACCTTCGCCAGATGCAATCTGCCCCCTCACGAAAGAGATATGGTTCCACCCACTGGTAGAAATGGATATCAGATAAAAACTTGTGTACTTCAGCTTGGACCAATCTTTTGGAATTTTTAGTCAATTTTTTAATATTTTTTTGCATTTTTAAGGCAAATAAGCAATAAAATATGCTCTTTTTATTTTTAATAAATATAAAATGTCATGAAATGCAAATAAAATTTATGACGTGAACAAGAAATTAATTAGGCACATCATCTTATTTTTTCATGATTTTTGGAGTACTGATGATATTTTTAGAAAATAGATAATATGGCGGTTGCATGCTTCTGCCACCAGCCACAACCTTCATGCTTCATCTAATGGGCCAAGAACTCCTCCAGGAGGGATCAAACCACAAAAAGAAGATGGAAGTGGTGTTTTATAGAGAGAAGCAGGTGGTGTTTTCGAGGGGTGGTGGTGTGAGATGGGGCGAGGGTAGGTGGAGATGGGAAGGTCAACGTAGAGGACAAACCGAGGGCTGTGAAGGGATGGGGAGCTCGAGAAGTAGGAGGTGTGAGAGATTAAGTGATAATGGGGAGAAGTTGGGCATCCCGTGAGGTATGACGTGTGTCAGAGGAGAAGAAGGACATTTGACCTAGGGTCAACTGTCCGAGGGTACTGGTTGGTCCACGTGGACCAACCAGAAAAAAAGGAGGTAAAAAATGATTGTAAATTTGATAAAAAAATACTAAAATAATTAATTTTAGGTTTTTAGATAAAAATTGTTTTAATTTAATGTAGTATTTGATACATATTTTTATTTATTTTTATGAGGCTTTTCATTACAAGTTAAAAATTACATGCAGAATATAGTATAAATACATGTATTTTGGTCTTTTATTTTTAATTTGTAATATATATTTTATTATATGTACATGCATTTTATATATTTTTGATTTATTTTTATATATAACTAGATATTTTTATTGTATTTTTCTAAGTTAATATGTATATTAATTAATTCTTTATATGCATATTATAGGTATTTACAATTATATTTTACCTATGTACTTAAATGAATTATTTATTTTGATTTTATTTTTATGGTTTTAATTTATTTTAATTATGGATATGTGTTCCAAATAATATATAAACTTTATATAAAAATAAAAGAATTTAAAAAATATAAAGAATAAATATAATTATTAAAATATACATGTATATTGCATACTATGGCCCTAAAATCTAAATTTTACATCTTAGCTCCAAATTAACTGAAACCACCTTCATTAAATATCTTATTAAAATTTATATACATTTAAAGAGATTTCTGTCCCTTTTAATACAATATGGAGAAGATACAGGTCTGTGAAGTTTTTTATTTTGCATTTTTATTATGTTTGTCCCGAGCACACTGTGCATTCTTTTTCTGTGAAATCATATTTGTATTTTTCTTTGTATTTTTATCAACAATATTTATATAGAGAGTTCTGTTATTTGAGGCGTAAAAATAATTAAATAAAATGGGTCCCAAAAAGCATTGGGTAATAAAATTAGGATTTTGTACATGGTTTTCTGTGTATTTTTGGCATAGTTTATGTCCCATATCTCTCTCTACTTTATTCTTTGTCAACGAAGTCAAAATGATGATTGGATCTCAGGGTTTAGGGTCACTCAACACCTGTGGTGTTTCATTTTTTTCTTTTCTTCCTTTGTTCTTTTATTTTGGAATTAAATACAACAAATATAAATTATTTTATACATTATTTTGTTCAAATTATCAGGTGTTTGTTTTAGCAAATTATTGACATATGCATGCACTTAACTAGGGAATTAAAGCCAAAATGAAAGAATAAAGGTGATGAATTGCATATTCGTTAGTGATCAAAGGAGCTGTCAAGGGCGAGGGATTAGATCCACGTCTCCGGCCACCATGCGTGGCCAGAGGTGAGGGATATGTGAGATAGAGTAGCAATGGGGGGGGTTGAAGATGGTTGTGGATGTGTGATGGTGCTCGACTCAGGAATTGGTGGATGAAAGATATGTGGAGGAAATGGACAAAGGAAGAACAAGAGCCTTTGATATGGATGATCGGAGGACTGAAGAACAGATCTACAAAATCGAAGCAAAATAAGAGCGAAGAAGGAATCTAAAGTTACCGAGGATAAAGGAGGTGCTTGGGCAGGAGATCGGTGGAGCTCTAGGGCTCTTGACCTTGATGGTTCGACGAGGCCAGAGGTTAGGCTTGCCATACCAACGAAGCACGACGGTGACACCAAATCTGAGGTGTAACTCGATGAAATCCTTACTGCAATGTCCTCTCTCGGACGTTGTCACTCACCAAGAAAATATGGAGGCCACCTGAGACGAAGGTGATAGCCAAAGAAGGGGGGAAAATAGAGCTCCATCTATTTAAATATAATAAAAAATGTGAAAGTTCAAATGAAATTTACGCAGAAAAATGAGGTAGATTTGGTGAAAAATAGATGGGCATGACTAAAGAATATATGGACTTCAATCCGGTGAAAAAATCAGGTAAAAATAATGTCGGATATGATCAGGGAAAATTTGCAAAGAAGGTGGGTTGGGCACAGTTATTCAGGTCAAGGCTAGAGGGGTGAGTTGACCGATGGTCAACGATACAAAATGGGCCAATTAGAGTAGCTTGGGGAAAAGGATAAAATAAGCTAAAACAAAAACAAATAGGTTAAATAGAAATAAATAGAAATTAATTAGAAAAGAGTTTTTAATTTTAAAAATATAAAAATAAATAATGTTATAAATTTCATAAATAATTTTATGGTGATTTTTAGTAAATTAAATAAATTATTCTAAATAGTTAAATAAGTAAAATACATGTATTTACATGTAATAAATACCTATATACATTTATTTTTATTTATTAATTTTTTTACAAATAATTACATAATTTACTAATTTATTTACAAAATAATTTAAGGATTTTAAATATATTTTTATTTTATTTTTTATTAATTTAATTGTACAAAGAAGTAGGGATATATAAAAATAGATACATTATACCTATACAATAAATACTTTATTTTATTTTTGATTTTTTTATTTTAATATTTTTATTTGTTTTATATAATTAATATAGATATATACAAACATTAAGAATATAATATGTGCAAAAATAAAGAGAAATAAATATACAATATATACAAGTATACCAGTAGGGTCCCAAAACCTACTTTTTGCATATTACCTCTGATTTCAGCGAAACCACTTTTATTTGATAGATTGTTTTATAAAATAAACTTTAAAAGTGAGTGCACGTAATTCAAAGTTCATATGGCTAAGTTATAAGGATCGGAATTTAGGCTTTAAGGATTTTTGGTTCTGAGATTTATTGGTATTTATTCACATTTATTTTTAATCTATACTTTTATATTTTTTACAGATTTTTTAAAATATTTTGGAAAAAAGAATTAAGTTAAATGGAATTAAACAAAGAAATAGAAAATAAAGAAGTTTTATATACATATATACAAAGGGGTCCAAATGCCAAAACTAACACGATTTACTCTACAATTTTTTGATATTTTTAGTAAAAATAATTAGTAATAAAACAAAGTCTAAAAGTAAGTTTGGTTGATTAGGAGTTTTCTATAAATAGTTCTGAACTAGGAAAGCTGGCTTTTGTAGCTTTTTAGGTTCATTGTATTTATTTATTTATTAAATAATTTTTCTGATATTTTTATAAATTATTAAATATTATTACAAACAACTTTAATTAAGAAAATATTTTTATTTGAGGTTATTTTATTAATAAATAAAATAGGTGAACACATGTACAAGGTGAAAAATAATTTATATGTACATTGCAACTTTGGTTTTCTTGAATTATTATAAGTTATGGACCCTATCTCCCCCTACATTATTCCTTATCGACCATCCCGTGGCTTGGTCTTATCTCAGGGTTTACATCAGTCCGTATTTATTTCATATATATAGCCTTCTCTTTCTTTTCTTTTTCTTTTCTTCTCTATTCTTTTATTTTGGTGTATATAAGTGATAAATATGCAATATTAACAAATGAGTGATAATTGATAAAAAAATGATTATTATTATTATTTATAGGTGTGTTTCCGAGGATTTATAAAAGAATAAGAAGTTGAATCATGGATTCATCATATAGTCAAAATAAATAATACATTAAAATATATAGGTATACTCTACCGATAATGGATATACATATATTTATTTAGATATATAAATAAAAGGTATTTTTACTCCATGAACCCTATAAACTTTGTAAATTACCTTCTCGACCTTCGAAACAACATAATTCACCCTCGACCTAAAAACTTGCTAATTCTTACCCCTTGAACCCTGCGGTTAATATATTTGAAACTTGTGGGTGTTCTTAGTGTAATTTACAGGTTGATGTGGTAATTATGTTGTGCAAAAGTTCTTTAGGAAATTTAACAAGTTTCTAAAGTTCGTAGGGGTAAAAATTCTAATAGAATCGGAAAAATTAAATAAAAATACGTACATAAGTAATTAATTCTATTATAAATATAGAAAATTTTGTATATATGATAATAAATTTTAAAATACAAAAAAAAATAATATACTTAAAATATAGATAAATATACCTAAGTATATACTTGTGAAAATAAACACCTAATAAAAGAAAATTATTTTATTATTTTTTTTATCAAATTAATAAGGGAAATAATCCCAGAATTATCCTGATCAGTCCATGTCGACCAATCAGAGCCCGGGTATTGTGGACCTACTAGTCAATTATTCTCTCTTCACTCCGATGACTATCAAAGTCATGGGACTGACCCCTCTTCTCCATTTTTCTACTCTTCCACATCTCCATTCCTCTCGAGCTCTGCACCCTTATGTAGTTGCCTCAATCTTCTTCCATGCCTACCCTATTGATGACCATGATTTTGCAAGGGTCTAATGTGGTCCACATAAGGCGAGACCTACACTGTCGCTGAGGCGACCGCTCACATAATCACTAGAATAATAAACGACTAACCTAAAAGTAAATAAAACAACGCAAAGTAAAAATATGCAGTTAAAATTTATTATAACTCTACAAAATGTGTGTATAGTTCAAGTATATAGAGGTCGAACACAGGGAGCAAGGGGAATAGACAACAAAAATTTGCAAAGAGACAATGATTGTTTTTGTGTTTTATAATGATTTATTTATTTTTAGTGGGTTTTTAAATATTTTTTTTGAATTCTAATTTGTATTTTTTGTTTTTAATTTTATAATTTTTATATTTTATAAATTTACATTTTCTTTTTAATAAATAGAGGGAATATATATAACTATATATAAGACTATAATAGATAATAAAGATAAATATATAAGGAAAAAATAAAAAAACCTAAATACAATCTTTTTATTTTTTTCAGGTATTAAAAATATCTTTGGGATTTTTACTAGTTATAAAAATAATAATTATAAAAGGAGTGAATATATGTATAAAATATACAATATAGACTAGTATATATATATAAATATACATATAAATACTCAAAATGCACAAAATAAAAACTTTTTCTCTTTTTTATATTTTACTTTTCTTTTTTATTTTTATTTTAATCTTTGGTAATTTTTTAATTGAATAAAAATATAAAAACATTGACTTAATTTAACAGGACTAATTGTTTTGGATTTTAAAAATAGATAAAAAGTCAAAAATCTCCAAAATTAAATTCAACATATAATATATATACAAAACAAAATTTATAAATAAAATAAATATTTTTGGATTTTTATAAACTTTTTTATAATTTTTATAAGGATTTTTGAGATTTTTTAATGATTTCCTTTTGTTATTTTTAGGGATTTTTGATCTGCAGTTATAAAATACAATAACAATCAATACATAATTTTTTTGTTATTTTTCAAAATGATTTTATAATTTTTTTATATTTTTAAATGTAAACAAGAATTAGAAGTTTGGTTTTTGAATTTTCAAAAACAGGTAAATAGTTTTAAATGGCCCAAGAGAAATATATGTAATTTATAGTATGTTAGGTACTTAAACTAATTTTACTAGAATTTTTGGATACCAAATGATATTTTTAATAAATAGAATACAAGAAACAAAAATGCATGCATTGGTCCAAACATTTTACTATAACTATTCTTTAATTAATAGGATACCTAAACACAATTTACTAAAACTATTCTTTAATTTTCGAACACCTTGTAGAACTATAGGTCCAAACATGTAAAATACCCTGAATAATTAATTCAATAAATGGTGTCAAGGGTATTGTAATTAGCAAAAAGAGCGAGGTACAAACTACAAAATATCTAAAATTACACTGTGATCTACTTTTATAAACTAAAACAAAATACAAGGGACCTTCTACAAAATGCCTCCCCCCTCACATGCATGGCACATGAGGTGACATGATGAGGGACCTTTGTACAAATCTCGAAAAATAGGGTCTTTAATATAAATTTTATAAAAATTATTGAACTATAGATGAAAGTTTTAATAGTTAAAAGAAAACACAGAAATATGGGGGTTAAAAATGCAAAATACCCCCACGTGGATGGGTGGACAGTCTGGATGATCTCGCTAATCCACGTGCCCTGCCCTGGTCATGTGATGCCAGGTTCGGAGATGGGTGGATGAGATTAGATCTTGACGGTGATCAGACATTGAGGCGTGGCACGATCTGACGGTCGAGGTTCAAATTGGAGAGAGGAGGCAATCGGACGGTAGCTACTCCTCCCGAAGAATAGGGAAGAACGACTTTATAGGCGAGCTTCGATCTTCATTTCCCTCCAACTCTGTGCATCTCTGGTGGCTATCAGGTGCTCAAATTATTCATCTCATTGGTCTGCATCTGCTGGAAGCTTCAAAAAGCTCCTTGGACCACCGAAGCTATCCCACCCACTTAAGTGACCATGGAACCTCCTCTGAGTGTAAAATTTCCTCCAGCTGGCTTTCAGCTCCAAACACCTGCACATGAAGAAGGCTGGGTCGAGGTCAAACTAACTCGACCTGTTATTGGGCAAGGTGGATGCAGAATGAGGAGGGTGGAGGGTTCTCCGACAAGCAGTGGAGGTGGAGTACTGACTGCTTGATCTAGGGACGATCAAGATAAATGGAAGCACGTGGGGTGTAGAGCAGTGACATGAAAATGAAATGAGTGCGAAATATGGGTCGGAGAACAAGTGAGGACAATGGAAACACAAGGCAGAGTGGAGCTCCCGCGGACTACGGGGATGGATTTCTAAACTATGGTGATGGATCAAAATTAAACTCAGAACACCAAATAAACCATACAACTAAAGACTACCTCGAAAGCAAGAAAAATGGGATCGCTGGATTTGGGGAGACTGGGAATGAAGCTGCAGCATAGAAGGTGGTGGAGCTTGAATCAACTCGATTCCGGCCCGATTAGACTCGCTGAACCCTTGGAGAGCTTCCTGTTGTTACTAGGAGACTCTATCGCGATTAGGGTTAGGGTTTTAATGGGTGGAAAAGGATCAAATTCAAATCAGGTTTGATGAATTATTTTTATATAAGGGGCCCTTTAGATGGTGTCTACAATCGCTCCAACAACCCATCGATCGAGGAATCGATGTGGCATGAAAGTTTGAGGATCGATGGTCAAAAGTCAAGAAGGAATCAAGGTAAAAAAAATGAAAGAATTGTATTGGAAAAATTGAGGAAGATGTATGAATAGGCCTACCAGACGCAGACCTAGGGAAGAGCAGGGAGTTCACCGGGGCCAACTCTAACTGTGCCCTCATTGGTCTACAAAAGAAGACAAAATAACTTGGAAAATTAATTAAAAATTCATATTAAAATAATAAATAATTTCATCAATTTTTAATCAAAACAAAAAAATATTATTTTATGTAGTATTTTATTATGATTTTTATTTATTTTTACAAGTTAATTGTTATATATTTATTTTTACAAGTATAAATATAGGTATATTGACCTATGTACGGGTATTTTATTTCTATTATCTCTTTTACTATTTTACATACATAATTTATATATTCATAACTTTTTTAAATATAGATAAATATATTTTTGTTGTGATTTTTTGAAGTAATATGTGCACTTAAATAAATAGATGTATTTATTATATATGTATATGTATATATATTTCATCTATGACTTTGAGTATACTAATTTATTTTATTATATTTTTAATTTTTTCCTTTGATCATAATTATGTACATATATTCCATATATTATTTAAAAAATTATAAAAATATGAAATAATGAAAAATATAAAGAATAAATAAATTGATTATTTTATTCATATATAATGAACAATTGGGGTCCAAAACCTAACTTTTGCATCTTAACTCCAAATTGAATGAAATCACCTTTATTAAATAGCTTGCTAAAATTTACATACAATTAAATGTGATTTTGAATTTTGATACACTATGGAGGAGATACATGTCTATGAAGTTGGGATTTTTGGCTTTTATTATGAGTGTGGAAGGCACATTGTGCAATATGTGAAATAATTTTATATTTTTTTATGTATTTTTATCTACAACTTTCATGTACAAAGTTTATTGATTTGATTTATAAATAATAAAGAATAAAATAGGTTCCTAATTGGATTATAGTAGACTTAAAAATAGGATTTTCATTGTATTTTTGGCCCTTATCTCCACCTAAATTCTTCCTTGTCGACCTAGTCATTATGATGCCTGGATTTCAGTGTTTAGGGTCATTCAATTCCTATGGTATTTCATTTCTTTTTCCTTTCTTTATTCTTTTTTTGGCATTAAATACAACATTTTATACTTATAGAGTAAATAATGAATGGCATTTTATACAAAATAATGCTATATATGTGCATTTATCTCATGTTTAAAGGCCACAATTAAAGAATAAAGGTGATGAAATGGAGATTTGATGAATCCCTGATTCTCACTGTTTATTCTTTTATTTTAGCTATTTATCTTGGAAAAGCATCATGTAAATAGGAGTAAATACAATAAGTTAGCATTCAACATGCATATGTTAACATGGTATAATTAGCATGTATTTGTGCAAAAAGAAAAGAATAAAGGAAAAGAAAAAGGAAGGAGGTATTTAGAATAAATACAGAGTGACATGAACCCCAAGAGAAAGTCAAGCCTTGACCCGATCGTCAAATAAAATAAGTAGAGAGAGATAGGGCCTACTCTATGTTGTACATATTACCTATGTATATAAATAATTATTTTTTAAAAATAAAATATTCTTTTTACCTCCTTATATATATTTCTAAAAAGAAAACAAAAATAAAATAAAAATCGGAAAAATAAAATAAAAATAAAAATCCTCTCTCACTTGTATAAGATACATGTATATAAGTCTCATTCCCTATTTATTCTATACCTATAAATAAATAAGAAAAATAAGATAAAAATTATTTTGAACTCCTAAATTATGAGGAAAATAAATAAAGCAAAAAAATCGGGGTATTTGCGTAAAAATAAAAAATAAAAAATATTGTACAAAATACATAGGTGTATTATACCTTTATATAATACTATATATTGAATATTAAATAATTTATTTTTTATAAAAATAATAAAAAAATCACAGAAAAATTCTTTGAAAAATAATAAATATTTTTCATTTTAATCATTTTTTCATCTAAATTTAATTATTATTTTTAATTTAATTTTCTTTTTTTTTCTTCTCTAGTTTATCTTGTAGTCTATTTTGTCATTTCCTGTGCCCAGCTCTGATTGGACCACGTTGGATCGTTGACCTCGGCCAACTGGTCCCCTTGGACCCTGTCTGCGTCGAGTCGGGTTTTTGGCCGAACTTCTCCAATTTCTCTAGACCCGACCCGACCTCCTCTTCGCCCAAATCTTCTCTCCGGATTGAGGTTGCGGATCCCTAACCCTCGCCCGATGATCCCTTGCTCGATCAGTGCTTCTATTCATGAGCTCCATCCCCATCTTCTCGGACCCCAATGCTTATATTACTTGCATCACCCCCTCCTTTTCCGCACCTTTTGCTGCTCCACCTCCTCGGTTGTGCCTACCTCTACCTTTCCAGAGTGACAGAGAGAGGGAGAGGGCATCCTTTGGGGCGTGGGAACCTTAGGTTTGGCGAGCTCTACCTCCGCTCCACCGCAAGGAGCTCTATCCTCTGGAACCGCCGTCCATTGAGGCCATCACCTCCGTGGGCTTCATCCACGACTCCCAGACGATCTTCTTCCACCTGCAGGTATCATCTTCACCTTCTATCGTCCATTCAATCTATCGCATACATGAGAAACATGGCATCTCTGACATCCCTATTCCATACCTTATTTCCCTATAATCCAACACTACTCCACCTCACCTCGACTCCCTAATCGCTTCTACATCTTCTCTGCAATCCCTCACGTAGCTCCAGCCATCGGATTGGAGCCTCGCTTAGGTAGAATCCTCCACTCATCGGAGACCTACCCATTCACTCCCCGCCTCTGTTCTTTGCACTCGTGCATTCTCACCCTCGTCGGAGCTTGATCTCTGAGCACAACCCTCTTCTCCTACAGGAGCCCAGGAATGCACCAACTCACCAGTTTGTCCCTAGAGCCCTCTACTCAGTCCTGAGCCCTTAGGAGCCTTCCTGCAGCTGCGGAACGTCATCACCGACTGATTCCACTCATCCACTGCTTGAGAGAATGTCAGAGCCATGCATAATCGACGGAAGAAACTCGGCGGAGGTGAGTTCTTCCAAGCTCTTCCAGACGATCCCTCGCCGTCCGATTGGAGCTCGCCCCGGGTCTAATCTTAGCCGTTCAACGTTGGGGAGCTCCTTATCGTCTGATCCATCTGAGGATCTTATCAGCACCATCCATCGCCGAAGGGGTACCAGGAGATCTCAGTCATTCATCTATTAGTGGACCTCCTCCTACCGCTGGATAGCGCATAATTAAGGGTAAATTTCACCTGAGCCCTTCCTATTTTGTCTTTTATAATTTGATCCTGTAATTATTTGTAGTAGTTTAAAATAGTCTGGGAATTTTACATATGGATCCTTAATACTTTGCATATTTGCATTTTAGTCTAGTTTGAGTAAACTCGTGTGCCGTCCCATGTGGTTTTGTGGTGTTTTTGCAATATCTGCCCTAGACTTTATCCTTGTTATGTTTTAAATATAACTTTTTAGATATTTGCAGTTATGACTCTATACGTGGTTTATTAGCCATGTTCGTGAATTAGATGGACAAATTGCAAGTTTAGATCTGTTCTTTTTACGTCTGTTATTATTTGAGATCCTAAAACTTCACGTTAATTGCAAGTAGGTCCCTCTGCATTGTGCGGTGTATTTTTTGATCAAATAAAAACTGTAAGCTCCCGTTAACTTTTAGTATTTACTATGATTTTTGGAATTAATTTTATTGTTTAGTTTATATTCTCAAAATCAAAAACCCTAAAAATGTGTTCTATCTATTTTATAAAATACTAAAAAATATATAAATTGATTTAAAAAATACAAAAAATTAGTATGTGCTTCTTTTGGCGTGTTTTATGTCTAGTAGCATTTTTGTTGCATTATCCCTTATAAAAAACCTTTAAGTTAAAAACTTTAAAAAAAACCTTATAAAATTTGTTAAAAATTCTAAAAAAATAGAATTTCAGTTTGTGAAGTTAGATATTTTTATTCCCTTTTTCATTAGAATCTCAACAAGGACATTAAGGAAATTTCCAATTTTTAATTTACCTTTTAGTCCAGGGTGTACATTGCTTTCTCTTCTTACATTTATTTAATTTTTTATAAAATCATATAAAAATTGGAAAATCCCATAAAATCACCAAAATCATCTGAATATTTGAAAAATATAAAAATATTTTTGTTTCCTAATTTTGAGCATTTTTTATCCTTAATAAAAGTTGTTAAAGCTTGCTTGTCTTTCATTTTTTTGTTTTGTTTTCTTATTTTGGAAAATAAAAAAATACAAAATTGAAAACCACAAAAATATGCTTTTTATTCTCTGATTAGGACTACTTCGTACATTTCCGTGCTCCTTGTGTTTGACCCTGGTTGATATACCAGGTTAAATAAATAGTGGAGACCGCTAACATTGCTTTGAGTGTGTTATCTGTTTCTTGTGTGGTTTGGATTTTCTTGATTGGCCGAAGTGATTGGTTGAGAATAACGACACTTGATTGTTTTTTTTCCATCTTCACCAATCTACGTTTTCGTAATCATCAGAATAAAGCCGTTGTCGGGAGCATGACTTAGTAGTCTTTTCATCGTTTTTGCATATTTTGATATCTATTTGTTATAATTGTTTCAGACCCATTTCTGTTTCACTTTTTGTGCGAGGAACCGCCCGAGGATGACTTGGAGGAGACTCGTACCCGAGGAGGAGCAGGAGCATAGCAGGAGTAGTTATAGTAGATAGATTAACATAGAGTAGTTTTTATTTTTCGACACTTATTTTTGTTGTAATAAAACAGGGACACTCAGACTTTCTTGAACACTTGGCATATCATGATCTGTTTCGCCGAGCACCAGTATGCTCGGGGGACTCATCGGTTTTGTTTTCTTCATCTTTTTTTCTATTTGATTCTCGCAGAATTTGGCCCCTAGACTTAGGAATTTCTATGATTGTTACGTAAATACTTAAGGCCCAATCCCTAATATATTGTCTGTACCTATAGATTCATAATTGGACCTTATTAAAACTCATTAATAAAAAGCTAACTTGGTTGATTGAGAGGTCACATGCCATAGAGATCGTATACAGCGCTTGCAGGATCTTTTGCGGCGAACACCGATCGATGTCCGAGACCGGACATCGATCTCTCTCTGATCAGTTAGCTATTGTTCATCGCGATCTTATAAATTGCTCATCTAAGGCCATTTTCTTCTTGCATCATTTAGGATAGTTTACATTTTTATTTATGCGCGGATCACCCTGCATGTAGAGTGCTAGAGTCAGGTACACCTTTCTTACTTTGCATGCATCATAAGTTTTGATCGCACGCCAGCTTTTTCAACTTCTCCCCTCATTTTTGGACTTTAAATAATTAGGAGATAGAAAAGTTTGTTAGGCATTTGTTTGTTACTGAAAAATACCATCAAAAAAGAAAACCATAAAATTGGGATTGCTAAACAAACTTGATCCTAAAAGACTCCACACTTAAAAAAATCTATTTTGGGAGAGTCACCCCTACTTGTTTGGTTTGCTTGCGTGAAAGAGTAACACGCACACTAGGCTAGATCCATACCTGAACTCTTGTTTGACTACTGGTCTTGGGGTTAGTCGTTCTCCAGTGAGGATCTCTTTGGTCTTCGGTAAAGTAGGCTATGATGTCCTTGGCAGAGCGAGTTGATCGGGTAGCCGATAAACGGTCCACAACTTGTACTGGATGGGAAGATCTAACTTTGGGATTGGGCCAGTCTTTTAGGAGCATCGGGTTCCCAACAACTCTCTTAATCGCTCTGCAAGACTGAACTATCACCTAAATAAAATTGACAAGATAAATGACCGAACCTTTACAGTCATCAGCTCAGTGTTGCATAGGTGAATTGGGGGTTTTATTGTTGATCTCGTTTGTTTCCAGATCCCATCCACATATTCTTCCACATCACGATGATGGGTCGGAGGTCCCTTAAGCTGCCCCTGGCAGCACTGCTCTCGAGCACTCCGACTCACTTATCTAGGCAGGTTTTGGAGAGCTTGGACCAACTCTCTGAATCCGAGTTTGATTCTGCCATGTTCCCCCTTGACCACCCTTCTTCCAGTCCCGAGGTGCCCGAGCAGAGACCAGCACAGATACTTGTTCATTTGACGACAGCTGAGTTCGGGTCTTTTTCCTTTCTAGAGAACTGCGAGATGGCCAGCGGTGAGGAGCGCACCGATGGACAACCCCATGGTTCGACATATGTTTTAGATCAGAGCACCATCAACAATACACTTCTTGCCTCCCTGGAGATGATGCAGAGACAGATTAGAGACGAGGGAGCCTTCATGGCAAAGGTGCATCGAGAGATAGCACAAATGCGAGCCAACAGAGGAGAGCCGTACCAAGCAGGCGGTGGAGAGATCCCAGAGGTTGGAGGAGGATATGGAGGACAGCCAGAGGAGCCGCAGGAGCCATCCAGACCAGCCAGGCCGATGAGGGAGTTGAATAACCCTGGTGCAACCCATACAAACCGTTGGATCCAACTTCTGGCGATTTTGGGAGACTTCAACTCCCTCCCCAGACCATTCAGCTCTTGCCCAAGTTCCATGGGCTTGCCACCGAGGAGCCGCATCTATACCTACAGGAGTTTGAGATGATCTACAGCACTGTCCACGACAGATACATGGACGAGGATACCATCAAGATGATGGCACTTCCATTCTCCCTGGTAGACAGAGTAGCCTACTGGATGAAGCATTTAGGGAGATATGTGACTTCATGGGAGCAGCTCCGGACTGAGTACTTGAACAAGTACTATCCACTCAGTCGGATGAACGTAGCGCGAGCTCTGATCAATAATTTCTCCATGATCCCCAACGAGCAGTTCCATGAGGCGTGGGGTCGATTCCATGAGCTCATCAACCAGTGTCCCCATCACGATATATCCAAGCCCAACTTAGTACATAGCTTCTTCTGTGGGATGACACCGGAGCTAGAGGGTCTAGTTAACGCTTCTTGTGGAGGCTCCTATTCTGCCAAAGATGAAGACCAAGTCTAGTCTATCTATGAGGAGATGGCCGAGAATTACAAAGTGATGTCCCGGACACGGCTCTATACTCAGGGAAAGCCCACACCCCATGCCGTGTCCTATCATAGGATAGCACGAGTTGATGCGGGTCCATCCACTTCTTCATCAGCAACAGCACAAGTAGAGTCTTTAGCTGCTGACATGGGCATCATCAGCAAGAAGTTGGACCGTATTGAGATCATAGAGAAGAAGCAGTGCCAGGGCTTACCGCAAATTGATCAGTTGGCACATACCTTGAGTGACCTGAAGATTCAGATCATGTGTCTCCAGGAGGCACAGACAGCTTCTTAGCCCCGTCTCAGGTCACTGACTAATTCTAGCAGCAACAGCTTGTCCCACCACTCCGCTCAGTACCGACAGGTTCACCACATCCAAGCATAGCCGGTCTAGCAGTTGCATCAGCAATACTCTCAACCACCACCATCTCAGGACACCCAGATGGTGGTGTATCAACAAGATCAGCTACTGGAAGTTCTCCCTCCATCCCCCTACGATCATGAGCCATTGGTGGAAGTCAACGGGATTTGGTATGACCGACAACAACTCGAGATCCATCGAGATCATCCCGTATTCAGGTGGTCGACTAGAGGTACCTCATCCCAGCAGTAGCCTCCATTTCAAGGTAGACAGTTTGGCCAGCGTCAGCAGCCCCAGTTCTCCCACCATCCATAGAAACAACACTATCAGTCGGGTCCTCGTCCCTACCAGCAGGGACAACAATGGAGACAGCAGCAGCCTCAGCAGCAGTATTCTCAGCATCCCCAGTTCCAACAGCAACCTCATTTCCAGCAAGGAAACCCGTCTGGTTCTCATGGGCCAGCCTATGAGAACCCAACTCTTGATGATCTAGCCCGCCTCCTCTCTAACCAACAAGCATCCATTAGGCGAGAGATGGATGTGTTTCGCTAGGAGATGAGGGAGACCATTAAGGGAAAGGCTGCCATACCCGCTCAAATCGAGCCCAACCCGAATAATCTAAAGAGAAAATCTGAGCATGTACAGTTCACAGAGACCACCACTCCTAGTGATTTGTTGGGTGACATTGCTTCATATACATTTGATGCTGATTTTGTGTCACTTAGGAGTGGTAGGATGCCAGCCGACGATGCCTCATCTGAGCGACAACACCACGAGGATCCAGGAGCAGCAGACGAGGAGGATAGCGGTGCTGATGCCGTTAAGGATGATGATGATGGTGGTGTTGAAGCCACCAAGGACGTTGATCTAGCCGACGGTACTGAGGTCGTCTCTTCTCCAGATCCAACCGGTGGTACTGGTGCCACCACTTTTCATAATGCTGAGCCAGAGCGCGGTGCTAATGCCACCATTTCTATTCCAGTTGTGTTTCCTCCAGTTTCTGTACCTCAGGACCTTATGAAAACCACCAAAAAATTAATAAAGGAAAGGTTTCTTCATCTTCGAGTCCATATGTGATGATTGATGATACTTGTATGGGTTCCGTTCCCACTCAGCAATAGGAATCTCTTCCTATCCCTCTATCTGAGGAAGGCCCAACCATCCCCTTCCCTCAAGCACTCCGCTTGGCAAAGAGGAATAAAAAAGAAAATCCAAAAAAAAGATCAGCGGTTAGAGTTCAGCCAGCAGATGATTGATAGATTCCATATCCAGCTGACTCTACATGAGGCACTTGAGCACATCCCTCTCTTCCAGAGGAACTTGAGAGAGAAGACCAGTATCCGCTGGAAGAAGAGGAACCATCAATCAGAAATCCATATGCTGACCCATGCCACATGCTTCACCATCCAGAACTGTCTTCCAGCCAAGATGTCAGATGCATGAGCTCCCTACATCAGATGTCACATTCATGAGAAGAGATTTGATCGTACTCTATTAGACAACGACTCTTCCGTCAACCTCCTTCCAGCAGCCTTACTCGACCGATTCGAGTTTGTCCCTCTTAGACAGAGCAAGACAATCCTTTAGTTTGCTGATCGATCTGTCAAGAGGTCGAAGGGATTGTTGAAGGACGTGGTCATCAAAATTCAGGGCCTGAAATTCCCCTTAGACTTTGTTGTGTTGGACATGGAGATCCCTGAGTCTGTGACCGATACCCCCAACATTATAGGATGTCCATTCTTGGCAACTGCCAAGGCGGTGTCCGACCATGATAACGGGAAGGTGTACTTTCACGTCAAGGACGAGAGTATACAAATAGAGACAATCGATGAGACCAGAGCATGAGACTCAGCTTGCTCAGAGCAGTTCAGTGAGACAGAGTAGACGATAGAGGCAGAGCGAGACGTCCACCAGGAGTGTGACTTTGTGATCACAGATGATGAAGCCGCTTGGTCCGATCTGGTTTTACGAGCCCTTCTCTCACCTTCAGATGCTGAGGATCCACAATTTCTAGCAGAGGAGAGTTCGGAGAGCATACTCTTGGCCGAGGACACTCTTGAGGATGACGACCACGTTCAGGACAACAAAGCAGATTTTATGTCTTGTGATTATGATTTAGATCCCTCGGATTCATACATAGACTGGGCAGAATTTGATGATTTATTACCTTGTCTGATTTTCTCAGAGCCAGCATCTAGGGTAGAGACCGCGCCAACGCCGATTACAGATACACCAGCAGGGCTGTCTTCACCAGTTTTGCATGATCAGCGAGAGTTCTCTCATTCCGATCTGATTGCATTCACTCAAATCTTTCAGAGGCCAGATTTGCCAGCTCCTAGTTATCCAGAACTGAATCCTTTGCCGATGTCGATGAAGTATAGGTTCCTTACGGGTGAGCATGAGATGTATTCAGTCATTATCTCAACAGATTTGACTAGAGAGCAAGAATCTCGATTGATGGAGGGTCTTGAAAAGAATCACAAGGCAATATGATGGAGTGTAGCTGATGTCCAGGGGATAAGTCTAGCCTAGTGCTCCTACATATCTTTCTCGAGGAGGACATGAAGCCGTTGCGTGAGTTCTAACATCGGTTGAACCCGAATCTTTGAGAGGTGGTCATGAAGGAAATATCGAAATGGTGGAGCTTATCTACCCCATCTCCGACTCCAAGTGGGTTAGTCCATTACATGTGGTACCCAAGAAGACGAGAATCACTACAGTTGTGAGTAAGTCTGGAGAGGAGATAGCTACCCGGGTATCCACTTCTTGGAGGGTCTGTATGGACTACAGACAATTGAATCGGGCCACCAAGAAGGATCATTTCTCGCTGCCTTTTATTGATCAGATTATAGAGAGGCTAGCTGGAAAGAGTCATTACTTCTTCGCTGACGGGTACTCCGGTTACAATCAGGTGGCCATAGCGCCTGAAGACCAGGATAAAACGACATTCACCTGTCTGTTTGGGACATATGCTTTCAGACGGATGCCCTTCGGTCTATGTAACGCCCCGGAAACATTCCAAAGGTGCATGTTGTCCATATTCTCAGACATGGTGGGTGACTGTTTATAGGTCTTCATGGATGACTTTTTGGTCTACGACGATGGGTTTGATGCTTGTCTTAATTGCCTAGATCGTGCTCTTCAACGTTGCATAGAGGTCCATCTTGTCTTATCTTGGGAGAAGAGTCACTTCATGGTGACTCAGGGGACGGTGCTTAGTCATATCATCTCCAATAGGGGCATGGAGGTTGATCCGGCCAAGGTGGATATCATAAGGAAACTCAATCCACCGTCCAACTTGCGGCAGTTACGGTCTTTTCTGGGGCATGTTGGTTTCTACCTATGTTTTATTCATGACTTCAGCGGGATTGCCTGATCGTTGACTGATCTGCTGACGAAGGACATCGAGTTCATTGTAGATGATAAGTGTCTTGCATCATTTGAGACTTTCAAGAACCTAGTTGTTGAGGCTCCTATCCTTTAGCTGCATGATTGGTCTCTTCCATTCAATATCATAACAGATGCCTTAGATTTTGCTGTAGGGGGTCGTGCTACGATAGAGGAGAGATGGAGTACCATTTTCCATTCACTATGCTAGCTGTACATTGGATGCTGCTCAACGAAACTATACAGTCACGGAGAAAGATAAGCTAGCTGTAGTTTTTGCCTTGGACAAATTTAGATCATATATTCTTGGATTCAAAGTGACTATCTATACTAATCATACCACCATTAAGTACCTCATGGCAAAGAAGGATACCAAAGCGAGACTGACTAGATGGATCCTTCTACTCCAGGAGTTTGATATTGAGATTAAGGATAAGCCTGGAGTCAAGAATGTGGTGGCAGATCATCTCTCTCGTTTGGAAAATCTTGAGGAATCTGAGCAGACTGATCTTATTACAAAGACCTTCCCAGATGAGACGATCCTTGCTATAGCCTCTTTACCACGTACACCGACATTGTGAACTATCTTGTTGCCAAGCAAGTTCTGTAAGGTTGGCCCAGACAGCGACTTGAGACTTTCCTTACGAAGGACAAGTCCTACCATTAGGAGGATCCCATCCTTTATCATGAAGGAGGGGATATCATCTGGCGTCCGTGCATTCCTCAGGAAGAGTACCATAGCATCCTCACTTACTGCCACAAGCTTGAGGTAGGAGGACATCATTTTGGGAGGAGAACAACACGGAAAGTACTCCAATCCAGACTATGGTGGCTGACCCTCTTCAAGGATTCTGATGAATTTGTGAAGAGGTGTACTGACTGTCAGAGGATGGTCATTTTGGATAGCATGATATGATGCTGATGCAACCCATTCACTTCTGTGAGGTTTTTGATGCATGGGGCATCGATTTCATGGGTCCTTTCCCTAAGAGTCAGGGATTCGAGTACATTCTGTTGGTTGTTGACTATGTGAGTTGTTGGGTTGAGGCCATTCCTTCTCGAACTGCAAATGCTAAGACTGTTTGCATATTTTTGAGGAAAAATATCATTTCATGGTTCGGGGTGCCTAGAGTATTGATATCTAGCAGGGGGTCTCACTTTATCAATGACAAGGTAAAGGCCCTTGCTAACGAGTTCAACATAGACCATCGAGTTGCCACTCCATATCAGTCTCATACCAACGTCTTGTTGAAGCATCGAACAAGGAGATCAAGATGATACTGCAGAAGGTAGTCCGCCCATACTGAAAGGATTGGTCACAGCTTTTGGATTCGGTCTTGTGGGCATATCGGACTTCCTTCAAGACTCCTTTTGGAACATCTCCCTTTCGTCTCATTTATGGCAAGCCTTGTCATTTACTTATTGAGATTAAGCATAAGTCACTATGGGATATCATTGAGATATTATTGGATCCAAAGAGTATAGGTGATCAAAGGAAAGAATAATTAGCAGCCCTGGAGGAGCTTAGAGATACATCCTTTTCAAATATCCTACAGTATAAGGAGCGAGTAAAGGAATGGCATGATTCTCATATCCATCATAAACAGTTTGAGCCAGATCATAGAGTATGGTTGTTTGATGCCAGGCTTAGATTATTTCCAGAGAGATTATAGAGTAAGTGGAAAGGACCATACCTGGTCCGAAAGGTGCATGACAATGGTAGTATTGACATATCTGAGATGTCATCTGAGTCCACCTTTTGCGTTAATGGTCAGTGCCTCAAGCCATATCTAGATCATGATCTGTTGATCGTTGATGTCGCCCCGAGTCACTTTGCATGAGATGTAGTCTTGGACTCACGTCAATTACATCTCGTGCCTGATTATCACTGTCTTCCGCCCTGTATAGATCCAGATTTCCATATCATCTCATTCTTTAGTCTAACACCCCATTTGCATCTTATGATTATGCTATACTTAGGGTGTGCTTTACCCTAAGTATAGGGGGATGTCGTGCTTTTGACTATTCTTTTGATTCTTTGTACCTCTGTTTTGCCGCCTATACTTAGGGACGTTTTACCATACGTATAGGGGAGGTAGACCTTGTACATTCTATCACTCGGTTTTCCCTTTGTGTACAGTCTGTTGTACTTAGGATTACTTGATCCTAAGTATAGGGGGGATCACCTATCAGTCATCTATTCTTTCATTTATCGTTATAGTATAGCCTTTCTTTTCACTTACTTATACTCAGCACGAGTTATGTCTTCTTCATCGCTCTTTGATCACTCTGAGGACATGGTTCGAGCTAAGTACAGGGGGTGTCATATATATTGTATATATACTTTAGCCATAACTCGTACTTTGTGTGAGTGTGTTAATAAATAAAATGGCTAAAAATCACTTAGTAAAAATCACAAAATTTTTAAAAATGTTCTTGTATATAAAATTCTTTTCTTGCACATACATAACAATGTATAAAAATTATTTTTGTACAAAGGTTTGTAAAAATGCTTTGTTTGTAAAATGTTTGTAAATATTTTTGTATCAAAATTATGTATATAGTACAAAATTTTTGAAAAATATTTGAAAAATAAAAGTTTGCAAAAACCCTTGTGTAAATAGTTGTAAATAGTTTGCAAAACTCTGAATTCATGCATGCATTCAAAAATTTTCAAAAATTGTGCACATCTTAAAAAATTTTGCATAAAAAGATTTTGTATATTCTTCTTAGTCATAGTTGACATTTAAACTAGTCTAGAATTAAATTGGAAAATGGAGCTTGGTGTAGACCTTAATTCACCTAATTCTCAGAGGAACCTTATAGGATTTGGGGTTATGACTTTTCAATTCCATGGGTGAATTACTTCTTTGAGTCCACTAGGCTATGATCACATGTCATCTTGATGAGCCTAAGTAGAACATTTAACAACGCACACATGACTCTCACGGACAATGGCTTTACTTGGACCAACACTTTACACTCACCTCCACACGGATGAGGTGGTGAGGAGGCAGTTTCCTTTGGCTTGGGGTAGCATACAAGGGTGTTACTTCTAGGCGGAACCTCTTATCTTCCTTTAGGGAAGGAAGTGCGTCTCAACTTTGTCTAGCGGTGTTGAGGTCTAAAGACAGGAGTTGTGGGTTGCAATAATGCTTCAAAAGAGAGATAGTCTACTGGCTCAAGAAGAAAAAATCCTTATGTATGTATGTTGCACCATGTAGATATGTTGTACATATACACATCAAAAAAATGTGCAAAAGAAATAAAAACTCCAAAAAAGTGGATAGGCCTGATAGAAAATAAAATGCTTGCCGGAGTGTAAAGAAAAGCTTATGTTACACTTTCTCATCTCATGAAGCTTGCAGCAGGAGACTTAGTTACACTGGTTGGGCTCCCAGGGATACGTGGTTACACTGGCCACGCTCCATTCTCTTCTTTCTCCCTCTTCTCGAGGCGGTTGAACTTGAACTTAGGAGGGAATACCCCGCTCCCTGAGGAAAGAGCTGCTAGACTAGGGCATTAGAGTTACCTTATTGAGGGAGGCTTTTGCCTTGTCATTTCTAAGGTGGGGAGCTACATATCACTTGCACCATACAAGGAAAGATACATTGTCATTAGAGTTTGTGTATATAGACTTGTTTTGATCTGGATTATTGAGGAGTCTTGACCATAGACTGGTGGAACTTAGAGGCTGTTGAGTCTTAAACCTAGATCCAAATAAGGTTCTGACAAACTAATAATCCAAAGGTCTGATTGAGCTCCATACTTCAATTTAATAAAGATAAGTTTAATAATGAATCTTAATTCTCCTTCTTTTTCTTTTCTTCTCTTTTTCATTTCTTTTTCAAATAAGTGCTTGCTAAGGGACTAGGAAAGGTAAAGTATAGGGGGGTGATGAATCCTTGATTCTCACTCTTTATTCTTTTATTTTTGCTATTTATCTTGGCAAAGCATCATGTAAATAAGAGTAAATACAATAAGTTAGCATTCATTATGCATGTGTTAACATGGTATAATTAGCATGTATTTGTGCAAAAATAAAAGAATAAAGGAAAAAAAGGGAGGAGGTATTTAGAATCAATACAGAGTGACCCGAACCCCAAGAGAAGGTCAAGCCTTGACCTGATCGTCAAATAAAATAAGTAGAGAGAGATATGGCCTACTCTATGTTGTACATAAATACTTATTTTTTTAAAAAAAATCTTTTTACCTCCTTATATATATTCCTAAAAAGAAAACAAAAATAAAACAAAAATCCGAAAAATAAAATAAAATAAATATAAAATCCTCTCTCACTTGTATAAGATACATGTATATAGGTCTCATTCCCTATTTATTCTATACCTATAAATAAATCAGAAAAATAAAATAAAAATTATTTTGAACTCCTAAATTTATGGGGAAAATAAACAAAATACAAAATTGGAGGTATTTATGTAAAAAAAAATAGAAATTATTGTACAAAGTATATAGGTATATTATTCTTGTATATAATACTATATATTGTATAAACAGTAATTTATTTTTCATAAAAATGATTAAAATTCCCAGAAAAAATCTTTAAAAAATAATTAAAATATTTTATTTTATTCATTTTTTCATTTATATTAAATTATTATTTTTAATTTAATTTTCTTTGTTTTTCTTCTCTAGTTTGTCATGATGTCTATTTTGTCCTTTTCCTGTGCCCCCCTTTGACTGGGCCACATTGGATCGTTGACCCCGGTGAACTAGTCCCCTCGGACCCAGTCCGCATCGAGTCAGGTTTTTGGCCGAACTTCTCCAATTTCTCTAGAACCGACCTGACCTCCTCTTTGAGCAAATCTTCGCTCCGGATTGAGGTTGTGGATCCTTAATCCTCACCCTATGATCCCTTTCTCGATTCGCGCCTCGGTTCGCGGGCGCCATCCCCATCTTCTCGGACCCCCACGCTTTTATTACTTGCATGACCCCCTCCTTTTCCGCACCTTTTGCTGCTCCACCTCTTCGGCTGCGCTTGCCTCTATCTTTCCAGAGTGACAGCGAGAGAGGGAGAGGGCGAGGGCATCCTTTGGGGTGTGGGAACCCTAGGTCCGACGAGCTCTGCCTCCGCTCCACCGCAAGGAGCTCCAGCCTCTGCAACCATCGTCCATTAAGGCCATCACCTCCGTGGGCTTCGTCCACGACTCCCAGACGATCTTCTTCCACCTGCAGGTATCATCTTCACCTTCTATCGTCCATTCAATCCATCACATACACGAGAAACAAGGCATATCTGACATCCCTATTTCATACCCTATTTCCCTATCATCTAATGCTACTCCACCTCACCTCGACTCCCTAATCGCTTCTACATCTACTCCGCAATCCCTCACGTCGCTCCAGCCATCAGATTGGAGCCTCGCTTAGGTCGAATCCTCTACTCGCTGGAGACCTACCCGTTCACTCCCCGCCTTTGTTCTTTGCACTCGTGCGTTCTCACTCTCACCGGAGCTTCATCTCCGAGCATGACCCTCTTCTCCTGCAGGGTTTGCATGTCAAGAGGCCTCATCTGGAGGTATCAAGGAGCCCAGGAATGCTCCAAGTCACCTGTTTGTCCCCAGGACCCTCTACTTGGTCCTGGGCCCTTAGGAGCCTTCCTGCAACTGCAGAACATCATCATCGATCGATTCCACTCGTCCGTAGCTTAAGAGAATGTCGGAGCCGCGTACAATTAACGGAAGAAACTCGTCGGAGGCGAGTTCTTCCCTGCTCTTCTAGATGATCCCTCCGCCGTCTGATCGGAGCTCGCCCCAGGTCTAATCTTAGTCATTTAACGTCGGGGAGCTCCTAATCATCTGATCCATATAAGGATCTTATCAGTACCGTCCATCGCCGAAGGGGTACCAACATATCTTAGTTGTTCATCTATAAGTGGACCTCCTCCTGCTGTTGGATAGCACACAATAAAGGGTAAATTTCACCTGAGCCCTTTCTGTTTTGTCTTTTATAATTTGATCCTGTAATTATTTGTAGTAGTCTAAAATAGTCTGGGCATTTTGCATATGTATCCTTTCTACTTTGCATATTTGCATTTCAGTCCAATTTGAGTAAACTCGTGTGTCGTCCCACGCGGTTTTGTGGTGTTTTTGCAATATCTTCCCTGGACTTTATCATTGTTATGTTTGGAATAGAACTTTTTAGATATTTGCAGTTATAACCCTGTGCATGGTTTATTGGGCATGTGCGTGAATTAATTGGACAAATTGCAAGTTTAGACATGTTCTTTTTACATCTGTTATTATTTGGTCCTGAAACTTCATGTTAATTGTAAGTAGGTCCATGTACATTATGTGTAGGGTTTTTGTTCAAATAAATATCAAATTAATTCTGAAAAATAACATAAAAATTACTGTAAGCTCCTATTAACTTGTAGTATTTACTATGATTTTTGGAATTAATTTTGTTATGTAGTTTTTTTCTAAAAATCAAAAACCTTAAAAACGTGTTCTATCTATTTTATAAAATACCAAAAAATATAAAAATTGCTTTGAAAATTACAAAACATTAGTGTGTGCCTGTTTTGGTGCGTTTTATTTCCAATACCAATTTTGTTGCATTATCCCTTATAAAAAACCTAAAAAGCTAAAAACTCTAAAAAACTTATAAAAATCATTGAAAATTCTAAAAAATAAAAAAATAGAATTTCAGTTTCTGTAGTTAGATATTGTTATTCCCCTTTTCATAAGATTCTCAACCAAGACCTTAAGGCAATTTTACTACTTCAAATTTTCCTTTTAGTCCAGGCTGTACATTGCTTTATTTTCTTGCCTTTATTTAATTTTTATAAAATTATATAAAAATTGGAAAAATTCCTTAAAATCACCAAAAACATCTAGATATTTGAAAAACATAGAAATATTTTTGTTTCTTATTTTTGAGCATTTTTTATTCTGAATAAAAATTGTTGAAGCTTGCTTGTCTTTCATTTCTTTGTTTTGTTTTCTTATTTTGGAAAATATAAAAAAATGCAAAATTAAAAACCACAAAAATACATTTTTTATTCTCTGATTAGGACTACTTCGTACATTTTCGTGCTTCTTGTGTTCGACCCTGATCGCTATACCAGGTTAAATAAATAGCGGAGACTGCTAACATTACTTTGAGTGCTTTATCTGTTGTTTGTGAGGTTTCGATTTTCTTGATTGACTGAAGTGATTTGTTGAGAACAACGACACTTGATTATTTTTTTCCATCATAGCCGATCTACGTTTTCGTGTCATCAAGATTCATCACATGTAGATCTCTCCAACCCTATCTCCCTTCACGCTACCTCCTTCGCCATTTTGCCTTCCGCCATGTCCAAAATTAAAACCCTCTACTCCCCCACCCTTTTTGTTTTTTTGATCCCCCCTAGTCCTTTTGTAACCCCAAAGATCAATTGAGGACAAGCCCCTTCGTGACAGGAAGCAAGGTTATCCGATCTGTGGCATGGAAAAAGGAGATCCAAGGAGAGATCTCCATCGTCAGAGCATCTCAGATGAAGGACCTCTTACCCATGGTTCCCCCAGGTTAAGATCCCCCTCCACCTTTCATTGGAGCTTCATCGCCCCTTCATTCCAATTGCGTAGAAGCTTTAATTTTGGATCGTGGTTGTTTGCCTCGAGACCCTAGATGTTTTTGTGCAGGAGACAAGGCCTATAGATCCTCTTGTATTTCAAATCGAAGCTGGATTTGAACTCAAGGTTGCTGAAAACAAAAGACCCCTCCAGGACCCTTGCAGATGCAGAAGGACGCCATGAGCGTGGAGAGCCGATTAGAAGCTGAAGAGCTAGTCGGAGTCACTAGGAATCAAGGAAGAAAAGAGGACAGGGAAGTTGTTCTTCCCTATTCTTCCTCTCCTCTTGAGAACCATTAGATTGAGAAGGATGCCCAGATCTAATTTGGGCCTTCCATTTAAAAGGTAAATCGAAGCCCTCTTGAGCCGCACAATCATCTCAAGTGAGCGTATGCGGCATTACCTCCGTCGTCGAATATCACCCTCCTAGCTAAATTGCAAGAGCCCTCCCCCGCCTTTTGTTTTTATATTAAAGTCCTATAAACATTTAACTTAGAGTATTTTTGTGGATTAATTGCAAGAAGGACCTACAACTTTTATCTATTTGCGATATAGTCCTCCTGCCTCACATGTAGGAGCATGTGTTGTCCTGTGAATATTGCATATGTACCCCTAAACTTGTTGGACTTGTTATTAAACGGATGAAATGTTTTTATAAATCACAAACAAGTCCCTTTCTGCATATTATTTTTTTGTATTTATGTGTTATCAAATATTTTTATTTATCTGAAAATTATAGGAAAATTTATTTAAGTGCTTGTAATATTTCTTGATGCCGTATATTTTTCGCATGTCATTTTAATTAATTTTCTTATTTATTAAAAATACAAAAACATGCATTTTTGTTCTGTCTAACTATTAAAACCTATAAAAATTAGAACACACTTCCAGAAATTCCCTAAAAATTGTTATATTATACTATATATTACCACTTACCCAAAACTCCTAAAATTACAAAAGATAAAACCTAAAAATCATAAAAAAAATAAAAAAACTTATAAAAATTGGCAACAATTAAAGAAAATCCGAAAAATATATATTTTTTTATCTTTGAATTTTATTTATATATATTATACATTATATTAGAATAAGTTTTAGGTTAATTTTGGACTTATTTGAATTTATAAAACTTAAAACTATATCATGTAATAAATCTATTCACTATTTGGTTATAATTAATACTTTAAAAATACTTAAAAATTAGAAAAAATCTATAAAAATACCAAGTAGAGAAAATCTCGAAGATCTGATCTTGGTATCCCATACCCTCTCTCGTCAATTTTCCTATTGTTGGTGATAGGCAACATGTTTTAGCTTTCTTCAATCCTTATATCAAGCACATCATGGCATACATTTTTTCCTTAACCAAACCTATTCTAGTGTTTAATTCATTTTAATATATGGTCAAATAATGGATTTACAACTATTAACGGTGCAAGATGGTAGGAGGACAAGCATTATTGATAAAAGGTAGGGGTATAACTGTAACAGTTGAAACTCAAAGGGACACAAGTGTAAAAAATTCAAAAGTATTATAATTCTATTTTTAGAGAGATTTCTAAGATAAGTCAAATATATGCATGATCAAGGAAAATTTTCAACAAAATAATATATAATGCATAACTACACATTATTTTTGTAGTTATTTTATGTCCTTTACAAACTGAATTTACTCTCTTTTTTAATATAAGAAAGATATGAATTCAAGACAATTGTGTGAGACTTATTTAAGGATATGATGTTATTAAAAAATAGTTACATACATTGTGATTACCATTGTATCTTTAAGCAAGACAAGATCAAAATCTGAAAAAAGATTAAGAGAAATTATATTATTATTTGAAATAATAAAATGATAATAAATAACTTAGAAAGATAAAATGATTTTGTATATCGTGATGGTCACACACAGATAGAGGGTGTCCGTTCTAGAGATTGTAAAAGCCACTGTCAATTTAGTAAAAAGTCTAAAATAATTTTGTAAAACTATAAAATAAAGATTGTAAAAAATAATTTTTAAAAGAATAACACCCATATGTAAACTAACGTTTTTCTCTCAATATAAAAATATTTTCATCATTTTATCTTGGTGTACATGTTGTATTAATATTTATCATTAAATCTATGACATAAGAAATTGTAGTTGAAGTTTCTCCTATATATAAATATAAATATCTAAAAGCTAACGCTGTAAACCATCCATGATTTTTAATATACAAAGGAACAATCTACAATGGTGTAAGAAAAATTTGTAGCTTACTCACTTGATGATCAACATCATCTTGCAAGGATTGCCATGCAAGCACTAATGGAAATTCATGTTTTGCATTAGAGAGGTGGCGGCGGATGTCATAGGCATTGCTAATTCAAATTATTTTGGACAAGTGTTCATTAGAAGTTGAAAACTGTTGTAGATGCCGTTGAAATTCATGCGGACATTAGTGGTAGTAGATAGACGATCACTGTAAATATTCTTTGGATGCAAAAACAATTGGTGGCGGATGTGATGACTGTCGAAAATAACTTTCCCTATTTCCACAATCGAAAATTCACTTTTCCTCTTCCTCCCACCCATCCCTCTTCAGTGCCCTACTCCCGAACCGCACCTCCCTCACAGCCCCTCGTCCTCACCCCCTCTCTAGTTGTCACCCTTCGTCACTCCTCCTTCCTCCCTTCCGTCGTTGCCACCCACCTCATCCTCCTCCACTCTAAGGTCCCTCGCCCTCCTACTACTCTCCAACCTCCCGCCCCTCCACCTCGTCCTTCGACTCATCTCCAGCATGCCACCCGTCCTCCTTTTCCTCCTCCTATGAAGCTCTCCAACCCTCCACCTTTCCTCCTCCTCCTCTCTAGCCCGCTAGCCCTCTTCCTCCTCCTCTCCAGTCCGCCACCTCTCCTCCTCTCCAAGAGCGATCCCTCATACTCATCATCCTTTAAGGTCATTGCCTCTGCCCGCAACTCCTCCTGACGACTGGTGTTCGCCGTCATCGATGTTAGATCCGCGTCCATGTCCCACACTGCATATGTTGCATACATTTTAACTCTTTTTATACTTTTAACTTCGATTAATGTATGTATATAACCCGCACAATAAGAAGGTGGAGAAGGAATACACGAATAAGCTACGAATCACGATATATGTCAAAGAGGAATTCAATGTAATACAACTATCTATTCACATGCAAGGATGAGGAGAGCCATAGTCTACCCTAAGATTGATGGATCTTTGATAAATAATAAAAAAGAGAAGAGAAATGTGGGGGAGGAATGTGAGAAGATGGAAATAAATGTGTGACGGGGAATCATGATATATAAAAACCTTAAACATATGTTCTTTCATACTAAATTTTATGATTAATTTATTCTAATCAATTTTCTAATATTGAATATTGATATATAATAAATAAAAGTACACAAACACATGCATACATATATACATATATACATGGACATATGTTTACATACATTCGCATATGTACGTGCATGGATATATTTATATATGTATATACAATATATAGATATCTATATAAAATGGAATCAAATAAAATTATTATCAAGCAAATCCAAGTTATTTCAGATTCAATTCATTTAGGAATTGAATCCACAAGTCGAATTCATAGTCGATTTATTTTATTTCGAATCGAACTTTTTGAGTTTATGATGATGAGGCTATAACAACACAACATCTGGACGTTGATTAATGTCGACCATGTTCTAGGTCGACATTTGCAGGGATCTAGGTTGATATTAAAAAATGCCTATCAAACCAAGTTCCGGGGCAGTGTCCTATCCACCACCACCTCCCTCAAGTACTTGATCATTGGCTTCTTCTTGTCCTGAACAATTCGATATTTTTCTTGAAATCGAGTTTACTTTTGGAGAGCATAATATAATAAGAAAAGGAGAAGAGAAGGAGTTCGTCAATGCGGTGCTTGCAGTAGTGGAGGGCCATCGATGGAGAGAGAGTAGAATTTAGTAATAAAAAGAGGGAAAAGGGTCTCTCATGGAGGCCCGCGACAGGGAAGGGTGAGGTTGGGGTAGGTATGTGTGTTTATTTTTTTAGAAATTCTTGCTGCTTTTTTTACTGGTTCATTATTATTTTTTACATCTCCCTCGTTGTTTTTTACAACGTCGCATAGGAGATAATTACAAAGTTATAAAAAGTATGAGACAAAGGTGTAAAAATGATTATAGCAAAAAATCTACAAGGACTTTTAAAAAAATAAAAGGATGGGATTGTAAAAAAGTCATGAAGCTGCTAAACATGAACGTGAAGGTGTCAATTGTAAAAAATGAGTTCAATGTCGTAAAAAAATGAAAAGGAAGTTGCAAGAAATATACCGGAACTTGTAAGAAATCAACATGAAGTTGTAAAATCTGACTTAATAATGGTAAAAGGCTGCTAGTATATGCTCCTGTGAAAATTATCAATTTCACTGTGAGCTTCACCTCTGTGAGTGCAAGCTATGTGATGACAAGGGTTCTCTCATTCTCCCACATCTGTGAAGGTGTTTTAGCGTCAACTGATCTCTCTACAAAAAAAAATATAAGCATGAAAGGGACGAGGATATTTACAATATCAGATGTCACAGTATTCACCAATAATTTGCATACCTCCAGAGGAGGAGGTCACTTGGCTTCCATTATCCAACCTGACACAACATATGCTTTTCTGTCACGTTTCATGCGCAGGAAGTCAGACCAAATGTGGTTGTTTTTTGGTGGGAAGAGCAGAATATCTGTCTGAGACATCTGTACGTGAAGTCAATGAATGGTCCCAACAGCCAACTAAACAATATGTATATCACCTGTTTTGAATCCAGGACATAGAAGAAGGAATAACTCCCAGTCATGGAAATCGGCGGGCCTTTGTTCCCATGAGGATACAGTACTTGTACGGTCAAACCTTAGAAGCTAAGATAGCATGGCCCCAAGAGAGAGAGAGACCCATATTATTTTCAGCATCCTTTAATTTGTTTAGGGTTTTTATCAGTTGTGCCCCTACGAGATATCGCAATTTTAGTTATGCCCATATCTTTTTGGTAATATCAGTTGTGCCCTCACTTCTTTCTCCGTTATCACTTGTGCCCTTCCGTCAGATTGACCGTCAAAAAATTAAAATAACCATGATTTATTCAAACCATGGTGTGGTTAAGAATGGTATTATGGTCAGAATAAAATCAGGAGTCCCCCTCCATCCCGCTTCTTCCCGGACGATCTCTACATCTTTACAAATCCTCCGCCACCAACCCCACCTCCCATCCTCGTCCTCCCCACCACCTCCCTCCTTCGGCCCCGTCTCTTCCTCGTCGCCGTCTCCACCGCGTCTCTCTGCCTCCTCCAATCCTCCAAGTCCCTCATGGGAACCCTACTCTTTCATGACCTCCCCGTCTCACACTCCTCCATCCTCTATACCCTCCCGGACTCCCCAGGAACCTTGCTCCTCTCCCTCCACAGCCAAATCCCTCTCGAGAGGGTCCGCTCCGTTGCGAAGTCGGTCTTTGCTTCTATCCACCCCGAGCAGGTCCTGATCTCTCGCGGGGCAGGGGGAGGAGGAGGCCCAGGGGCGGGGGCGGCGGGGAGCAGGGGGAGGTGCAGGGCAGGGGGAGGCCCAGGGGGCGGGGGCGACGGGGAGCAGGTGGAGGCGTGGGGCAGGGGGAGGGGGAGGCCCAGGGGCGGGGGCGGTGGGGAGCAGGGGGGCCATGGAAGAACCGGGGCGGATGTGCGAGGGTCAGGGAGGAGTTCGGGGCGGAGGGATGGGTTCAGGGCGGTCGGGAGGAGCCCCCTGAGGAGCAGGTGGCTGGGAGAAGAAAGAGAATGGAGAGGAAGAGGATGGGGGAGGAAGAAGAAGAAGAGTTGGACATTTCAGTCCATTTTTTTCAATTAATTCCACTGGTGTCCTCGAAGTTAATGTCCATTTGTATTAGGGATGGACGGAAACTAATCCGAGAGACACAAGTGATAGAATGGGAAGAAGTGAGGGGGCACAACTGATATTATCAAAAAGATAGAGGCGTAACTGAAATTGTGATATTTCAGAGGGGCACAACTGGAAAAAACCCATTTGTTTATATATTATATGCTTACTGAAGATGGGAAGTTTTGACTGTCTTTTTCACCTTCCTTGTCAGAAGCTCACATGCTTTGCTTGCAGTTCAAGATAAACTTAAATCAACAGGATTCGATTTGAAAGGTTTACGCAGAAAATCTTTTGGCATATATTTTAATCTGCCATTGGAACTTTGAAACTTGAACTCGATAGCACTAGTTGGAATGCACCACTTGTTTTGACTTTCATATTTTTCTTAGTCAAGGTAATCGAACTTGCCAATTTTGATGCATGTTTCTTCCTTCTCAACAAGATGATGACACATGTATTTGGTGGGAATATAGGCATTTATGTTGTGTTTGGGTTGGTTTAAGTTCGCTATGTCCTAGTGCCCATATTGGGTTGAAAATTGATATAAATTTTTAAGGGAACTAATCACCATCTTATCCCCCTACTTATACCAATTGGGCAAGGAATAAGGAATAAGGTGAGATAAGAGATACATGATCTTTGTTCATCCATGGACAAAGGAAGAAATTTATATCGGGGGCAAACTATTGAGGAATTATTTCTCTAATTAAATGTGCCATTACTTATCATTTTAGTTATTAGTATTTATAAAATTTCTTTGCATAATTTAGGAGAAATGATTTCAAAATATTTCTCATAATATTCATAAGGGATTTTTTTACAGATATACCTTATAAACTAATGATTTTACATTAATATTTTTAAAAATATTTTATCATTAACCAAAATATATCTATAAAATTCATCATTTTAAATAAATAACTTCCTTTAATTTCATGTTAAGTAATAATATCAAAACCAATATTTCTAAATAAATAATTTTATATAATGCTTTGTCTACGGGGATACAATTGGTGCAGAAATATTTGTATCTAATTTCTTACTGATCTATTTCTATATGTATTGTAACGTTGTCATCTATATCATTATAAAATTATTACGTATAGAGATGTTAATGTAATATCCTTAGATAACTATGCCTATATTTATATTTTTATTTTAATATATAGTTGTAGATTTATCTGTAACTTTATATATTAAATTTTACATCTTTTCATTATATCGGGTATAATTTCTATGAAATTAAGACAATTAGTGTATTTTTAAGCTATTCAATTTATATATTTTTTATTAAATTATTGATGTGTTATTGTATGCATCTGACCTGTATGTCTTTATATCCATAGCCATTTTTAATATTTGATAAAATATTTCTCCTATCTGTGGGATTCACATCAATGTATATCACCATGATATCATTTTAAGTTCAATTAAATTTGAGACTTATTTCTCGCTCATCAAGACCATCAAATTTTAATGATCCTATAATTGATGAAATGCACCCTTCTAGATGAACTTGTCAGGAATGTTTGTTTTACATAAAATTTGAAACACATGCTATAATTATCAATTCTAAGTAAATTCCCCAATGCTTCATTTTGAAAAAACATAAGAAGCTAGACATTTGTGGCACTGGTACATGTAAACTTACATGCACCTTAGTGCAACCCCCCCTCCCCCCCCCACACACACACACATAGACACACATGAGTTTAATGGGGCTACCTCCAAGGGCGAGCCAACTTGGCTACCCCATCCTTATTTTTCTATTTTTAAGGTATTATCTAAAAATACTTTGGGATAATTAGATCACTTCAAATTTCATATAAAACAAATATTCTTAATCCGTCCATACACAAGGGGTCGATTTCGGGAAGTTTGATACCGTTAAAATTTGACAAAATTGATGGATGGGATAGGAATATCGAACTGACTTGAAATTTGAATGAGAATATTGTGTCATAATAGTGATCTAAATACCTCCAGATGTTTTCAGAAAAGACATTAAGAAATAGAAAAAATTAAGGGTGTAGGGGAAGTGTAGTCAAGTCCTAAGCGTAGCCCGAGTTCAGGAAGGTTGCTCCTTTTTTTGTAAAAATACCAGCACATTAGTATATTATGTATAAAATTTGTATTATAATATCTAATTTTGATGTTTATATTTAATAAAAAATACAATTGCGATTTTCTATTTTATAATGATCAGTTTGTATTTATAATGTGCAGTTATAATACAAACTGTTCTACTAAAGTGATAGCATTTTTTTACAAAATATATATGGCCTTCCTGAACGTAGGAAGAATGTGTCCTATTGGAAGGGTCTCCTATATACAATCTCAGATCTTCATCGGAGAGCTTCTCGCATGTTGCTTCTTCTTCTTCTTTGCTTGAGGTCGACATGGTACGCCACGTTTGGAGATGATGTGATGGCATGGTGTGTCACCATCGTCGATGATGGCCTGATGCAACAGTCGTCACCACCGTCGTCATGTGTCATCATCGCCTCCAATCACAATCGCCACCTTCACACATTCTCAATTGCATGCTCAAAGAGGAATTATGTTTTGAATTTATGGAATGAATGGAATGGAGATAGCATGTGTTGTCACATTCTATTTTTAGAATGTGACAAAAAGACTAAAATAGGTTTTTCAATAATAAATTAATAAGATTAATATGCCATTAACGATAATCATTTGAAATAAAAGGATTTTTTGTGGAATTTTTTAATGGCACGTGGGGATTGAGTTAGACTAATCTGAGTAGTATTTATTTCACATTTCACAAAAAAAACAGACATTTCTTACATGTCCATCCAAAAACAACAATTTCAGATAGCCTTCGTGTATGGGATAAGAATCTCGAATTTACTTGAATTTTGAATGAGAATACGATGATACTATGTGATCTACATTTCCTCAAGTGTCATTAAAAAGTAGCATAAAAATTAAAAAATAGATGTATGTAGCTAACTTAACTATCCCACATAGGGTTGCTCCAATTTTTCCCGTATATATATAATGGCATGAAATCTTGTGGAAATTAAATCACAATGTATCACCATGGTGCCATTTCGAATTCTCTCTCTCTATATATATAGAGAGAGAGAGGGGGGGAGAGAGAGAAATCAGGTCATATAGTTATCACATTCTATATTTAGAATGTGACAAAATAACCAAAATATGTTTTACCATTGAATTAATACAATTAATGTATCATTATTGTCAACAACATGATTTGAAAAACATGGATATTGATGGCTCACAATGAGTACGATCAACCCCAATCTCATTTGAGATTGGGGTTGACCGTACTCATTGTGAGCCATCAATATCCATGTATTTCAAATCATGTTGTTGACGCTATTGATACATTAATTGTATTAATTCAATGGTAAAAACATGTTTTAGTTATTTTGTCACATTCTAAATATAGAATGTGATAATTATATGACCTATATGACCTAATTTATCTCTCTCTCTCTCTCTCTCTCGATGGCAGCACCATCATCTAATGGGCAAGCTGATCTCCATGGCAGAAGCATGCACTCAATGATGCACCATCTCGATGGAGGCGGCATGCAACATGCAGCTCTCTCGCTCTCTCTCGATGGCATGCAGATCTCGACAGTGGTGGAGCACCATCATCAGAGGGGCAAGCAGATCCCGACGACGACAACATGCGACAAGCAGATCTCGACGGTAATGACAAACCATCTTCAGAGTGACGGAGGTGTTTGGGTGCGACGAAGGTGGACATATCACAGTGATTGATGAATCAGCAATTCATCATTTTTATTCATTTTGGCTTAAAATTCTTAATAAATACATGTAAATATCACCAGTTATCATCTCTTAATAATTTAATAATATTTGTTATTATTGTATTATTATTATTTTAACCCCAAATAAATAAATAAATAAGGATAGAAAAAGAAAGAAAAGAAGGATGTGTGTGTGTATAGATAAAGACTAATCCTGACCCGGGAGTAGGTCAAGTATTGATCTAATCGATAAGGAATAAAGTAGGGGGAGATAAGATCCTTAACTTTTAAATATCTCAGAAAATCAAATTCTCATTGTATGTATTCATCGTATTCATTATGCATGTATATTCTACTATTTTTTTTATCATTAAATCAACCTCAAATAAAAATACTTTCTTCTTGAAACTTTTACATATATATGTGTTTTAAATAATAAAAACATTTGCACAAATAAATCATGTAAAGAATAAAAGATACAATACTTAGAAAAAAGCGTAAAATAAGAATTAAAATCTTAACATCTTCTCCATATGAACTCAAAATTAATCAAACTCACTTTTATTATGTTTAAAATAAATAAACTTTAAAATGAAAGTTGTTTCATAAAATTTGGAGTTAAGATACGAAAGTCGGTTTTTTTGGGGGTGTTATTGTACTTATATAAATGTGTATTACATGTAATTATTTTATTCTTCACATTTTATGCATATTGTATTTTAGTATTTTATACATATTTTATAGTATTTATATAAATTTCAAATAAAAATCACAAAAGCTAAAAAGACTAAGAAAGGAATAAGAATATTTATTATATGGGTATAGTGTACCTATATTGATATTTGTATTTATTTGTATCGTTAAGTAAATCCTCAAAAATAAAATAAAAATATGTTATAAATTTTAAATTATTCCTAAAATTAATAAAATAGAAACTATATGTATATTTGTATAAATCATTATTTAAAAATATGTGTATATTGTATATATATAATTTATATTTATAAATATATGTATTTTATTTATTTAATTATTTAAATTAAATTATTTAATTTGTTAAAAATCACCAAGAAATAGTGTATTAAATTATAAACAATTTTATTTTAATAGTTTTAAATTTAAAATTGTTTTATATTTTATTTTTATTTATTTCTAATTTATTTGTACTATTTTATCATCTAGTGTTCGGACTTATTAAAGCTCAAACCTGATTGGTCCAAACTAGGTCAGTTGACCTGAGTCAACTGCCACCCCTCTCCTTCAGCCCGATTCCAATTTTCACCCGCCTCCTTCAACCAGATACTCTACCCGATTCACACAACCATCATACTCGATTTCTTTCCTTTTCGATTAGTTTTTCCCTGGTCTGTCTTAGTTTATGTGATGGTTTTCCACTTGAATTTCACATTTTCTTTTGACTATAAAAAGCTCCAAGTGCCTTCAATTAGTTTCTGATCTTTCTTCAACCATCGCTTGTCCCTGAGATTAATCCCCTGAGTGTCCCTTTGTATAAGGGAACCCAATGATTAGAAGTGTAAAAGGAGGAGAGATTGGCATGATTCAATCTTCCGAAGTGCAGTTCATCGAAGATCTGTTGTGACGAGGCTTCTTCAGCTTTCTGCAGCTGCATTCAAGGTGAAAATCAACACTGATCCATCCTTGTTCTTCCAAGTATTCATAAGCGTACTTTAGTTTTCATTCCATTTCAATTTTGTCCAATATTTATTTGATTTCTATTTGTTGCATTAGGCATGATTTTGACCTCCGATCTACTCGATTGATGAATTGCCATTCATTACTATTTATTCTATCATTTTGTCTTTTATGTAAATATCACTAACTTGCATGATTTAGGATTCAAAAGGTGTGTATAACTAATGTATAAATACATGTATTTAAATCTAAAATAAAATAATAAAGTGAAGAAATAAAAAGAAAGGAAGTGTTGTAAATACTGACTGGCCCTAAACCCCGAGACTAAGTCAATATTGACTTAGTCAACAAGGAAGAAAGTAGGGGGAGATAGGGAAATCAATTGTATGTAAAGTACCCTTGAAAAACCTAATTTAATTATTCAATAAATAGCCTCTCTCTTTTATTTTGCATTTTATACACTTCAAATCAAAATATTTCCAACAACAAAGTTGTATACAATAATGTATAAAAAAATACAAAAATCATTGCACATAAAATTAAGATAATATGTGAATGAGACACACAGATGAAAAAGCTGAAAAGAAAACTTCATATATCAATATATTCTCCATATGAATTCCAAATCAATCAAACTCACATTTATTGTTCATAAAATTAAATTATATTTCTAATGAAGGTGGTTTTATTAAAAATTGAGTCAAGATGCAAAATATGGCTTTTGAGTCTTGTTGAGCGACCTACCGACTAGGGCTAAGTATCAAAATAAATCAGTGGTCGTTGCAACCCCAATCAGTAGGCAAACTCAACAACTAGAAGAAAACCACTCAATCAAGATCAAACAATCAAACACACAAGATGTAAGCGGCCTTGCTATTTATTTTTACCTGGTATAGCAATCAAGGTCAAACACAAGGGGCACGGAAAACTACGAAGTAGTCAAATCTCAGAAAAGGAAAACATATTTTTAGTAGTTTTAATTTTGCAATTTTTTATAATTTTCAATAAAGAAGCAAAAACAACAAATAAGGAAACGAGGAAACTAACAAATATTTTGTATTTTTCTTTATAGCTAAAAATGCTCAAAAAATTAATATAAAAATATTTGTGGGTTTTTAACTTTTAAAGTGCTTTTGGAAATTTTCTGGAATTTTGCAAATGTTTTTGTAAATTTATAAAAATCAAACAGTGAATACGACTACAAATAGTGTACATCCAGAACTAAATTGCAAATTAAAATTACTTAAAATGCCCTAAAGTCTTGGGGCATAATTTTATGACAAAATAGATATAAAATTCTATAAACAGAAACTAAAATGAGAGTTTTTGGATTTTTCTTGAATTGAATAGAAATTTTATAAGTTTTTAGGTCTTTTACAAATTCTAGGATTTTTATAAGGTATTTTCAAACAAAAATGTTATTGTACATAAAACACACCAAGCCACACACACAATAACTTTTGTATAAGACAATCTTTCGAATTTTATGGATTTTCAAAAATAGGCAGGAAAATTTTTAGGGGTTTTTTATTTTTCAAAAATAATAAATGCAATGAAATCAATCCACAAGATTACATTAAATCCTACACGTCAACAGGAGTGGACAGTAATTTTTAGGGATTTTTTGGCAATTAATTTGGTATTTATTAAATTAAACAAGAGGCAGACAGTTTATAGGGGCCTATGCATAATTAAAATAAAGTGTTGGGTCCAACAATAACACAGCTGCAAAGTATAGGGCCTAAGTTGCAAAAAGTCCAAGTAAACACGTGTAAGACACGTGAGCCAGGCACGTAGGGGTATAAATGCAAATACTAAAAACTTTTCATTTAATTCACAATAACATAAAAGTTCAGACTAAGTACTGCAAATAACCCAAGACAGCACGTGGGTTTGCACGTGAGTTCATTCAAACAGGACTAAAATGCAAATCTTAAAAAAATGAGGTCCAAACTGTAAAATATCTGAACTACAACATTATTTACGAGACTAGTTAGCAAAGCATAAAAGTGTGATGGTAGAAGAGAAATCTACCCATGCAAAGACACGTGGAGCACGTGGGAGGGTTCGCTGTCCTGCGGTTCTGATCACTCCCTACAGCCGATATGACGCCTCTGATCCGGTCAGCTATGAGTGTGTCAGATGGCTCTAGAGAATCTGATCCAACGGCGGGAAGGCTACTGCTAATGAAGGGGTGTGATGGAATCTGGAAGCAGTGAGGGCATCCAACGGTAAGTAGAGGATCAGGAAGAACAACCCTTGGATGAACTTCGATCGACCAATGGAGGCGATCCACTGCTCCGATCAAGTCACCCAAGGATCCGGAATTGTGGCGAGGACGCTCTGCTCCCGGTGAATGGCTCCGATGGAGGTGACGATGGTTAGATGGGGCTAGTGGTGAACTACTCCTGGAGCTGCTCCGCCAAAGTAGCAAGGGTTCCAGACCGCTCCCCGCTGCACGAGTAGACCTATAAAAGGAAGAGAGGGTTTGGGGCTACGCTCTGACCCAGGTTATTGCTTCAAAAGATAGGGGAAGCGACAGTTAATGGGATTTGGGTCTCTGGCGTACGTGGAGGAAAGAGATCGAGCCTAATCTCTCTCTGGGGAGCAAGGTCTAGGATGATGAGGTTGCAGGGTGAGGTGAAGCGAGAGTCGAGGAATCGATCGGTGCGCTGGGTGCGGATTTCGAAGCTCTAGCAAGGAGGTAGGAGCTAAGGTTCGTACGGTAGAGTAAGATGGAAAGATTGGATCAGAGATGAAAGTGTTGAGGATAGAAGTGATACTGAAGGGTCAGAGGGGCTCCTAAGCTTCAAGCGAAGATGATCATCGGAGTAATGGCCTCGGCCACGTTGCGGCAGACGGGGAGGCTGCTTGCGGTGGAGTTCCGGACACGGAGGTCGAGCTGTGTCGTTGCTGCACCAAACCAAGCTCCGAAGGACGCTCCAAGCAGCTGCCACTTAGCTGGAGGTGGCTAAGGATCGAGATGGGGGTGAGGAACGAGCTGTGGCATTGAAAGGCAAGAGGAAAAGATTTTATAGACAGCTCGGGGGTCCAGAAAGAGTGGCATGGAGCGTGGAACCCGAAGGAGAGCCGGATCATCTTAGGGATCCACGAGGATCACGGAGGTTCGAGGAATCATGGGTCAAAGAATCGAGGAGTGGCGATCGGAGTCGAGCTGGATAATTGGGAGAAAAGGCTCTGGCGAAGAGGTTTCGACCTGACCCAAGCTAGGAGGGGGCGTCGATCGGAGTCAACAAACCCTCCAGGACCAATCAGAAAATTCGAATTTACAAAATAATAGGATATTCAATGAAAAATAACAAATGAATTTAAAATAAAAAGCGTATAAAAATGTTTATTATTTTTTCAAACTATTTTTCTGGTGATTTTTAATTATTTTTATGAAAAATAAATTAATTTATATACAATATATAGTGTTATGTACAAGTATAGTATACCTATGTATTATGTACAAGTATTTTTATTTTATTATTTTTACATAAATGCCCTTATTTTATAGTTTATTTATTTACAAATAATTTTAACAGTATAAAATCATTTTTATTTTGTTTTTATAAATTATTTAATGGCATATAATAAATACTGCACGTAATATTTATACATGTGTTTTGTACAATGAATGGAGGATTTTATTTTTATTTAATTTTTCTGATTTTTATATTATTTTTAGAAATATGTACAAGGGTTTAAAAAACAATTCTTGAATTTTTTTGTCAAAAATAGGTATGTACAAATATAGGTAAAATATATACAATACAAAGTGAGCCCTATCTCTCTCTACTTTATTTTATTTTGCGATCAGGTCAAGGGTTGACCTTCTCTTGGGGTTTGGGTCACTCTGTATTTATTCTAAATACATATTTCTTTTTCTTTTCATTTATTCTTTTATTTTTACACAAAGATACATGCTAAATATGCAACATTAACACAGACATGCAATTTGCTAAGTTATTGTATTTACAAATATTTACATGATGTTTTGCCAAGAAAAAGAGCTAAAATAAAAGAATAAAGAGTGAGAATTGGGGATTCATCCCCCATATACTTTACCTTTGCTAGTCCCTTAGCAAACACTTATTTGAAAAAGAAGTGAAAAGAAGAGAAAAGTAAAAGAAAAGGAATCAAGGTTGATTATTAAACTTATCCTCAATAAATTGAAGTATGGAGCTCACTTAGACCTTTGGATTATTAGTTTGTCAAAGCCTTATTAGGAAATAGGTTTAAGACTCAATAGCCTCTAAGTTCCACAATGCTATGGTCAAGACTCCTCAATAATCTAGATCAGAACAAGTCTATATATGCAAACTATAATGACTATGCATCTTTCCTTGTACTGTGTAAGTGATAGGTAGCTCCCCACCTCAGAAATGACAAGGCAACAACTTCCCTCAACAAGATAACTCTAATTCCCTATTCTAGCATCTCTTTCCTCGAGGAGTGGGGTATTCCCTTCCAAGTTCAAGTTCAAGCAGCTCAAGAAGAGGGGAAAGAAGAGAATGGACCGTGACCAGTGTAGTCGTGTATCCCTAGGAGCCTAACCAGTGTAGCTAAGTCTCCTACTGCAAGCTTCATGAGATGAGAAGGTGGAATACATAAGCTTTGGTTTAAGTCTCCGGCAGGTAATTTATTTTCAATTAGGCATGTCCACTTTTTTTGGAGTTTTATCTTGATTTTGCACATTTTTTTGATGTGCATATGTACAACATATCTACATGGTGCATCATATACATAAGGAGTTTTCTTCTTAAGCAGTAGACTATTCCTCTTTTGAAACATTATTGCAACCCACAACTCATATATTTAGACCTCAATGCTACTAGACCAAGTTGAGATGCGCATCCCTCCCTAAAGGAAGACGAGAGGTTCCGCCTAGAAGTACTGCCCTCGTATGCTACTCCAAGCCAACGGAAACTGCCTCCTCATCACCTCATCCGTGTGGAGCTATGTGTAAGGTGTTGGTCCAAGTAAAGCCATTGTCTCTGAGAGTTATGCGTGCGTTGTTATGTGTTCTACTTAGGGTCATCAAGATGACATGTGAACATAGCCTAGTAGACTCAAAGAATTAATTCATTAATGGACCTGGAAAGTCTTAACCTCAAATCTCATAAGGTTCCTCTAAAAGTTAGGTGGATTAAGGTCTTAACCTAGCTCCATTTTCTAATTTAATTCCAGACTAGTTTAAATGTCAACTATGATTCAAAAGAATATAAAAATATGTGCAATTTTCAAAATATGCAAATTTTTATGAAAAATGTTTGAATGCAAGTTTTTGCAAGATATTTACAAACATTTACAAGCAGATTTTGCAAAGTTTTTTTCAAACTTTTTTCAAAAATTTTGTACTATATACATAATTTTTATGCAAAAACATTTACAAAAGTTTTACACACAAACCATTTTTACAAGCTTTTGTAGAAAAATACTTTTTATGAATTATTTTTACAAACAGGTATGTGCAAGAAAGAATTTTATATGCAAGAAAAATTTAAAATTTTTGTGATTTTTAGGTATAAGGTTTTTAGCCATTTTATTTATTAATACACTCGCACAAAGTACGAGTTATGGCTAAAGTATATATACAATATATACGACACCCCCTATACTTAGCTTGAACGATGTCCTTAGAGTGATCAAAGAGCGATGAAGAAGACATAACTCATGCTGAGTATTGGGAAGTGAAAAGAAAGGCTATACTACAACGACGAATAAAAGAATGCCATGAATAGAAATCGGTGATCCCCCTATACTTAGGATCAAGTAATCCTAAGTATAGAAGTATGTACACAAGGGGAAAATCGAGGGTTATAATGTAAAAGGTCTATACAGATATTGCAACAAAATTGAGGTAAAAAGAAAAAAAAACAGATAATCACAAGTCTGACACCCCCATACTTACGGTAAAGTGCAACCTAAATATAGCATAATCAGAAGATGAAGATGGAGTGTTATACAAAATAATATGTGATATGGACAATGGGATCTCTACAGTTGTGGGGGAGAATGATAATCAGGAATGAGATGTAAATGATGTGAGTCAAAGACTACATCTCATGCAAAATGAGTAGGGGCAACATCAACGATCAATGGATCATGATCTAGATAAGGCTTCAGTTACTGACCGTTAACTCGAAAGGTGGATTCGGATGACATCTCGGATATATCAATGTTTCCATTGTCATGCACCTTTCGGACCAAGTATAGTCCCTTCCATTTGCTCTGCAACTTCCCTAGAAATAATCTCAACCCAGCATCGAATAACCATACTCTCTGGTTCGACTCAAACTGTTTATGGCTGATATGAGAATCATGCCATATCTTCACTCTCTCCTTAAGGTCGTGTCTCTAAGCTCCTCCAGGGATGCCAACTCTGCTTTCCTATGATCTCTTATACTCTCTGGATCCAATAATAACTCTATGACTACCCATAATGACTTATGCTTGATTTCCACAGGTAAATGACATGGCTTGTCATAAACGATATGAAAGGGAGATGTACCCAAAGGTTTCTTGAAGGAAGTCTGATATGCCCACAAGATCGAGTCCAAGAGTTGTGACCAATCCTCTCGGTCTGGACGGACAACCTTCTACAGAATAGTCTTGATCTCCCTATTCGATACTTTAGCAAGACAATTGGTCCGAGGATGATATGGAGTGGCAACTCGATGGTCTATGCTGAACTCGTTAGTAAGAACCTTTACCTTGTCATTGATAAAGTGAGTCCCCCCATATGATATCAACACTCTAGGAACCTCGAACCATGAAATGATATTCTTCCTCAAAAATCGGCAAACAGTCTTAGCATCTGCGGTTCTGGTGGGTATGGCCTCAAACCAATGACTCACATAATCCACAACCAACAGAATTTACTCGAATCCATGACTCTTAGGGAATGGACCCATGAAATCGATGCCCCATGCATCAAAAACCTCACAGAAGTGAATGGGATGCATTAGATCATATTAATATATCCATAGGTGTCCATCCTCTAATAGTCAGTACACCTCTTCACGAATTCATCTCCTTGAAGTGGTAGGCCACCATAGGCCGGATTGGAGCACTTTCTTTGATGTCCTCCTCCCAGAATGATGTACTCTTGCCTCAAGCTTGTGGTAGTACGTGAGGACGCTACGATGCTCCTCCTGAGGAATGCATCAATGCCAGATGCTATCCTCTCCTTCATGATAAAGGATGGGATCCTTCCAATGGTACGACTTGGCCTTCACAAGGAAAGTCTCAAGTCGGTGTTTGGGACAACCTTGTGGAACTTTCTTGGCGACAAGATAATTCACAATGTCGGCGTACCATGGAAGCGAGGCGATAGCAAGGATCGCCTCATCTGGGAAGGTCTCTACAATAGGTGATATCTACTCTGATTCCTCGAGGTTCTTTAGTCAAGAGAGGTGATCTGCCACCACAATCTTGACTCCAGTCTTATCGTTAATCACAATGTCAAACTCTTGGAGTAGAAGGATCCATCTGATTAATCTGGCTTTGGCATCCTTCCTTGCCATTAGGTACCGGGTGGTCATGTCATCTGTAAACATCGTCACTCTAGATCTAAGAATATAATATCTGAACTTATCTAAAGCAAAGACTACAGCAAGCATCTTCTTCTCTATGACAGTGTAGTTTCGCCGGGCGGCATCCAAAGTACGGCTAGCGTAGTGAATGACATAAGGCAATCCATCCCTCTTCTATCCTAGCATAGTCCTATGGTAAAATCAGAAGCATCCGTCATGATCTTCAATGGGATCGAATGTGAGAGACCAATCAGGAGGCTGAAGGATAAGAGCCTCAATAACTAAGCCTCTAAGAGTCTCGAATGATGCTAGACACTTATCATCTATAATGAACTCGGTGTCTTTCGTCAACAGATCAGTAAGAAGTTGGGAAATACGATCGATCCTGAATGAATCGTCGGTAGAAACCGACATGCCCTAGAAAAGACCGCATCTGCCACAAATTGGACGGTGGATTGAGTTTACTGATGATATCCACCTTGGTCGGATCGACCTCCATGCCCCTGTTGAAGATGATATGGCCATGCACCGTCTCCTGAGTCACTATAAAGGGGCTCTTTTTCCAGGATAAAACAAGATGGACCTTGATACAGAGTTGAAGTACGCGGTCTAGGTAGTCAAGACAAGCATCAAACCCATCGTCGTAGACCGAGAAGTCATCCATGAAGACCTCCAAGCAATCACCCACCATGTCTGAGAAGATGGACGACATGCACCTTTAGAATGTAGCTGGGGCATTACATAGACCAAAGGGCATCCGTCTGAAAGTATATGTCCCAAACGGACAGGTGAATGGCGTTTAGTCCCGGTCTTCAAGCGCTATGGCCACCTGATTATAGACGGAGTAACCCTCAAGAAAGCAATAGTGACTCTTCCCAGCCAGCCTTTCGATAATCTGATCAATAAATGGCAGCAGAAAATGATCCTTCTTGGCGGCTTGATTCAATCGTTTGTAGTCCACATAGAACCCTCTAAGAAGTGGGTACTCGTGTAGCTATCTCCTCTCCAGACTCACTCACAACTGTAGTGATGCCCGTCGTCTTGGGTATCACATGTAATGGACTAACCCACTTGGAGTCAGAGATGGGGTAGATAAAATCGATGCTCCACCATTTTGATATCTCCTTCATAACCATGTCTCGAAGGTTCAGGTTCAGTCGTCATTGGAACTCACGCGGGGGCTTAGCGTTCTCTTCGAGATAAATATGGTGGGAGCACATGGCTGAACTTATCCCCTGGAGATCAGCTACGCTCCATCCAATCTCCTTACAATTCCTTTCAAGAACCTCCATCAAATGAGATTCTTGCTCTCCAGTCAAATTCGTTGAGATAATGATTGGGTACATCTCAGGATCACCTGCAAGGAATCTGTACTTCATCGACTGTAGCAAGGTCTTCAACTCTGGATAACTGGGAGCTGGAAAATCTGGCTTCTGAAAAGTCTGCATGAAAGCAACCAAATCTGCATGGGAGAACTCTCGTGGTGCATGAAATTCTGATGAAAATGGCGCTGCTGGTATCTCTATAATCTGCACTGACTCAATCTCCACCCTAGTTGTCGGCTCTGTGGAAACCAGACAAGGTAAATGCTCATCAAAATCCTCCCAATCAATGTCTAAATTCGAGGGATCTGAATCCGAAGAACAAGAAATAAACTCTGCCTCGCTATCCTGCCCACGATCGTCAGCCTTAAATGTATCCCCTGCCAAGAGTATGCTATCTGAACTCTTCTCTACCATAATCTGTAAATCCTCTGCATCTGTAGGTGTGACAATGGCTCATGCCACTGGGCCTGACCATACAGCTTCATCATCAGTGATCACAAAGTCGTACTCCTGGTGGATGTCTTGCTGTGTATCTATCATCTGCTTTGCATCGCTAGACTGCTCGGAACAGGCTGGATCTCGCACTCTGGTCTCGTCAATCGTCTTCATCTGTATATTTTCGCCCTCGACGCGAAAGTATAACTTCCCACTATCATGATCGGACACCGCCTTGTCTGTGGCCAAGAAGGGCGTCCTAGTTTGATAGGGGTATCTTTCACAGACTCATGGATCTCCATATCCAATAAAACAAAGACCACAGGGAATTTCAGACCCTAAATTGTGATGAACACGTCCTTTAACAACCCCTTCGGCCTCTTGACAGATCTATGAGCAAACTGAAGGGTTGTCCTACTCTGTCGAAGAGGGCCAAACTCGAATCGGTCGAGTAAGGCTGCCAGAAGAAGGTTGATCGAGGAACCACTGTCTAATAGAGTCCGATCGAGCCGTTGCTCATGAATATGGCATCTGACATATGGAGCTTCTACATATGGCCTCTTGGCTAGAATTCGGTTCTGGATGGCGAATCATATGGCACGAGTGAGCACATGGATCTATGCACTATGATTTCTTCTCTTCCTGATGATGGTGGTCTTCTCGCTCAAATTCTTCTGGAAGAGAAGGATGTTCTCAAGTGCCTCCTGTAGAGTCAGTTGGATCTGGAATCTGTCAATCATCTGCTGGCTGAACTCTAGCTAGTGTCTCTTTTTGGAATTTTCTGTTTTATTCCCCTTCGCTAAGTGGAGTGCTTGAGGGAAGGGGATGGTTGGGACCTCCTTAGATAGAGGGATAGGAATAGGCTCCTGTGTAGGTGAAGGAGTAGAATCCATACCAATATCATCATGCAACATATATGGACTCGAAGAAGATGCAAGAACCTTTCCTTTATTCATATTTTTGTTCTATTCTATTTTTCCATTTTTTTTGGGTTTTTCAGGAACTGTCCTGAGATACAACAGAAGGAAACACAACTGAAGTAGAAATGGTAGCATCAATACCACCCACAGCATCTGTCGCCATGGCATTAGTACCACACTCTGGCTCCACATTTGGAAGATTGGTGGCATCACTACCACCGACTACATCTGGAGATATGACGACCTCGGTACCGTCAGCTAGATCATCATCCTTGGTGGTGTCAGCACCACCGTCATTAACATCATGAGTAGCATCAGCACTGCTATCCTCCTCGTCTGGCGCTCCTGGATCTCCATGTCTTCGTCGCTCAAACGAGGCACCGTCAGCTGGCATCCTACTGCTCCTAAGTGTCACAAAATCAGCATCAAATATGTAGGAAGCAATATCACCCAAGGAATCACTAGGATTGGTAGTCTCTGTGAACTATACCTGCTAAGACTTCCTCTTCAGATTGTTCGGGTTCAGCTCAATCTGAGCGGGTATGGCGGCCTTGCCCTTGATTATTTTCGTCATCTTCTGCCGAAACTCGTCCATTTCCCGTGGGAAGGATGCTTGCTGATATGAAAGTAGGCAGGCGAGATCGTCAATGGTTGGGTTCTCATAGACTAGTCCATGAGAATTGTATGGGTTGCCTTACTGGGAATTAGGCTGACTCTGCTGGTACTGGTGAGGGGGAGGCTGAGAATACTGTTGAGGTTGGTGTTGCTGCCTCCACTGTTGTCCCTGATGGAAGGGACGAGGAACTTGCTAGTACTACTACTGGGAGTGATGAGGTTGGTGCGGCTGCTAGCTGCTCTGAGCGCCCTGAACTAAAGATTGTTGATGTTACAAGGTGCCTCTTGTAGACCATCTGAATCTGGGATGATCATGATGGATCCCGAGCTGATGCTGGTATCGGTCATACCAAATCCCGTTGACTTCCATCAACGGCTCTTGCTCGTATGGTGAAGGGGGAAGAACTGCTAGGGGCTGATCCGGCTTATACACTACCATCTGAGTATCCTGAGGTGGTGGTGGCTGAGAGTAGTGCTATTGTTGTTGCTGCTGAACTGGCTCTACCTGAATGTGATGCACCTGGCAGTACTAGACAGATGGCTGGGTGGAGCTGCTGCTGCTAGGATCAACCTGTGACCTGAGACAGGGCTGTGGAGCCGTCTGTGCCTCCTGGGGACACATGATCTGGGTCTTCAGGTCACTAAGCGTCTTGCCAACTGATCTATCTATGTAAGGCCCTAGCACTGCTTCTTCTCTATAATCTCATTGTGGTCCAGCTTCTCGCTGATAATCCCCATGTCAGCTGCTGATGAGTTTGCATGTGCTGCTGCTACTGACGAAGTAGAAGGACCTGCATCGACCCGTGTTATCCTCTGATAGGACACGTCCTGTGGGAGGGGCTTCCCCTGTGTGTAGACCTGAGTCTTGTACATCACCGTGTAGTTTTATGCCATCTCCTCGTAGATGGACCAGACTTGGTCCTCATCTTTGGTGACATATGACCCCCTACATGAGGCATTCACAACCCCCTACAACTCTGGTGTCAGCCCACATTGGGCTTGTAAATCTCGTGTTGTGGACACCGGTCGATGAGCTCTCTAAATCGATCCCAAGCCTCGTGGAAGTACTCATTCGAGATCATGGTAAAATTGTTGATCATGGCTCTAGCTATGTTGGTCTGGTCGAGTGGATAGTACTTATTCAAGTACTCGGTCCGGAGCTGCTCCCAGGTGGTGACGTACCTCCGCAAATCTTTCAGTTAGTAGGCTGCTCTGTCAACCTATGATAAAGGGAAGGGGATCATCTTGATTGTGTCCTCATCCACGAATCTATCGTGGACAATACTGCATATCATCTCAAACTCCTAAAGATGAAGGTGTGGCTCCTCGGTGGCAAGCCCATGGAACTTGGGCAGAAGCTGAATGGCCTAGGGGCGAAACTCAAAATCGCCTAGAATCTCCAAGAGCTGAATCCATTGATGAGTGAGAGTTGCACCAGGATTGTGCAACTGTCTCATCATGCGTGGTGGTCTCTATTCTGGCTAATCGTCCGGTCGCCCGTCTCCTCCTCCGGCTACTCCTCTAGTTGCGGGTATCTCTCCACCGGCTGGTCTCTGCGCCTCTTCTCTGCCGGCTCTCATCTCCGCAAGCTCTCGTCACACCTCTTCCATGAATGCTCCTGGTCTTTGATCTATCTTCGCATGGTCTCAAGGGAGTCTAGAAGTGTGTTGTTGATGGCGCCCTGATCAAGAACGTACGTGGAACCATGGGGCTGCTAATCAGTGCGTCCCTCGCTGTTGGCCATCTCTCGGGTCTCTACAAAGGCAAAAAACCCCAACTTAGGTGCCGTCAAATGTACATAAATATGTGTTGGCCTCTGCTCTGGCACCTCAAGACTGATGGAAGAAGGGTGGTCGAGGGGGAACAGGGTGGTAGCGAACTCAGGTTCGGAGAGTGGGTCTGGGCTCTACGAAACTACCCTAGATGAGTGGAAAGGAGTGCCCGAGAGCAGTGTTGTCAAAGGCAGCCTAAGTGACCTCCTTCTCATCATCGTAATGTAGGGATTATGACGATGAGATTTGGAATGCAAACAGGATCAGAAATCAAACCCCCAATTCACCTATGCAACACTGAGTTGATGACCGTGAAAGCTCGATCGTTAGTCTTATCAATTTTATTTAGGTGATCAATCAGTCTATTAGAGCAATTAAGAGAGCTATTGGGAAACCGATGCTCCCAAGAGACTGATCCAATCCCACAGTTATTTTTTCCCAGCCAGTATGGGTGCAGATACCGGCTACCTGATCTGCCCAATCTGCTAAGGAAGTCCCGGACCGATTACCGACTACCCGGTGAAATTCTCATTGGAGAACAACCAACCACAAAACCATAGTCTGAAAGGAGTTCAGGTATGGCTCTAGCTTAGTGTGTGGGCCACTCTCTCGCTAAAGACAAACCAACCAATGAGGGGGTGACTCTCCCCAAAACAAGAGATTTTTTATGATTTGTATTTTAGGGTCCAATTTACATTAGCAGTCACAATTTTATTGTTTTCACTTTTGTAGTTATTTTTCAAAAAAAACAATGCCTAACGAATTTTTCGATTTCCTTTGGTTATTTTGAGTCCAAAAATAGGGGAGGAAGTCGAAAAAGCTGATACGCGATCAAACACTATGATGCATGCAGAGATAGAAATGTGTACCTGACTCCAGCACTCTATATGCAGGGTGATCCGTGCATAAATTAAAGACAGAAAATAAACTAACTATATGATTGATGAATCCACGATTCATCATCTCAATATCTTGATCTTAGCAAAATCCACGAGTAAATTCCCTAATAAATGTCAATAAAATCAATAAATTAACAAAATACCTCTTGTAAATAAAACACACTAATTATTGTATATTGGATTGCATAAAATAAATTAACATAAAAAAAAAGCCGCAAAATCAAAGGAGTTTTATACTTGTAAATAGCCTAAAACTTCATGTATTTTTAATAATTTCATTTCAACTCCTTTTTGGCTAATTCTTTCTCTAACTTGTTCATAATAATGTATATAAAAATACAAAAATACAAAACAAATTTTACCTTCAATAAATGCTCCTAGATCCCAATGGGAAAAAGCCGTAAAGACCAACTTCCAAGCTAAATTCCCGCTCCGTATGAACTCCAAATTCACCAAACTCACTTTTAAAGTTCAAGTTAGAAAATTATCTATCCAACGGAAGTGGTTTCATTAAAATCGGAGCTCATTTGCAAAAGTTGGGTTTTGGGACCTAGATGTACATTGTACATTATGTATATATTCATACTTTCTTCATTTTTTATTATATCTTTCTTAATTATTAAAAATACAAAAAAATCATACTTGTGTTGTATTTTAATTATACTATTTTATTGTATTTTTTTATTGTAAATATCTCCTATTAAAAAGACAAAAAAATTACATATTAGAAAAGTAAAAAAAATGTACATGGTGTTTTGTCTTCTTTTGTAAATTCTCCACTATTTCTCTTCTTTTTTTATTTTATTGTATTTAAAGTAGACAACTTTATTTATTTATTTATTTATTATTTAATTTCCATTCTCCACAATAACCACCAATTCAACTCCATTATTCCACCATTTTTCCCAACTTCCCATTCAACTCCATTAATAAATCAACCTCCCATTCAACTCCACCACTTTAATAACCTCTCATCCCATTCTCTTTATATACATGTCATTCTCCTCATTTTTGCCTTTGATCCATCTTTATGTGAGGAGAGCCTAGTTCCCTGAGTTGAATCGGTGACAGCGACGCAACCGCGGTCGAGCGACGACGGCCCTCTCTCCGGTGTGATCCGTTGGTTTTTTGACCAACATCGCAGCCGCAACTGCGCGCTGCTCGAGCTCATCGCACGCCGGCGATTCGAGCGAAGACCGTGCTCTCGTGAGCACATCATAGGCATCCGTCCATCGTAGGTAATTTTTCTATTTTCATCTTGTCATTTCTTTTTATTATTTTATATTTGCATCTTCTTTACCATATCACCATCCCCCATCATTTTTTTTAGTTCATCATATCATTCCACCACCACATCTCCACCAATTACCATTTCCCCCTTCATATGTACATATTTGTTTACTGTTTAAAAACATAAAAAAAATAAAAAAATTTAAAACAAAAAAAATCCCTCTTCATTACAGCAAACAAAAAAAATAAAAAAAATAAAAAAAAAATAAAAAACAGTCGCAGCAGCGGTGGGGGAGAGCCCACCGCCGCCGCCTCCATCACCAGCGGCGCCGCCGGCCGCCGCCCCCTCCCTCTTCACCAGCCGCGCGGCGGCCGCCGCCTCCGCCTCGCCACCAGCCGCCCGCGACCCCCCTCGCGCGGCCCTCCACGCCCAAGCGTGGCAGCTGCGAGCCACGCCCCTCTCCAGGCCACGCGCGGCCAACCGCGCCTCCTCCTCCTCTCCCCCAGCCGCCCGCGGCCTCCTCCCATCGCCGGCCCCGTGCTCCGCCGCCCTCCGCGCGGCTGTAGACGGCCGCGAGCCGCCGCCGACCTCCACCCCTTTTGGGTTCTCCATCCCCGTTCCCAGCAAGGAAGAAGAAGGTTGTGGTTATTTTTTTTTATTTTGTGAAAATTGCAAAAATATTTCTCAAAGTTTCTGTAATTACCATTTAGTCCCTGTGCATGTTTTCTTTTGTAATTTTAGTTTCTATAATTGCAAGGACACCCCTGTATTCGTACTTGAATTTGGACCTCATTTTGACATCTTTTTATTCAATGAAAAATGCCTTCATGTTGAGCAACTAATTCTCTACATTGTGGACATTTACTTGTATTTTTATGTCACATGGGTAATTAATGAAAAATGATTAACTGAAATTTTGCTTAGTTTACCCATTCCGTGCCATTAAATTAATATCTCACATATAGTTGCTTCGAAAAATCCACAAAAATTATATGTGATGCCTTGAAGTTTGCTTAACTTACTGTCCAAATTTCATTCAAAATGGAGTTGTCTTGTGCCTTAAATAAATCGTAGAGTGATTTTAGTAATAGATTTTTAATTAAATCCACAAATATCTTTTTTGCGAAATTTCACCTCTCTTGGATTGCTCATCTAAATATCTACTTGAGATAAATCGCACTCTGATTAATTTGATAACGAGGATTAATTAGGAATTATTTACTCACTGTCACTCTGTTTCCAATAAAAAATCCATAAAAATTCATAACTTGTCAAAAAATTCCAAAAAAATTACTGTAGCTTCCTTGCATCATGTTTTACTTCCAGTAATTTTTTCATAATTTTTGCTTGCTGCTTGTGTGAAAAATTGCGAAAAAACCCATAAAAAGTGTGCATTTTTATTTATTGCATTTTAACCCCTAAAATTCCAAAAAAAATGTGTTTTATGTTCCCCACTGGATTAGGACTCTAGGAAAAATACGAATTGGCTAATTTGGACTTCTTTTCTATTAAAATTAATTTGGCCTTGTTGTATGTTTTCTTAGTGTTGTAATTCACCCGCATTTTGTTTTTGGCACTCTACTTGCATAAAAAAATCTAAAAAAATACCACTTGGAAATCTAAAATCTTCATTTTCAAATTAAACCCAAGTTGTTCCTTTGCCTCCCTGAGTTCGACCACCCCGGACTTGCCCGGGATATAAATTAAAGCCGAGACACTCTTCACGGAGATCTTCTCTCGGTTCTGACCGAATCGCTAAGTACACATGCTACAACGTGACCTAATTAAATCTAGTATCTAGTGACTCGTCAGATGGCGCCGTTGCCGGGGATGCAAACGGCTTAGGAATTAGTTTAAAAATTTAGATTTAGATTTTCATTTACTCGGGTAGTCTGACCCCCGAGCCACTTGTATTTAATCCATTTTCCTTGCAATTATTTCTCTTCATATTTTTGTATATATTTTGTTTTCATCTCTCTAACATAAATCTCATTTTCCTTGCGAGGGCCCGGTGGACTTGGAGTACATCGGAGGTCGACGGACGCGACGCGCGCCGACTGCTGAAGAGCTTGGAGAAATATTTATTTCGAGAGAGCCTTTTTGTAAATTGTTGTAATTATTTAGCTTGCTCTTTATAGCGGCTCTTGTTTGAGAGCTCGCGCATGTAAAAAGACTTAGACATTATTTGTGGTGTGTCGAGCCTGTTTCACTCTCCGGCGAGGGTGGGGCTTGACTTGAGTGGCGAAAATTAAGGATTAGGCACACGGTAGTTTAGAATCAAACTTGTTTGTGCCCATCGTAATTTAGGCCACACTTATCTTAGAAGATTCACATATCTTATAAGATTCATAATGAGACGCACATAGACACGTACTACTTAGCTCAAATCCAATCAATTCTTCCCCGCTAATAGTATACTGTTTAGGTGCGGTTTCCTCGATCTGCATGCATTTAGTGTAATATTTACAAATTCAGTTCTGCATAACGCATGAAGAGTGCTGGGATTCACTGTAAGTATACCTCCTTCTGAGCATGCATCATAGTTTCTCGTTTGCATTCTGACTTCCGATTCCCCTCTTGTTTTACAACTTAAGGTCAAAAGGAAATTGGGACTGAACGGTAGACGTGCTTGTGTGTTCACATAAAATTCAAGTGATAACCTAACTCTAAAATTGGGACTGAATTGAGCAGGTCGATCTAATTAATTGGAATAAAAAGAACCCTTGTTCTCGGGTGCATAAAGCCCTCATTGTTTGTTTTACCTGCAAGTGAGAGAGAGAGACGACCCTAGGATAGAGCCAAGTCTGGATTTCTTACTTACTACTGGTTCTTTCTTTTTAGGCGATTAGCTACTTTTCAGTGAGGATTTACGGGTAGCCGGTAAACGGTCCGGACTTCCTTAGCAGAGTGGGAGGTTTAGAGGACGCATTAGTCCTCAAGGAACGGGTAGCCGTATTTGTACGGTCCGTACTTACTCCTATACTGGCTGAAAGTAGGTCAAACTAGTCGTAAGAACCGGGCCAGTCTGTAGGAAAATACGGGCACCTAACAGCTCGTTAATCTTTCCAAAGATTGTATTCTCACCAACTAAAATTGACCAGATAAATCAGCCGAACTCTTACGGCCATCACGTGTTGAGTTGGTGAAATTGGGGGTTTGAATTGCGTTTGTATTGTGTGAGTTCACTCCGCACATTTACGTGCACCGTAGAACTAGTGCCTCATTGACTATCGTGATCTAATCGGTTCTTTTGACATCGAAGATGACTGATTGGGGGGATATTTATTCGGACTTTGCGAATCTCTCGTTGAACCCTCCAAATAGTACGTCTTCAAAGGTCCAAGCGCAACTTGGACCAACCTGGACTCATGACCCTCTTGAGCCCAGGATCACTCACCCTCGGGATGGTTACCTTCAAACCATTCCATTTCTCTCTTCCCACCTCACCGAGGAAGACCATCGCCTTGGTGAGAATATCGTGATTCATAAATCCTCTTCTAATAAAGAACACATTGCTGATTCAGGCCATATAGAAGACACGAGTAAAATGCCTCCAAAGAAGAAAGAAGAGGAAGAAGAGAACCATGAAGACCCGATGAGAAGTATACTAGCCCGATTGGCTGCATCTGAGCAGCAACAAGCATTATTGAGAGCTCAGTTGGGACAGTTAAATGTTGGGGTCCAACTACCAATGGATGCGGCATACAACCCCGGACAATATCAGATTCATAACTACTTGAGTCCGGCCGAACCCGAGGTTGATTTTGAATTGAAGCCGCATTTTCTGAACCTGTTGCCACACTTCGATGGGAATGCTTCTGAGGAACCATATGCATTCCTAAGGGACTTTGAGCTCATCTGTGCTAACCTCAAACATAACAATGTTAGCCAGGATTATATTAGGCTCAAAGCCCTTCCATTTGCCTTGGGTGGAAAAGCCGATTACTGGGTGAAGAATCTTGGAATCATCGTCACCACTTATGCCCAGTTCAAGGACCTATTCCTAAAGAAGTTCTACCCGTTGAGTAGAACTAACATGATGAGGACGCGAATTACGAGTTTTCCCAATTACCCAATGAAGCCTTCTGTGATGCTTGGGAAAGATTCAAGGACATCCTGCAAAAGTGCCCTTGTCATAGATTAGATGACAACATCTTGGTCCAATCCTTCTTCACTGGTCTCAACCCTGAGATGCAGGGTTTAGTGAGCGCTGCCTGTGGAGGCAGCTATACATCACGAGGAGCGGATACCGTCTGGAGGGTATTCGAGCAGATGGCTGAAACTAGCCGCTCACAGATGGCCAGCAGGGCCTATACACCATCCCCCAGTTCACTCTCATTTGGAGGGGGGAAATCAGCTGTAGTCGATCTCTCTCAGGACGTGATCCCTAGCATGGGACTTCTTGCTGACAAGCTTACTGTAGTTGAGAAGATCGACAGGAGGATTGATGAGTTAGACCGGAGCGTCTCCAAACTTCCAAAACAGATGGAGGAGTTGACTGAGAAGGTATCTAAGATAAGGATACCCGCCGTTATTGCACCCTCTGCTCCCGTATACCGAGTTCACCATGTTCAGGAGCAGTTGGTGTCAGGGCAACCCCAGCCGTGGGAGCAGGACCAATCCCACACCCACTCTTTCCAGCAGCCACCTCCAGTAGCAGACACAGTCCAGGAGGAGCCTCCACCAGTTTGGGAGGTGAATGGGATATGGTATACTCAGGACCCTGCCAGGCAGGGAAGTACGGGAGACCGACAGACCTATCAGCGTCCCCCGACCTTTCACAACACCGCATTCACCTCCGCACCACCTCCTTCACAGCAGAGCCCTGGATTCCATCCACCCCAGCAGCAGAGGCAGCAGTACCAGCAGTATGGCCGACAGGGCCATTACCAGACGGGCCAGCAGGGCCCGCAACCCCAGCAGCAGCAGCAGAGGCAGTACACTGGCCAGCAGGGCCAGTCTTCCCGTTCTTCTTCCCAGTCTTATCCACTTCCTTCATCGTCTAGTCCCGTGGATATTCAGCAGCAGATACTCGACGAGCTACGTTCCTACAGGAATGAGGTTCAGGACTTACGGGTGGATGTCAACCGCCTATCCAGATGGCGAGACGAGCAGACTGCACCCTCTACCTCGATCCCAGCCCAAGTTCAGGCTAACCCCAATAGCCTGAACCGTTCTAGTTCTCAGCATCACTTTGGTCAGGTATACTATTCAGCATCTCCTAAATCTGAACATGAGATTCTTTCGTGTGACGAGGCTAACCACATGTCACTCAGGAGCGGAAGGATCGTGGTCGTACCTGACCGGGCAAGGGACACGAGGAGGGGCATCTCTGGAGCTCTACCTGAGGAGTCTTCAGAGGACGAGGAGGAGAGGCATCATATCTCAGAGTCCCATCAGCATCATTCGAGGATTTCTACTCAGGGAGCCGAGAGGAGGAGGAGAGCACGTACGCATCATCGTCAGCATGGATATTCTTCTGAGTCTACGGAGGACCTTGCATCTCCGGTTGTGGCGGATACCACTCCAGCTTCTATTCCACAACCTGTAGTAGATAGTTTTGATTTCGAGTCCATGTTGCATCAAAAAGATTCTTTTATGAAGAACTCTGTTTCCGTTAATGCAAAGAATGATCTTTCAGTTCATGATTCAGATTCTTCATCCTCTGTTTCCTTAGCTTCAATCCCTTTCCCCCGTGCTCTTACGGCAGGAAAGCGCATCAAAAAGATTCAGAAAGATGACCCCGACATGGCACGGTTTTGCAAAGAAAACATCACAGTTAAGGTGCCATTTGATGAATATGTGGCTAACCATCCTGCCTTCCAAAAATACCTTAAGGTGAGATGCACACCTACAAGGGTTAGCAGGAAGAAAGATAACCAAAATATAAAGACACATGTCTTATCAGTAGCCACAACATATTGTCTCAAGAATCAGACTTTGCCAAAGAAAAAGAGAGACATGGGTGCTCACTATGTGGAGAGTCGTATTGACGACATTGCGTTTGCACGCACACTCTTAGATAACGGTTCTTCGATCAACTTACTTCCCTTAGCCTTATATCAGAAATTGGAGTTGGGACCACTTCGCAAATCTAGAGCTTTACTCCAATTCGCAGATCGTTCAATGAAGAGACCTAAGGGAGAAGTGAAGAACGTCGTTATCTCGATTGAGGGGCAGAACTATCAGGTGGACTTCACAGTCTTGGACATGGAGACCCCCAATCATTGGAGAGAATCTCAGATCATTCTCGGGCGACCCTTCCTTAGGACCGCAGGCGCAGCTTTCGATTATGGTACGGGAATGATGAAGTTCCGTTCTCCAGGCGGAGAAGTGAACCTTGAGATGAAGCAAACCAAGTGTCAGCGACCCGATTCAGAGAGTAGCACAGAGTACTCATCTTCAGAGGCAGAATGCAGTTTGATTAGCACAGTTGGGATTTGGGGACAGATTCCTTCAGGACAGAGCGAGACCCTTTCATCTGGAGAGGATATAGTGCATGACGCAGTTTGCCAGGTGTTGTCTGATCTTGCTAGAGATGCATCAACCTATTCTCATGATGACTTAGAGATCCATCCGGATCTGTCAGTTCCATCCTCTTCGGAACAATCATGGGACATAGATGACGAGTCGGACGTGGCTTTTGCCGATTGTCTGAATACTTTTGACGATCCGATTCCCGATTCTTCTGATTTGGTGGCGAGTACTACTCAGCTTAGCCCACCTTCATGCAGCACGGAACCAGATTCAGATTCAGTTCATCCAGATCTGCTTGATGATACCACATTGCCAGAACTGAAATCACTACCTCCTACACTCAAGTACGCCTTTCTTGCGGGACCCAAAGAGAGATATCCTGTCATCATTAGCTCAGACTTGTCTTTAGAGCAGGAGTCTAGGTTGTTAGAAGTCTTAGAGAGGAACCGCAAAGCAATAGGCTGGACAGTGTCGGATCTCGTGGGCATCAACCCCGCTCTCTGCTCGCACCACATTTTTACTGAGGATAACGTGAGACCTTCCCGTGAGTTTCAGAGGAGACTTAACCCCAATCTACGGGAAGTAGTGAAGAATGAAATTGAGAAATGGTGCAAGGCAGGGTTCATATACCCTATTTCTGACTCCAAGTGGGTGGCCCCACTTCATGTTGTCCCGAAGAAGTCGGGAATTCAGATGGTCACCAACGAGGAGGGGGTAGATATCGCGACACGTGTACCCACGTCGTGGCGCGTCTGTGTCGACTACAGACGCCTGAATGCTGCGACCAAGAAAGATCACTTTCCCTTTCCTTTTATTGATCAGATCTTGGAGAGACTTGCAGGGAAAGAGTTCTTCTGTTTTCTTGACGGGTACTCAGGCTACAACCAGGTGGCCATAGCCCCTGAGGACCAGGAAAAGACCACATTTACATGTCCATTCGGCACTTATGCTTTCAGGCGCATGCCATTCGGGCTCTGCAATGCCACGGGCACATTTCAGCGGTGCATGATAGCCATATTTGCCGAGATGGTGGGAGATTTCCTGGAAGTGTTCATGGATGACTTCTCGGTCCATGGTGATTCTTTTGATACATGTTTAGCGCACTTGGACCGAGTCCTCACGAGGTGTAGAGAGGTGAATCTGGTACTCTCCTGGGAGAAGAGTCACTTTATGGTGACGGAGGGTATCGTGTTGGGGCATGTCATCTCCAAAAGGGGAATGGAGGTTGACCCTGCCAAGGTGGAGGTGATCAAGAAACTCGATCCACCTACCAACGTGAAGTCAGTGCGGTCATTCTTAGGGCATGTTGGATTCTATAGGAGATTCATTCAAGATTTTTCAAAGATCGCCCGCCCACTGACTGAGCTCTTAGGGAAAGACATAGAGTTCATTGTAGATCACAGGTGTCTGGAGGCCTTTGAGCTCTTGAAGAGGAAGATTTGTGCTTCGCCTATCCTACAAGCTCCTGACTGGTCTCTCCCCTTTGAGATCATGACTGACGCTTCAGATTTCGCTATAGGAGCTGTGTTAGGATAATGGCGAGAAGGGATTCCGTTTGCGATTCACTATGCGAGCAGAGTTTTAGATCCTACACAGAAAAATTATACAGTGACTGAAAAGGAAATGCTCGCGGTAGTATGGGCCCTCGAGAAGTTCAGATCATATATTTTGGGCTCTAAGGTGACAATTTATACTGATCACACAGCCATTCGATACTTAATGGAAAAGAAGGACGCGAAGGCGCGTCTTCTTAGGTGGATTTTACTCCTCCAGGAATTTGATTTGGAGATAAAAGATAAACCTGGAGTGAAGAATGTTGTGGCTGATCACCTTTCTCGGATTGAACTTAAGGATTCTCCTGATTATGACCGGATTAGAGAGACCTTCCCAGATGAGTCAATTTGTGTTATTGACTCCCTCCCGTGGTATGCCAACATGGTGAACTATCTTGTCTCCAAGCAGGTTCCCCATGGTTGGACTAGGAGCAGCATTGATCGACTGGAGTCGGATTCGAGGAGATACCACTGGGACGATCCTTTCCTTTTCTTCGAAGGACCGGATTGTATTTGGAGAAGGTGTATTCCTCAGGAGGAATACCATAGTGTCCTCACATATTGTCATTCACTTGAGGCTGGAGGACACCATTCGGGAAAGAGAACCGCTCACAAAGTACTTCAATGTGGATTGTATTGGCCGACCTTGTTTAGAGATGCCATTGATTTTGTGCGGTCGTGCCCGATTTGTCAAAGGATGGGAGGGACAGTTGGACAGAGAGATGAGATGCCCATGCAACCGATGATTATTTGTGATGTTTTTGATGCATGGGGCATAGATTTTATGGGTCCCTTTCCCAACAGCCAAGGACATGAGTACATTTTGTTGGCGGTTGACTATCTATCTAGGTGGGTGGAGGCTATCCCAACCCGAACCGCAGACAGCAAGACTGTTTGTAAGTTTGTGAGAGATCATATTATTGCTAGGTTCGGGGTGCCAAAAGTTTTGATATCTGATGGGGGTAGCCACTTTGTGAATCGAGATATGAGATCTTTAGCTAAGGACTATGGATTTGAGCATAGAGTTACTAGTCCTTACCACCCACAGTCCAACGGCATGGCAGAAGTTTCGAACAGAGAGGTGAAGAGTATTTTGCAGAAATTGGTTCGTCCCGATAGGAAGAACTGGTCTCAACTCTTGGACCAAGTTCTATGGGCCTATAGGACAGCCTACAAGACACCATTGGGTACTTCACCATTTAGAATGATCTATGGCAAGCCATGCCATTTGCCCGCAGAATTGATTCATAAATCCGAATGGGCAATTAAGAAGATTAATTGGAGTGGTCACCTAGGGAAGCTTTGCCGAGACTTGAACTTGAACGAACTCGTGGAAATCCGAAACAGGGCATATGACAACAGTTTGATTTATAAGGACAAAGTAAAGAGATGGCATGATCAGCACATTAGGTGCAAAGACTTTGTCCCTGGACAAAAGGTATGGTTGTTCAATGCCAGGTTGAAGATGTTCCATGGGAAGCTCAAATCTAAATGGACGGGTCCCTTTGTGGTTAAGAAAGTGCACGAGAATGGAAGTGTAGAGATAGCCGATCTCACAGATGGTGCACAATCTCATGTGGTGAATGGACAACTGTTGAAGCATTTTGTTGATTCCAAAGAGCAGTTAGTCCAAGTCGAGGTCATCAACTTCATACAGAGTGAGCACAGAGCAGATACATCTTATTACTCTTCATGAAGATGCAGCATCAAGATTCAACATCTTAGAAGATTCAATCACTCTTGTACATATTCTCCCTTCTTTGTATATTCTCGAGATCACGTCGGTTCTCACACTTACTCTTGTCCTATACTTAGGCTGACCAAAGCCTAAGTATAGGGGGGACCGATGCCCGCCATGTGTATTTACTCATCATTTCTCCTCTTGACCTCGTCCGCCCCATTTTTGCTCTTCTTCTACACTTAGGCTGTCCAGAGCCTAAGTATAGGGGGGGCGGATCGACTTCTATACTTTCTATTATTTTAGCTTTCCTACGCTTAGTACGAGCTATGTCTTTTTGTCACCTAGTGCCATGAGGACATAGCACAAGCTAAGTATAGGGGGGCGTGTATATATTACATATATACTTTACCCATACCTCGTACTTTCACGTATTTTTATATATATTATACAATAATTATGGGGTGGGTAAAAAAAACAAAAAACAAAAAACAAAAAAACAAAAAAAACAAAAAAAACATTCATAAAAAAAACTAAAAAAAAACTAAAAAAAAAACAAAACAAAACAACAGTAAAAAAAAAATTTTTCCTAAAAAAAAACTCTTTTTCTTTATTTGCTTAAAAAACTTAAAAAAAAAGAATCTTTTCTTATTTACCTATCTTTTTCAAAAAAAAAACTCTTGAAAAAAAAAGAAAAGCAAAACTTTTCTAACAAAAAAAAAACTTCTTCTTTGCCTTTGTTTGTCAAAAAAAAAACCTTTGTGAAAACTAAAAAAAAACTAACTAATAAGTTGGTTTAATCCCTGACACAATTCACTTTCACACAAGACTAGTGATGTTCAAGAACACTTGGTTTATGAGGTCTTGAGATTTTGAGTTAACCAGCCTTAGTCATTAGGGTCCTTGACTTAATTATTCACATTTCCCTAGTTTGAAAGATTTGTGTGCTATATTGCATGCTTAGTCTCTACCTTAAGAATATGATCAGCACCTCACGTACACGACTGCAGTTATGATGAGATGAGTTGTAATTTCACTTGAGGAACTGGGATGAGGGATTTGAGTTTGGACTTGATTTAACGATGCTCGAGGATGGGATAAAATCAATGAAGACTTCATGAAACCTGAGAGTCAGCACATTTAGCCAGTATGAGAACATGGTTCTTGTACTACCTCTTGATATTTACCTATGTGCCAGGGTGTGATAAAATAAAAAAAATTGTTGATCAGTGTGCGCCAACTCTTGGTAAAAGCAGTGGAGCTAGCCACAAATACTACAAAGCAATGAAATGTCAAAGAAAAGCTCTCATTACACAAAGTCAATTATCAAAAGAGCTTCCACCAAAGGCGAGCGCTCCCAACCATTTCAAAGTGTCCACTTGGACCACCGCTATTAGGACCAGGAGTCGGGCTTGTACCAAAAAAGGGCTCTGCATCGTAAATGCTACAAGTCTGGGTGTAGAAGGTACGATAGGTACTCAAAAAAGGCACACCCCGGTGTACTCCCAGGAAAACAAGTGCAGACGGCTCCAACTTCTCTTGACGGACGCACTGATCAACACCAAAAAAATGTGTTGCGTAATAAGGCACTTGAGAGGATCCTTGTTCCAATGAGAGGGAGAGAAGAAATGACACAATCCTATACCCTCCATCAACTGGCCTGCCATCTACACTTTCAAGTCTGACAACTAAAGAGATGGTGGATTGGATGCAAGAAATGATTTATTCCCTAGTGTTGAGGATCGGGTCCATAGGAGAGTCTCTTGGACTGGAACCTTGGGTGACGTTGTGACTCTACTCTTGTAACTGCAGTCAACACTTAAAGTCATATCCCTTATATATACGTATACAAAGAGAGTCTGATGATTAGGGAAATTGGGTACCTTTTGACTAGAGCTTGGTTCAGCTTAGAGTTTTAGGATCTCTAAAACCAAGAGTTCTTGAACGGATCAAGTCTTGTATTCACATGCACTGTCAGGGGTTAACCAAACTTATTCATTCTTTATTTGCACGAGGACTAGCAAAGTTTAAGTATAGGGGGGTGATGAATCCACGATTCATCATCTCCATATCTTGATCTTAGCAAAATCCACGAGTAAATTCCCTAATAAATGTCAATAAAATCAATAAATTAACAAAATACCTCTTGTAAATAAAACACACTAATTATTGTATATTGGATTGCATAAAATAAATTAACATAAAAAAAAGCCGCAAAATCAAAGGAGTTTTATACTTGTAAATAGCCTAAAACTTCATGTATTTTTAATAATTTCATTTCAACTCCTTTTTGGCTAATTCTTTCTCTAACTTGTTCATAATAATGTATATAAAAATACAAAAATACAAAACAAATTTTACCTTAAATAAATGCTCCTAGATCCCAATGGGAAAAAGCCGTAAAGACCGACTTCCAAGCTAAATTCCCGCTCCGTATGAACTCCAAATTCACCAAACTCACTTTTAAAGTTCAAGTTAGAAAATTATCTATCCAACGGAAGTGGTTTCATTAAAATCGGAGCTCATTTGCAAAAGTTGGGTTTTGGGACCTAGATGTACATTGTACATTATGTATATATTCATACTTTCTTCATTTTTTATTATATCTTTCTTAATTATTAAAAATACAAAAAAATCATACTTGTGTTGTATTTTAATTATACTATTTTATTGTATTTTTTTATTGTAAATATCTCCTATTAAAAAGACAAAAAAAATTACATATTAGAAAAGTAAAAAAAATGTACATGGTGTTTTGTCTTCTTTTGTAAATTCTCCACTATTTCTCTTCTTTTTTTATTTTATTGTATTTAAAGTAGACAACTTTATTTATTTATTTATTTATTATTTAATTTCCATTCTCTACAATAACCACCAATTCAACTCCATTATTCCACCATTTTTCCCAACTTCCCATTCAACTCCATTAATAAATCAACCTCCCATTCAACCCCACCACTTTAATAACCTCTCATCCCATTCTCTTTATATACATGTCATTCTCCTCATTTTTGCCTTTGATCCATCTTTATGTGAGGAGAGCCTAGTTCCCTGAGTTGAATCGGTGACAGCGACGCAACCGCGGTCGAGCGACGACGGCCCTCTCTCCGGTGTGATCCGTTGGTTTTTTGACCAACATCGCAGCCGCAACCGCGCGCTGCTCGAGCTCATCGCACGCCGGCGATTCGAGCGAAGACCGTGCTCTCGTGAGCACATCATAGGCATCCGTCCATCGTAGGTAATTTTTCTATTTTCATCTTGTCATTTCTTTTTATTATTTTATATTTGCATCTTCTTTACCATATCACCATCCCCCATCATTTTTTTAGTTCATCATATCATTCCACCACCACATCTCCACCAATTACCATTTCCCCCTTCATATGTACATATTTGTTTACTGTTTAAAAACATAAAAAAGATAAAAAAATTTAAAACAAAAAAAATCCCTCTTCATTACAGCAGACAAAAAAAAGAAAAAAAAATAAAAAAAATAAAAAAAAATAGTCGCAGCAGCGGTGGGGGAGAGCCCACCGCCGCCGCCTCCATCACCAGCGGCGCCGCCGGCCGCCGCCCCCTCCCTCTTCACCAGCCGCGCGGCGGCCGCCGCCTCCGCCTCGCCACCAGCCGCCCGCGACCCCCCTCGCGCGGCCCTCCACGCCCAAGCGTGGCAGCTGCGAGCCACGCCCCTCTCCAGGCCACGCGCGGCCAACCGCGCCTCCTCCTCCTCTCCCCCAGCCGCCCGCGACCTCCTCCCATCGCCGGCCCCGTGCTCCGCCGCCCTCCGCGCGGCTGTAGACGGCCGCGAGCCGCCGCCGACCTCCACCCCTTTTGGGTTCTCCATCCCCGTTCCCAGCAAGGAAGAAGAAGGTTGTGGTTATTTTTTTTTTATTTTGTGAAAATTGCAAAAATATTTCTCAAAGTTTCTATAATTACCATTTAGTCCCTGTGCATGTTTTCTTTTGTAATTTTAGTTTCTATAATTGCAAGGACACCCCTGAATTCGTACTTGAATTTGGACCTCATTTTGACATCTTTTTATTCAATGAAAAATGCCTTCATGTTGAGCAACTAATTCTCTACATTGTGGACATTTACTTGTATTTTTATGTCACATGGGTAATTAATGAAAAATGATTAACTGAAATTTTGCTTAGTTTACCCATTCCGTGCCATTAAATTAATATCTCACATATAGTTGCTTCGAAAAATCCACAAAAATTATATGTGATGCCTTGAAGTTTGCTTAACTTACTGTCCAAATTTCATTCAAAATGGAGTTGTCTTGTGCCTTAAATAAATCGTAGAGTGATTTTAGTAATAGATTTTTAATTAAATCCACAAATATCTTTTTTGCGAAATTTCACCTCTCTTGGATTGCTCATCTAAATATCTACTTGAGATAAATCGCACTCTGATTAATTTGATAACGAGGATTAATTAGGAATTATTTACTCACTGTCACTCTGTTTCCAATAAAAAATCCATAAAAATTCATAACTTGTCAAAAAATTCCAAAAAAATTATTGTAGCTTCCTTGCATCATGTTTTACTTCCAGTAATTTTTTCATAATTTTTGCTTGCTGCTTGTGTGAAAAATTGCGAAAAAACCCATAAAAAGTGTGCATTTTTATTTATTGCATTTTAACCCCTAAAATTCCAAAAAAAATGTGTTTTATGTTCCCCACTGGATTAGGACTCTAGGAAAAATACGAATTGGCTAATTTGGACTTCTTTTCTATTAAAATTAATTTGGCCTTGTTGTATGTTTTCTTAGTGTTGTAATTCACCCGCATTTTGTTTTTGGCACTCTACTTGCATAAAAAAATCTAAAAAAATACCACTTGGAAATCTAAAATCTTCATTTTCAAATTAAACCCAAGTTGTTCCTTTGCCTCCCTGAGTTCGACCCCGGACTTGCCCGGGATATAAATTAAAGCCGAGACACTCTTCACGGAGATCTTCTCTCGGTTCTGACCGAATCGCCAAGTACACGTGCTACAACGTGACCTAATTAAATCTAGTATCTAGTGACTCGTCAATGATGCACGAAGAAATTAGCCTTAAGATGAGCAATTTCTAATTATCGTAAAGAACAAATAGCTATCTAATCAGAGAGAGGCCTGAGTCCGGTCTCGGAGGTTGATCGATGTCCGTCACAATGGATCTTGCACGCGTTGTATACGACCTCTAGCAGCACGTGGTCTCTCTAACGATCAAGTTAACTTTTTCTTATTTATTTATTATTAGTTAGGCCCAATTACGATCTATAGGAACATGCAAGCAATTAGGTATTACGCCTTAGCTAGTTATGTCACAATCACAAAAAATCCAAAGTCTGGGGGCTAAAACTTTGAGAGTCAAATAGAAAGTAAGGCGATGAAATCAAAAACTGCGAAAAATCTGGTGAGGTCCCCGAGTACATCGGTGCCTGGCAAAACAGACCCTGATAAGTCTAAGTCCACACAAGTGAGTCTGAGTCCAAATATTACAATAATAGTCTATTGAAAAATAAAGTATCCTATTCTGTCTGCTATAATTGTCTCCTCCTGCTCTCCTGCTCCTCCTCTGGTACGGATATTCCAACAAAAAGCCGAAGCATCCTCGGGTAGTCCCTCGCATAAAAATTGAAACAGAAAAGATGTCAGACAATAGTTATATCAAACAGAGACAAGCAAAAAATAATAATAAAAAGAAAAAGAAAAAGAAGTAGGATGACTAAGTCATGCTCCCCAGCAATGGCGCCATTCTGTTGAGCGGCCTACCGACTAGGGCTAAGTATCAAGATAAATCAATGGTCGTTGCAACCCCAATCAGTGGGAAAACTCAACGAGAAGAAGAAAATCACTCAATCAAGATCAAACAATCAAGCAAACAAAATGTAAGCGACCTCCTATTTATTTTTACTTGGTATAGCAACCATAGTCAAACACAAGGAAGACGGAAATGTACGATGTATTCAAATCTCAAAAAAGGAAAACATATTTTTAGTGGTTTTAATTTTGCATTTTTTTGTAATTTTCAATAAAGAAGCAAAAACAACAAATAAGGAAACAAGAAAACAAACAAATATTTATGTATTTTTCTTTATAGCTAAAAATGCTCAGAAATTTAATATAAAAATATTTTTGGGTTTTCAAACTTTTAAGGTGTTTTTGGTAATTTTTTGGGGTTTTGCAAATTTTTTGTAATTTTATAAAAATCCAACAGTGAATAAAACTACAAACAGTGTACAACTAGGTCTAAATTGCAAATTAAAATTACTTTAAATGCCCTAAAGTCCCGAGGCCCAATTTTATGACAATATATATATATATATAATGATACAAACAAAAACTGAAATGAAGATTTTTGGATTTTTCTTAACTTTTATAGAAATTTTATAAGTTTTTAGGTCTTTTGTAATTTTTAGGATTTTTGTAAGCGATTTTCAAATAAAAATACTACTGTGGATAAAACACACAAAAACACACAAGAAATAATTTTTGTAGAATTTTTAAGACAATTTTTCGAATTTTTAGGATTTTCAAAAATAGGCAGGATACTTTTTAGGGGTTTTCGATTTTTCAAAAAATAATAATTGCAACGAAATCAATCCACAAAAAATATACTAAATCCTACACGTCAATAGGAGTGAACAATAAAGTTTTAGGGAATTTTTGGGATTAATTTGGTATTTAAATTAAACAAGAGGCAGACAGTTCACAAGGACATATGCGTAATTAAAACATAGTGTTGGGCCCAACAATAACACAATTGTAAAGTATAAAGCCTCAGTTGCAAAAATTCCAAGTAAACACACGCAAGACACGTGAGCCATGCACGTAGGGGTATAAATGCAATTACTAAAAACTTTTCATTCGATGCACAATAACATAAAAGTTCAGACTAAGTACTACAGATAACCCAAGACAACACGTGGGGTTGCACGTGAGTTCAAACAAACAAGAATAAAATGCAAATCTTAAAAAGCATGAGATCCAAACTGTAAAATATCTAAACTACAACATTATTTACGGGAGTCATTAGCAAATCATAAAAGTGCGAGGGTAAAAGAAAAATCTACCCCTACATGGACACATGACGTGTGTGGGAGGGGTCGCTATCCTGGAGCTCTAATCATTCCCTACAGCTGATCTGACGCCTCTGATCTGGTCGGCTACGTGCGTGTCAGATGGCTCCAGAGAATCTGATCCAACGACGGGAAGGCTGCTGCTAACGAAGGGGCATGATGGAATCTAGCAGCAGTGAGGGCATCAAACGATAAGTGGAGGATCTGGAAGAACAACCCCTGGATGAACTTCGATCGGCTAATGGAGACAATCCACTGCTCCGATCAAGTCAATCAAGGGTCCTAGAGTGTCGCAAGGACGCTCCGCTCCCGATGGATGGCTTTGATGGAGTTGACAATGGTCAGATGGGGTCGCAGGGTGAACTCCTTTTGGAGCTGCTCTGCCTGAATAGCAAGGGCTCCAAACCGCTCCCCGATGTGTGAGTAGACCTGCAAAAGGAAATGAGGGTTCTGGGCTACGCTCTGACCCAGTTTATTGTTTCAAAGGGTAGGGGAAGCTGCGATGAATGGGATTTGGGCCTCCGACATACGTAGAGGAAAGAGATTGAGCCTAATCTTGCTCTGGGGAGTAAGGTCTAGGATGATCAGGTTGCGGGGCGAGGTGAAGCGTGAGTCAAGGAATCAATCGGTGCGGCTGGGTACTGATGTCGAAGCTCCAGCCAGGAGGTAGGAGCTAAGGTATGTGCAGCAGAGCAAGATGGAAAGATTGGATCAAAGATGAAAGTGCTGAGGATAGAAGTGATACCTGAAGGGTCAGAGGGGCTCCTAAGCTTCAGGCGAAGATGGTCATCGGGGTAATGGCCTCGACCACGTTGCGGCGGACGGGGAGGCTTCTCGCGGTGGAGTTCCGACCACAAAGGTCGAGCTGTGTCGTCGCTGCACCAAACTGAGCTCCAAAGGATGCTCCAAGCAACTGTCACTCAGCTGGAGGTGTTTAAGGACCGAGATGGGGGCAAGGAACGAGCTGCAACATTGGGAGGCAGAAGAAAAGACTTTATAAGCAGCTTGGGGGTCCAGAAAGAGCGGCATGGAGCGTGGAACCCTAAGGAGATCCGGATCATCCTAGGGACCTGCGAGGATCGCAGAGGTCCAAGGAATCACAGATCCAAGAATCGAGGTGAGTAACGATCAGAGTCGGGTTGGAGAATTTGGAGAAAATGCACCAGCGAAGAGGTTTTGACCCGACCCGAGCTAGGAGGGGGCGTTGATTGGAATCAACAAGCCCTTCGGACCAATTAGAAAGTTCAAATTTACAAAATAATAGAAAATTCAATGAAAATAAGCAAATGAATTTAAAATAAAAAGTGTATAAAATTAAAAAAATTTGTTTTTTTTCAAACTATTTTTCCTGTCATTTTTAATTATTTTTATGAAAAATAAAGTGATGTATATATATTGTTATGTACAAGTATAATATACCTATGTATTATGTACAAGTATTTTTATTTTATTATTTTTACATAAATACCCTTATTTTATATTTTATTTATTTACAAAATAATTTTAGGAGTATAAAATAATTGTTTTTATAAATTATTTAATGGCATATATAAAATAGTGCAGGTAATATGTATACATGTGTTTTGTACAATGAATGGAGGATTTTATTTTTATTTTTATTTTTATTTTTCTGATTTTTATATTATTGTTAAAAATATGTACAAGGGTGTGCAAATAATTCTTTAATTTTATTTTGTCAAAAATATGTATGTACAAATATAGGTAAAATATATACAATGCAAAGTGAGCCCTATCTCTCTCTATTTTATTTTATTTTGTGACCAAGTCAAGGGTTGACCTTCTCTTGGGGTTTGGGCCACTCTGTATTTATCCTAAGTACATCATTCTTTTTCTTTTTCTTTATTCTTTTATTTTTGCACAAAGATGCATGCTAAATATGCAACATTAACACAGGCATGCAATTTGCTAAATTATTGTATTTACAAATATTTACATGATGGTTTGCCAAAAAAGAGATAAAATAAAAGAATAAAGTGTGAGAATCATGGATTCATCAGGTCCCTATTGTACCATATAGATGTATATAATATTTAATATATTTATTATATTTTTAGCATCTTTGTATTTTTTATAAACTTGTAAGTATTAATTGAAATACATGTCAATAATAGACCTAGAATAAATGCATGAAAAATACATCAAATAAAAGAATATTCTTCAATATATAGGTAAAATATACCTATATGAGATATACTATTATTTTTAAGTAGGTAAATAAACATAGAACAATATAATAAAAAATATTGTGTAAATAAATAAGTTATATATATATATATAATATGTATACATAATAGTAAATTATAAAACACAAAATAAAAAGAAATACCTCATATATAGGTAAATATATATATAAATAAATACATAAAAATAAAGATCTAATATATGACTTCATAAAAATAAATAAAAATCATAATAAAATAATACATAAAATAAGGAATAACTTTCATGTTTTAAGAAAAAATCAAAAAAATTATTTTGTATTTTATTTTCCTTTTATTTTCCTTTTTATTTCTTTTTGTCCTTTAGTGGTTGGCGTGGCCCAATGGGGGCACGCCCTCCGTTGACCCATCGGTCAACTCGGTGCCTACCCCCTAGGCTTGTTAGCCTCGCTGACCCTCCATCTTTCTTGAATTTCTCATCCCAAATCGTTCATTTTCTGAGGATGAATCCTTCATGAAATGTACTCGTTCATTGTTCTTTCATGCCTAGATGAATCCTTAATCGATGGAGCATCGATCTGCGCACAAACCCTAACCGAACTCTCTATTATGCATAAGACATGCTCCTCCCATTTTTGATTTTTGTTCTTGTTTGAATCTCCTAGCCCCTTGGATTTCCATCACTAAAGCTGGTTCTTTGTGACAGAAGTGGGCCTACATGAATCCACAACGTGGAAAGGGAGGAGAGTGGTGTCCCAACCATCACCAGAGCTCCATCTCCAGGTTGTTCTACTCCTCTTCCTAGGGCAGAGTCGAGCCATTTTACTGCATTTCTAGGTAATTTTCATTATCATGTTTCATTTCCATAGGTTCATTTCAGTTATTTTTAGTGTAGATTTGTTGAGGTAAATTACGTCAGAGCTAGTGCTCTGGCCATCGTTTCTCTTCGTTCACGCTTCATTTCGACTCGCCAACCACCCCACACTCTTCCCCCTTTGCTTATGAAGCTCCAGCATCCTTCCATACATCCTGATCTTACACATGTCAGGAGAACAAGTTCTCCACCCCCGCCCTCCACTGGAGAACTCTACCACGATGCACCTTGACCATTTCCACCCAATAATTGCACAAGGACCTATCATTTTTTGTTGCATGAGCTAATCCTGTAGGTCTCGGGAGTCTTAGGCCACACTCGAGGCGCTTTTGAAGCATTTGAGGGAACTCCAGGTAATCGAGCCTCATTGAGATGCGAGGACCCCTCTATGGGTCATGGACATTTCTAAAGAGACCAGCTGGCGCGGAGGAGCTCGAGCTCTATTTAGAAACACCTGCGAGCCTTCCAGGTGGATGGAGTCATGCTATTAGAGCGATCAAAGTGGCCCGGCTCTATTGTTCTTCCTAGTTCATCCATCCACCTCATGTGTTGTCCGATCGTGCCTCACTTCCAGGTGGAGCAGGAGCTGTTAGATCCAACAACGCTACGCCATTCGATTGCAGGCTGAGATCCGATCTTAGTCATCAATCGCGAAGCATCGCGTGCATCCAAGGACTATCATGTGGTCAGGTAAATCCATCTCCGTCATTGGATCACGTGCATGGGGTAATTTTACATCCCAAACCCCCCTTTTGTATTCATTGTTTAGTTTTTAAACTTCCTTCAGTAGTTGTAAAGAGTTTGTAATAATTGCACTTTGTCAAGTCACCTCACGTGTGTGTGCACGTGAAGCACCTATCAGTTTTGCTCCAAAGCCCCTTCGGGTTATTTATTTCACTTCAGTCTAATATTTTGAGCACTGTATGTATTAGTTTTGGGAAATTTTGTATGTAATCCCTTGGAACTTATTTTTATTGTAGGTATACCCTGGCCAGTTTCTATTAGATATTATATGTCTAGTTTATTTGCATAAGGGGATCCTGGACTTCTGTTAGTTCTTAATTTTGGACCTCTAAATTTCCTATAACTTGCTAATTAGTCTGTACTAGCAGTGATTTTTAGATTAAGCTTTCTTTTTTTTTAAATATAGCATTTTGAGCCTAAAAATTATGGGGAAAATACTATACCTATATACTTTATTAATCTTATATATTATTTTCAAGGTAATTTAATCTATTTTCCTATTTATAAAATTACAAAACATTGCTTTTTCTAATATTTTTCTTTAAAAAGCCATTACAATTATAAAAATATCTTTAAAAATTCTAAAAACATCATTGTGTGTTTATTTATGGGTTTGATTCTATGACCTTGTATTTCTGCAAAATATTACAAAAACTCTTAAAAATTAAAAAACACAAAAACCTCATAAAAATTAGAAGAAAATACTTAAAATCCAAAAAAAATATTTATTTATGTTTCATATTTTTATTTATTTCATATATTATATATTAAAAATATTTTTAAGAATTTTTGAGTTTATTATATATTTTTAAATCATAAAACAATTCGACCTATTACAGTATTCTATGTTTTGCTATATTTAATATATTAAAAATATCTACAAATTAGCAAAAATTATAAGAAAAATCACAAAATTGAAGAAAAATTAAAAAAACACAAAAAAACATTTTATTTTATAAGTTTTGAGTATATATATATATATAAATATAAAACCCTAAATAGAATATATATACACAACATTACTTATATATAAATATAATTAGTATTGTTAATTATAAACACTTTATATATTTTACAACCCTTAAAAAGGAAAAAACTGTACTTATTTGTATTTTGTGTGTTTTTATTATATATATATCCTGCATAGTCGTTATATTATAAATATCATTATACACACATACATACACATATACACTCACTACACCTTTAAAAACAAAAGAGAGAGAAAATTAAAAATTGGAAAAAAAAATATAAAAATAAAATTTATAAATTCAAAAATATAAAAAAAATATATAAATTAAAAACCCACAAAAATTAGAGAAAACATATAAAAATACAAAAACATCTTTTGATGGTGTGTTTTGACTGTCAAATTTTTTACCTATCCTCGTTGCTTTCTGTGGTTCGACCCCAACACTTGCTTGCTATACACACATATTTATAGGGTATAATAAATTTCATCTCACATAGATTTATTGCTTATTTATTCTATGGGTTGATTGTTTATTTACAAGCTTGAGTTGAATGTTGAGAGTCGAGAGAGGCACCGATACAACGATTGTAAAACCTGACTTGTCAGATACCGTAGACCCTCAAAGACTGAATGTCAGAAACCTCGATTTTAGCGTTCATCATTAGAGGTCAATCTCAACCATTTTAAACCCTAAAATCTGATCGTTATTTTCATCTGACCATAACTGCTTCTCCATTCCTCGTCCCGCAACCTATCACCTCAGATTTAACGATATGAGTTTAGTTGCTATCCCTCATCTTTGTCGAAGCCCTCCTTCAGCCATTTCCCTGACTTCCTTATTGATAACCCTTGCAGGTGTCTGGAAAAGCGGAGTGAACTCGGATTGGTTCATCTGAGAACCTTCAGTTGTAGGTCGAGGTAGAGTATAGCTAGATCTCTCCTCAATGAGATCTGGACCTTGGTTTGACTTCCAATTGAAGCGGAGTAGCAGCTGGAATCATTTAAATTCATCAGCTTCTAGATCCAAGAAGGATCGTGAGTGATCTGATGGATTGAAGGGAGGAGGAGGAGGTCACCTTCTTCCGTAGTTCTTCCAAGTTCCCCATCTATCATCTGATCAGGAGGGGGATCTCCGGACTTGCTCATTGATGAATTTCCATTTCATCACCTTTGTTCTTTCATTTTTGCCTTAAATCCCTAGTTAAATACAAGTAAATAACACTAAATTATACAAAATAACACTAATTATTTACCTTATAAATACAATGTAAATATATGTATTTAATTCCAAAATAAAAGAATAAAGGAAAGAAAAGAAAAGAAAATGAAGTATCAAAGATAGTGAATGACCCTAGATCCCGAGACCAAGTCGGTATTGACTTGATCGATCAGGAATAAAGTAGGGGGATATATGGCCCTTTTAATTGTATGGAAAATATAAAGAAACCATAAATATATCCATCAATAAATAGCATGTGTATCCTATTTATTCTACATTTTATACAATTCAGATAATAGAACCTTGAACATGAAACTTGCACAAAAAAATACATAGAAAATACAAAAATAATTGCACATAAAAATACTACACAGTGTGATTGAGACACACAGATGAAAAGGCCGCAAACAAAACTTTACAGGCTAATAACTCCTCCATACAAACTCCAAATTCATCAATCTCACATTTATTATTCATAAATTAAATTATCTATCTAATGAAGGTGGTTTCATTAAAAATGGAGTTCAGATGCAAAAATCAGCTTTCTGGGGTCCCATTATCCCATATGCATGTATATTTTATTCATTTTATTTATTCTTTCTATTTTTACATTTCTTGTATTTTAAAATACTTGTAAATATTATTTGAAATATATTAAAAATATAAACATAAAATAAAAGAAAAAGTGCATTAATAAATAAGGTACTAAAATATATAGGCATACTATATATATGTTACATATACCCCTATTTATTTAAGTACATCAATAAAATCAGAAAATAAAATAAAAATATGTAAATAAGTATTTAAATATATTATAAATATATGAAATGTTTAAATACAATAATAAAATACAAAATAAAAATAAAAATAAAATACTTAGAATATTGGTAAATATACCTATTTATATACTTGTAAATATTAGAACATAATAAATAAGCTTGTAAAATTAAATAAAAATCAGAATAAAATAGTACATAAATAAACAAACAACTTTTGTTTTTGACTTTTTATTAAGTAAATACATAGCTATTTTATTTTATTTTATTTTCTCATTTTTAATTTTTCTGTTGTCCTTATTCACGCTTACGTATCCCTATGGCTGTGTTTCTTTTGTTGACTTCGAGTCAACAGTACCGTCTATCCCTCATGACCTCTGTCAGATCACATCTTCACCTACTACTGCCTCTTGTCTAATTTTTTTCACTGAATCACTGATCGGGGTAGCTTGCTTCCTCAATCGAATTTGTTCAGGACATGAGCCTCCATCTCGCTACCCCTCTAACTACCACCAACTCAATCGCCTCCTCACACAATCCCTCTCCCTTTTTGCCAAAAAATGCACTTATAAATAAATTCCCCTCATACCCTTTTTTGTTGATCCCTCTTGGCCCTTCGTAACCCCAAACCTCATCGTGCTAGAGCACCTTGGTGACAGTAGCGAGTGCGTGAAGGCATTGGTGTGGAGAAGAAGTGGCTGGAGGCGGTCCAACACTGCTAAGCTTCTAACTCCGGTAGAGGTCCATCTGCTCCCTGATTCCATAAGTTTTGAGATGTTTTTTCTGTCATTTCTAGTGTAGTCTTCTTCCAACATCGTAGTGTATATTTTAGTTCATGCAATTAGTTCATAACTTAGGTTTAATTTGAGATCTTTGTTTGCTCGAGATTGAAGCCCCAACTCTAAACTGTGATTGACCTGTTCTCGACCCGCCTAGTCATCACCATCTTCATCCCAATCATATTATCCACCAGAACCCCATCTTTCCCCCCTTGATTCTGCAAGGATCAAGGTCCATCGAGCTCTTGCCTCCTCCATTCATCAGAGCTCACTCTGCCCATGCATTTCCCTGAGCATATCAGCTTCAACCGGGTCGAGGGAAACTCCCTTGAGTCCTTCATGGCCTTTGTGTAGGACTGAGGGTTTAATAACCCTTTGGATCGTGGAATCAAGGCCTAGTAGCAATTCCATGTTATGTGGAACCATGCGAGCCCCATGTCTCATTCGAGGGGACCTGTAACTATTTGAACACCTCTTTCTTACAAGGCTAGCTCCTAGGAAGGTGTAGGACCCATCAAGAGAAAGAATGGCGGCCTGAGGACAGAGATATCAGATATCAAAGAAAGAGGAAGATGATGTTCTTGGTGTTCTTCCAGGCATCCTCACAGTCATTGGATTACAAGTCTGGCCCAGATCTAATCTGGGTCGTCCAAATCAGATGGCGCAATACGCATCCTCCTCTGCTCGATTGCATTAAATGCCATCATGTGGAGTGCGTTATGCCGCTGGATGGCGCCTCTTTAGTGGGTAAATATTAAGCCGCTCCTGCCAATTTTTGCAATATTTATTTACTCCAGTAAACATTCATTTACGTGTATTAATTTGTGTAATATTTGCATGAGGACCCCCTAACTTGTTCGTATTTACATCCAAATCCTCTGTCAGGTCACCTCACGTGCTCGTGCACGTGAGGGCAAGATCATTTTGCACCTAAGCCTCTCTGGGTTTAGGTATTTAAGTTTAGTACTAAAATTTGTATAAATAGTGTAATTTTTTTAGACATTTTGCATTTAAGGCCTTAACTTTTAGTTTAATTGCATATATACCGTTGCTAGGAGCACATTAAATGTGAAATTAATTGAAATAATTCCTTGGGTACCCATGGACATTATTTTTATGGTTATTAAATGCATTTAAACTTTATTTAAATTACAAATAGGTCCCTTCTAGTTACAGATTTTTATTGCTTATATATTTATTATCAAAAATAGCTTTTTATTTCTAAAAATTACAGGAAAATTATCTAAGGTGCCTGCTACATAGATTTATCATATATATTTATCGCATGTATTTTAAGATAATTTCTTATTTATTGAAAATAAAAAATAAGCATTTTATTTCTGGCTTGCTTATAAAAATCCAAAAAAATTATAAAACCACCCTTTAAAAAATCCAAAAAAATAGAGTACCTATATTATTATATATTCTACCTTTAGATCAAAAAACAAAAAATATAAAAAGAAAATTATAAAATAGCAAAACACTAAAAATACTATAAAAATAGAAAATGTCTATCGATCCTTGCCCAAATACACATCGCTCGATCATACCCAGAGGATTCATCTAACCGCACGCCACCTAAGCCTAAGCACATTCTACGTGCACCCTAAGTAGTGATCTTATGTCGTTTAACACTATCATTTTGTTATTTGCAATCAAACCCTTATGTTGAGAATATAATTTAGAAATAATTGATGATAAATGCTCCAGTTTCTTTTATTTTCATTTTGACCCTTCTTAGTTGATCTAACATGGAGATTCACGTGGTTTTTGGGATATTTGCAAACTTTGTCCTGAAGAACTCATCTATATTAATAATTAATTGACAAGTTTTGTTTAATTACACTTTTTTAACTTTGTTAATAATGATTGCATAGTTTCTATTAATTACAATTAAGTCCCTATTAGTTGATTAATTGTTTTGTTCTTATATTTCTTTGATCAATTAGTTCTCTATATTCAAAAAGTCTATAAAGATTACGTTAAGCTCCTAATAATCAAATCTAGCTCAGATAATATTGGTATTAATACTTTATTAAATTTTCTAATTTAAAATTACAAAAATATCACATCTGTCACTTTTTGAATTTTCAAAATTCATAAAATTTCAAACATTATCTAAAAAATTCTAAAAAATCATATATTTTATTTTTCTATTTGTTACAAATAAAAAATCAAACAAAAATAAAGCAAAAAACTCTAAAAATTGAAGTGTTTGTAAAAAGTTATAAAAATCATGTAACATCAAGTAAAAATCACAAAAATATGTTTCTGAATTTGCTTTAAAGCTTAATAAAAATATTTTTATATAAAATTAGTCTCTAGCATGTTTCAATTTATTTTTTCTTAAAAACCATAAAAATAATAGCTAATTTGACTCTGTAAATTGTTTTTAACTTTAAATCATTTTAAAATCATTAAAAATATATATTAAAAATTATTCAAAATACATAAATATTTTATTTCCTCAATTTTGACTTTATTTTACGTATTTTAAAATCTAAAAAGGCTTTATTTTATTTTTCTATATAACTTGTTCATAAATTGATTTTAAAATATATTAAAAATACACAAAAATTATGAAATTAAAATCAATTAAAAAATAAAAATCAAATAATACCATAATCTATTTTTAAAAAAACTAATTAAAAAATATAAATTCATTAAAAATATATCAAAAGACATAAAAATAATTAAAAATCTAAAGAAATCATATATTGCAATTAATAACTACATTACACACTTAGTTGAAAGTTTGCCTCCCTAAGATCGACAATCCACATACTTAATGTTATATACATTTGTTTAGGAGTATAAATAAAAATAAAAAAAATACATCATTCTTTTCTGCTGAGACAGGTTCGGTCATCCCAATGACATTTCTATGCTTGTAGAGTTGTTGATCGAAATTTTGCATTCATTAGTGACACGTGATGGATTTGGAGGAGGAGCGAGGCATGAAAACCAAGGAGGTGCACAGTGGAGTGCATTGTGGTGGCGCGTAGAGGGCGTGAACCTGGAGGAGGGGTTTTCATTTTCTTTTATTTTACATAATTAGCAGCGTTTTTCACATAATTGATATCTATTTTACTAATCTCAGATATTGGTTACAAATCTCAATTATTATTTATAATCTCATATCTTCATTTATATTTTATAAATTTCTAACAGTCTATTTTTTATTACAGATCTCCGCTTAGATATTATAAAGAAACCATGCATTTTAACAAAAAATGCGGAAAAATTACAAAGAAATGCAAAATAATTACAATGATCCATTCAATTTACATACGAATACTTATAAAGGGAGCAAAAATTTTAGAAAGAAACTCGAAGAAATTTCAAATATATGAAACTACAAATACTTATGACACATTAAAAATGACATACAAAATTTACAAATGAAAATAATAATTTGGAAAAAAAAACTAATGAATGAGAATGTAAGATAATGTATGGTTTAGATTTTACAAAATCGAATCTAAATTCTACATAATCTAATCAGTGTTTACAAATATCTATAATAAAGTACATTTGATGAGAACATTTTTGGAAATCGATAAATAATGAATTAACAATAAAGTTTAAAATAAAATGTGTTTAAATTGGTAATTAATGTTATTAAATGATGTCAAATTTTCTTGAAATAAAATGATGGAAATACCCTTTTTGGTAACACATCATTGCATCGAGATCCAATGGATCTCGTTAATGGTTCACCATGAAAATGGTGAGCTCCACTGATGAATACCCATTCATCACTCTTTATTCTTATACTTTAGCTACAAAAACCTTTGCAAATGCATGTAGATATGTGTAAATACAAATAATTATCAAAAGCATGCATTGTGTAAAAAAACCTATAATTAGCATGTTTTTGTGCAAAAATAAAAGAATAAAGGTTAAAAAGAAAAAGAGGGAAATATTTAGAATAAATATTGAGCAACCTAACCCAAGGGAGGGCTCAGCATGGGCCTGACCGCATAAAAGCCAAAGTAGAGTGAGATAGGGGCTCATGTGTGTACATATTTATGTAAATAAAATAAGAATATTTTCCTCACAAAAATAGACTTAAATAGGCTTGTAAATATTTGTAAATAGTTCTAAATATAAAATCAAGATAAAAATATAAAAATTAAAAAGAAACCAAAAATCTCATTCATGTACATGATCACCTTGTACATAGTTCCATCATCCCTATTTATCCTTATAAATAAATAAAATTAATTTCCAAAATTTTTGTAAATATCCTATATTATATAGTGTAAATAAATAAAATAAAAACAATTAAAACAAAAACAAAATAAAAATAACAAAATTAAAAAGACAAAAATATATTGTAAATATACCATGTATATAGATGTACATATGTATTTATTTCACCTATATAGATAAATAATAAAAATAAAATAAAAATGTCTTTTTATTCCTTATTTTATGATATAAATAAATAAAATATAAAATGGGAATAAAATTGTATAAAAATAACAATTAAAAAAATCAAAATTAAAAACCTATATAGTGTACATATACCTATATATAGCTATATAATGTATATACCTTATTTTTATTTCGAAAAATTAATTAAAAATCACTAAAAAATAGAAAAAAAATAAAATAAAAATATTTCATGTTTTAACTTTGCCCTAATTCAGCCATTTGCTACCCTAATTTTCACTTCTAAAATCCAGCCACGTGGCCGCTTCCTACTGGTCCTGGGATTGTTGACCGCCCGGTCAACTACCCCCCCCCAGGACCACTTCCCACGGGCTTAGGCGCTCGACCCGACTTCCCCTCTTTTTAGCGCCTAAACCCGATTGACTCCCACCTAAACCCCGGGTCAGATCCGTTCATGACATATCCGAGATCCTCGTCGGAGCTACCGCATTGGGATCCGCGCGCTTCCACGCCCTACCCGCACCTGTCTTCTCGGACCCGCACCCATATTTAGCTCGAGCTCCGCCTCCCCGTTTCTCATCTTTGGCCATTCGATTCCACCCCCTGTGAGCTCCAGCGTGTGCGTGAGAGTTACAGCTCGTGTCCGGTACTGTTGAAGCAAGGAGAGGGAGCGAGACCACTGATCCGGCAAAGCTTCGCCGCCTTGCTCCGCCACCAGCAGGAGCTCGAGCCTCGGAGGGAGACGCTCCTCGAGGCGAAGACCCAGAGCATCCTTAGCTCATCCCCAGTCTCATCAGCCACCCAGGTAGTCCCGTAGCCTTCTCTTTTTTCTTTGATTTTACATTTCTCCCAAATCGCTGCTCCGCCGTCCCCCGCCGATTCCGATCGATTCCGACCACCGACCGACCATCGGGCTTCACCATAGCCATCGCCTCCTTCCCGCGCACCTTCTCAATATCACCATCCAACCCAGCTCGCACAGGAGCTGGGATTCGAGCTCCATCGTTCCCCCTTCGCCGGAGCTCGCCCACTTCGACCCTCTGTTCACCGTCACCCCGCCTAACTGGGTCGAGGCAGTTTGCCCTCGACCCGCGAGTCTCCTGGTTGTCTTTGCAGGTACATCCAAGCCCATCTGAGGGCTTGGACCATCAGGTCCAGGAGCTTCATCTCCGTCGACCTCGTCGGAGCTCCTCAGAGCTCGGCAGGGTCATCGGAGATCACCAGCAGCTGCGGAACGACATCACGGAGCTTCTCCGATCTTCAGGCGCAGCAGAGGAGGTCAGGAGCGCGCACCTTGGGCCGGCGAACTGTTCTTTCTCGACCCTTGTTCACCGTCCGATCAGACCTCCAGCTCCAGTTTGCATCTGGGCCGTCCGTTCAGGAGCAGCAGCCACCGTTTGATCTGAGGAGGATAGATCTGGACCGCCCGATGCTCGAGGGTTAGCCACAGAGAGCCACGACCGTCCGATGCACCACGTGGCTTAGCCCCAGCCGTCGGATCACTGCGAGGACCCCAGCCTTTGAGCGCCCGCTACTCTTCACCGTTGATCACTCCACGTGGCGACCATCCTGCGGCCCGCATTAATAAAGGGTAAACTACCCTTAGGCCCTTCTGTTTATCTCATTTCGCATTTAGTCCTGTAATTAGTTAGCATAGTTGTTTAGTTTTTGGGATATTTGCATAGAGGACCTTGTGCTTAGTTTTATTTGCAGTTATGCCCCTGTGTGTGTGATGTGATACGTGCTTCGACACGTGCTTTTTGACTATTTTGCATCTTATGCCCCTGTAGTTCTGACTGTTAATGAATGAATGAAAGTTTTTGTTTATTTGCATTTACACCCCTGTGCGTGAAACATTTGAACATGTGCGTTTATTTTTGGGTATTTTGCAGATAAGCCCCTGGGCTTTTGGTACCTGTTACCAAATAGCCCTCGGGACTTATTTTCATTACATTTGGGTCCCTGAGTGCCCCAGACACGTGCGACGCACGTGTTTTGCTGGGTTAATTGCACCAGACCCCCCAGACTTCCGGGTATTTGCACTTTGGTCCCTGTACACTGTGCCCCCTTTTCATTTTTGAATAAAATAGCAAATTACCTCCAAATCCAACAAAAATTGGATACATGGCTCCTGCCATAGTGTAAAATTTTCGAGGATTTTTGGACACATTTCTGAGTTGATTTGATATTTTTAAAAATTCAAAAACCTCTAATTTTACTACTGTCTAACTTTAAAAATCACAAACAAATATTAAATAGTATCTAAAAAATTACAAAAAATTGTCTACTGCTTGTTTGGTTGTGTTTGATTTTCTAGCCAATTTTGGCTATTTTTCATTACTGAAAACCACTAAAAATTGAAAAACACTTAAAAACTTATAAAAATTCTAATAATTAAATCAAAAACCCGAAAATAATAATATAGGTGCCTAAATTTTCCTTGTTTTATTCTCTTTACAGGAAAATTACTTTCCGGCTACTTTGGGGCCTTTAGATATTTTATCTAGGCCCTTTTAGCTCAGCTGGACATTACCTCTCATTTCAGTCCTTGTTTGATTTTTAGAAAATTAAATAAACATCAGAAAAATCCCAAAAATTCACCAAAAACACTAAAAAGTATAAAACACATAAAAATATATTTGTTAGAATTTTTGGTTGATTTTTAGTGCTTTTAATAAATTGTTGAAGTGTGTGTTTATTTGCTTTTCTTATTTTCTTAATACATTAAAAATCCAAAAAAATAAAATAATTAAAATCCACCAAAAATATTTTCTCCTTTTATTTTATTTCATTTTTGACTACTTCGTAGGCCGTAAGGCCAACCCGTGCTCCTTGTGATCGACCCTGGTCGCTATACCAGGTTAAATTAATAGCAAGACCGCTTTTGTGTGTTTGATTGATTTTCATCTATTTGGTGGTCTAATTTTCTTGATCGACACGATCGAGTGACCGAGGTCGCGACGACCATCGTAGAGATACCTGATTGACTTAGTTGCTCGGTTTTTCGTGTCATTATAATGGCACCGTTGCCGGGGAGCACGGCTTAGTAGTTTTTTTTACTTTATTTTGTTTTCACGGCTTTTCGCGGCTCTTTCAGAGCTCGCGGCTTTTCGCGACTTTTGTTTATATTTTATTTTTGTTTTATTTTGTTTTATTTTCTTTTCTTTTATTTTTGTTTTTGTTTTATTTTGAGTGTTTATTTTATTTTGTATTTTTGCATATAGACCCTCATTTTATTTTCATTTATTTTTCTTATCATTATTATTTGATTATTTTGGTCTGACCACTTGTCTCTGTTTCTTGCGAGGGTCCGAGGACCGAGGCGGCTGATTTCGAGAAGCCGGCGCAACCGCGGAACTTGGAGACAGCTCCCTTCTGTACGGAGCCGCAGGTTAGCGTGAGAGGAGAGCTGAGTGGGAGAGGAGTAGATTAGGTTTTATTTTATTTTATTTGATTATTATTGTAATAATACAGGTACTCAGAGACTCTTGGACTTGGTTGACTTAGCGGGTCTGTTTCGCCGAGCATCGATGTGCTCGGGGGACCCTTAGGTGTTTTCGCGGTTTTCTCACAGTTTTGTTTTCTTTTCTTTTTAGCTGCCTTTTCCGGTGTTTACGCGGTTTTTCATCGAGCCCCTAGACTTAGGATTTTCTGCTTGCTTGTGCCGTAATTAGTAGGGCCCCCACACTTAATTATCTGCATGTTCCGATAGTGCGCTTAATTGGACCTACTAATAATCAATTAATAAAAATAACTGATTCATCTCCTTCGTAGCCTACGTGCCGCAGCCTACCCCGTAAAGCGCTTTCTCCTACCCCCGATTTGTCGGGCAGAGGAGGGGTAGGCCAAGACCGGACCCTTTGGCTTGGAGGTCGGTGATCGGTTAGACGGTTCTACGAGTAGACTTGCTCATCTAGGACTCGGTTTTCATCGCTGCATCATTTAGGTAGTTTATTTTCTGTCTTTAAATTCTGCGCGGATCACTTGCATGTAGAGTGCTGGAGGCAAGGTACGCATTTCTATCTCAGCATGCATCATTGATTTCATCGCGCATTGGCTTTTTCGTCTTCTCCCCCCTATTTTGGATTAAATAACCAGGAGAACCGAAAAATTCGTTAGGCCTTTGTTTTTATTGAAAAAAATTAAAAAGAAAAATCATATAATTGGGACTGGCTAAGACTATTGACCCTAAAAGACACTTCACCTAAAAATTTGTCTTGGGGAGAGCAACCCCCTCATTATTTGGTTTACTTGCGCGAGAGAGTGACCCGCACTCTAGGTAGAGCCCTCCGATGCTATTTCCAGCTGACTACCAACTCTTCCGTGCGGGCCAGTCGGTTGGAGTAGTATCGGGTATCCCAATAGGTCACGTAAGCGCTCTGATAGATTGATTGTTCACCTAATAAAATTGGACAAGATAATTTGACCGAGCTTTTACGGTCTTCAGCTCGTGTTGCTTTGGTGAACAGAGGGGTTTGCATTTTGATCATAGTTTCTCCAGATCCCATCCGCACTACTCGACCAGATCACGATGATGGGTAGACGCTCTCTTAGGCAGCCTCTGACTGCACCGCTTTTGGGCATGTCTACTCAGTCATCTAGGTTGGCCCGCGAGAGCCGAGACCAGTTCTCCGAGCCCGAGTACGATTCCGTCCTGTTCCCCCTCGACCCCCTTTCTTTCGGTTCTGAGAGATATGAGCTAGAGGAGAGACTCACAGATTTGACAGCACCTGAGTTTGGCTCGTTTGATTTTGCAGACGCCATGGCCGGCAGTTCTGAGGATCGCTCCCGTCAGCCTGAGCACTTCGTATTGGATCAGGGAGCGATCAACTCCACCTTGATCGCCTCGTTAGAGACCGTCCAGCAGCAGTTGAGGGATCAGGGAGCATTCATGCTCGACATGAGGAGAGAGATGGAGCAGATACGAGCAGAGAGAGCAGAGCGCGAGCAGAGGAGAGAGGGACCGAGGATCCTAGAGGATGCTGATGCAGCAGCCGCAGCAGCTGCTGCAGCAGCCGCAGCCGCCGCAGCCGCGGCAGGAGGAGCACCACGACCGATGCGGGAGTTGCACAATCCCGGATCGACGCTGACGCACCACTGGGTAGTACTTCAAGCCATCGTGGGGGACTTCAAGTTCCCCCCGAACACCTTGCAGCTACTCCCTCGCTTCCACGGGCTCGCTACTGAGGAGCCCCATCTCCACCTCCAGGAGTTTCTGATGATTTGCAGTACTGTCCACGACCATCAGGTGGACCAGGACACAATCCGGATGATCGCCTTCCCCTTCTCCCTAGCAGACAGAGCAGCCACCTGGCTGAAGCATTTGGGGAAGTTTGTTTACACCTGGGAGCAGCTCCGCACTGAGTACCTGAACAAGTACTATCCACTCAGGCGGACCAATGCAGCAAGGGCCCTGATCAGCAACTTCTCCATGCTCCCCAACGAACAATTTCATGAGGCATGGGAGAGGTTTCGTGAGCTTACTGACCGATGCCCGCACCATGATATCTCGAAGCCGAACCTTGTGCAGAGCTTCTTCAGCGGGCTGACACCAGAGCTCTAGGGCCTGGTGAATGCTTCTTGTGGCGGGTCCTATTTCACCAAGGATCACGACCAGGTCTGGGCCATCTACGAGGAGATGGTCGAGAACTATATGGTGATGTCCCAGACCCGGTTGTATACTCAGGGCAGACCCCAGCAGCAGCCAGGACCCGTGCAGTACCAGAGGATAGCACGGGTCGATGCCGGTCCATCCAGTTCATCCGCAGTAGCATCAGCACAGGCAGAGTCATCCGCTGCGGATATGGGTATTATCAGCGAGAAGTTGGACCGCATGGAGCTGACTGAGAAGAAGCAGTGCCAGGGCATCACTCAGATGGAGCAGATGGCACAGACTCTGAGCGACATGAAGACCCATCTCATGTGTCTCCAGGAGGCACAGACGGCTTCACAGCCCCGTCTTCAGTCGCGAGGCGATACCGGCGGCAGCAACAGCTCGTCCCAGCGCTCCAGCTCCTTTCAGCAGCCTAGACATGTTCACCTTGTACAGGCGGAGCCGTACCAGCAGCAGCAGCCCTCTTACCAGTCACCACCATCTCCAGACCTGCAGATGGTGGTATACCAGCCGGATCAGCCTCTGGCAGTACTCCCGCCAGCCCAGTACGACGCAGAGCCGTTGATGGATGTCAACGGGATTTGGTATGACCGTCCTCAGCCTGGGATCCAACGAGACCATCCCGGATTCAGGTGGGGAAGTGGAGGTACCCAGCCCCAGCAGCAGCCATCTGGCCAGGGAGGCCAGTATAGCCAGCAGAGAGATCACCAGCAGCAGCAGCCCCCAGTTTACCAGTCACAGCCGCAGTCATCCTTCGTTCCTCGTCCCTATCAGCAGCAGGGACAGTCTTGGAGACGTGAGCAGAAGGCTCACCAGCCACACCAACAACACCCTCCTTCCTACCCCTCTCACCAGCAGCAGCATCAGTTCCAGCAGCCTCATCACCAGAGAGGCTACCCGTCGGGCTCCCACGAGAGCCCTGTTTTGGATGACATAGCCCGCCTCCTCACAGACCAGCAGGCTACCTTCAGACGGGAGATGGACGAGTTCCGCCAGGAGATGCGGGACATCGTGAGAGGGAAGGCCGCCATTCCTACCCAGATCGAGCCGAATCCCAACAACCTGAAGCAAAAATCTGAGCAGGTAGCTTACACTGAGCACGCCACTCCTAGTGATCCATTTGTTGATACATCTTCGGATCTTTTTGATGTTGATTTTGTTACGCTTAGGAGCGGTAGGACACCAGCAGGCGGCGGCGCCTCGTCTGAGCTACACCACGAGGATACATCCGGGGTGCCAGATGAGGAGGATGAGAGCGGTACTGAGGCCGCTCATGATGATGATGGTGGTACTGATGCCACCAAGGATGATGATCCCACTGGCGGTACTGAGGCCGCCGCTTCACCAGTTTGAGGAGGTGGTACTGACGCCACCAGAGTAGCCGAGCCAGCATGCGGTACTGAGGCCGCGAGACGTCTAGCAGAGCCAGCCCGTGGTGGTACTGAGGCCACCGGTGATCGTTTTGAGAGAGATGTTGTTTTTCCTTCTGTTGATGTATCTCAGAACACTGTTTTGAATAAAGGAAAAGGTTTAGTTTCATATGGTCCCACTGTGGTGATTGATGTATGTGCGGATCCAGTCGTCGAGCCGTCTAGACCTCTTCCTAGTACTTCATCTGAGAAGGACCCTGTGATCCCCTTCCCTATAGCCCTTCTGATGGGGAAGGGGAAGAAAAGAGAAAAAGACCCAAAAAAGAGAGAGCAGGAGGAGTTCAGCCAGAGCATGATCGACAGATTTCACATACAGCTGACCCTTCAGGAGGCTTTGCAGCACATCCCCCTTCTTCAGCGATCTTTGAGAGACAGGACTACAGTCAGGAGGAGGAGGAACCATCATTCAGAGATACATGTGCTGACGAAAGCCACGTGCTTCGCGATCCAGAACCGTCTGCCAGCCAAGAGGCTAGATTCAGGAGCCACATATGTCAGATGTCAGATTAGTGAGCAGAGGTTCGACCGGACTCTATTGGATAGCGGATCGTCTATCAACCTTCTTCCGGCAGCCCTTCTCGACCGCTTCGAGTTGGGCACTCTTCGACAGAGCATGACAGTCCTTCAGTTTGCTGATCGATCTGTCAAGAGGCCGAAGGGGTTGTTGCGAGACGTTATCGTCACTATTCAGGGCCTGAAATTTCCCATGGACTTCGTAGTGTTGGACATGGAGATCCCTGATTCAGTGGCCGATACCCCCATCATCCTTGGTCGTCCGTTCTTGGCCACAGCCAAGGCAGTGACTGATCATGATAGCGGGAAGGTATACTTTCGCATCAAGGGCAAGAGTGTACAAATAGAGATGGTCGAGGACTACAGAGCCAGAGAGAGCATGCTCAGAGGACAGCACAGACATAGAGCAGTTGACAGAAGCCGGGTTAGACATCCACCAGGACTGTGATTTTGTGATCACAAATGATGAGGCAGCATGGGCAGACCCTTCAACACAGGCCATCCTCTCATTTCCAGACACCACTGATGCAGAGATGACAGCAGAGGAGAGCTTGGAGAGCACAACCCTGGTTCAGGATACTACAGAGGCAGCAGAGCCAGTTCTTGACCGCGACACGGTTTCTAGTGATGGTGGTACTGATGCCACCTTGTGTGATGGTGGTACTGATGCCACCTTGATTGATGCAGATCCCTCGGATTCAGAGTCTGATTGGGCAGATTGTGATGATCAGATGCCAGACCTGAGTCCACCTGAGTCTACAGATGAGGAGGAGGTAGAGACAGAGCAGATCAGAGACACCATAGTTGAGCAGCCTCCTCCAGATCCAGTTTGCGAGAGTTTGTATTCTTTCTCCTAGGCAGATTTAGCAGCATTCACACATCTTCTTCCGAGGCCAGATTTTCCCGCTCCCAGCTATCCAGAGCTGAAGCCGCTCCCTACTTCGCTGAAGTATCGATTCCTTGTGGGCGAACCTGAGATGTACCCAATCATCATCTCTGCCGATCTGACTGGAGAGCAAGAATCCCATTTGATGGGGGTTCTTGAAAAGAACCGCAAGGCAATCGGATGGAGCGTATCAGATCTCCATGGGATTAGTCCATTAGTGTGCTCCCACCATATTTATCTCGAGGAGGGGGCGAAGCCGTCGCGTGAGTTCCAGCGGCGGCTGAACCCCAACCTGAGAGAGGTCGTGATGAAGGAAATATCAAAATGGTGGAGTGCAGATTTCATTTATCCCATTTCCGACTCCAAGTGGGTCAGCCCCTTGCATGTGGTGCCCAAGAATACGGGCATCACGACTGTGATCAGTGAGTCGGGAGAGGAGATCGCTACACGAGTACCTACCTCTTGGAGGGTCTGTGTTGACTATAGGAGACTCAACCAGGCCACCAAGAAGGACCATTTCCCCCTGCCCTTTATTGACCAGATCATCGAGAGACTGGCAGGGAAGAGCCATTATTGCTTCCTGGATGGGTATTCGGGCTACAACCAGGTGGCCATCGCTCCTGAGGATCAGGAGAAGACCACCTTTACCTGTCCCTTCGGTACATATGCCTTTCGACGCATGCCATTTGGGCTATGCAATGCCCCTGCGACTTTTCAGAGGTGCATGCTGTCGATCTTTTCGGACATGATAGGGGAGTGTTTGGAGGTCTTCATGGACGATTTCTCGGTCTACGACGACGGATTCGACTCCTGTCTTGACTGCCTATACCGAGTACTCCAGCGATGTATTGAGTACCATTTGGTTCTATATTGGGAGAAGAGTCACTTCATGGTGACTCAAGGGACGGTGCTTGGCCATATCATCTCCAACAGGGGCATGGAAGTTGATCCGACCAAGGTTGATGTCATTAGAAAACTCGCACCGCCGTCCAATTTGAGGCAGCTACGGTCATTCCTGGGGCACGTTGGTTTTTATCGGAGATTCATTCATGATTTCAGCAGGATTGCCCGACCGTTGACTGACCTCTTGATGAAAAACATCGAGTTCCTTGTCGATGACAAGTGTCTTTCATCCTTTGCGACTCTCCAGCAGTGTGTGATTGAGGCTCCTGTTCTCCAGCCGCCTGATTGGTCTCTTCCATTTGAGATCATGACGGATGCCTCCGATTTTGCCGTAGGGGCAGTACTGGGACAGAGGAGGGATGGAGTTCCATTTGCTATTCACTACGCTAGCCGCACATTGGATTCTGTGCAACGGAATTACATGGTCACAGAGAAGGAGATGCTAGCCGTAGTGTTTGCCCTAGATAAGTTTCGATCTTATATCATTGGATCTAGAGTGACCCTATACACAGATCACACCGCCATCAGGTACCTCATGGCAAAGAAGGATGCCAAGGCCAGACTTACTAGATGGATCCTTCTACTCCAGGAGTTCGACATTGAGATCAAGGATAAGCCTGGAGTCAAGAATGTGGTGGCGGATCATCTCTCCCGTATAGAGCAGCCTGAGGAGTCTGAGCAGATAGATCCCATTTGTGAGACCTTCCCAGATGAGGCGATCCTTGCTATCGCCTCACTTGTGGTATGCCGATATTGTAAACTTTCTCGTTATTGGGAAAGTCCCACAAGATTGGCCCAGGCAGAGGCTTGAGACCTTCCTTGCGAAGGCCAAGTCCTACCACTGGGTGGATCCTATCCTTTACCACGAAGGAGGGGATAGCGTCTGGCGTCGGTGTATTCCTCAGGAGGAACACCATAGCTTCCTCACTTACTGCCACAAGCTTGAGGCAGGAGGACATCATTCTGGGAGGAGAACGGCATAGAAAGTGCTCCAATCCGGCCTGTGGTGGCCTACCCTCTTCAAGGACTCTGATGAGTTCGTGAAGAGGTGTACTGACTGTCAGAGGATGGGCACTTGTGGACAGCGTGATATGATGCCGATGCAGCCCATTCACTTCTGTGAGGTTTTTGACGCATGGGGCATCGATTTCATGGGTCCATTCCCTAAGAGTCAGGGATTTGAGTACATTCTGTTGGCCGTGGATTATGTTAGTCGTTGGGTTGAGGCCATCCCCGCCCGAGCTGCTGATGCGAGGACAGTTTGCAGATTTTTGAGGAAGCACATCATCACGCGGTTCGGGGTTCCACAAGTTCTGATTTCTGATGGGGGGTCTCATTTCATCAACGACCAGGTGAAGGCCCTTGCTAGCGAGTTTGGTATAGACCATCGTGTTGCCACACCTTACCATCCACAGACGAATGGTCTAGCCGAAGTGTCGAATAGGGAGATCAAGACTATATTGCAGAAAGTCGTCCGCCCTGACCGAAAGGATTGGTCACAGCTTTTGGACTCGGTCTTGTGGGCATATAGGACGTCTTTCAAGACACCATTGGGCACATCTCCCTTTCGCCTCGTATATGGCAAGCCGTGCCATTTTTACCTGTTGAGTTGAGGCACAGGTCACTATGGGCAGTTACTGATATACTCATGGATCCACATGGTGTAGGAGACCAGAGGAGGGCAGAGTTAGCAGCCCTGGAGGAGTTGAGAGATACGGCTTTCTCAAACAGCCTACAGTATAAGGAGAGAGTGAAGGAGTGGCATGATTCTCACATCAGCCACAAGCATTTTGAGATTGGACAGAGAGTATGGTTGTTTGATGCGAGGCTACGTTTATTTCCAGGGAAGCTACAGAGCAAATGGAAGGGACCCTACTTGGTCAGAAAGGTACACGACAACGGTAGCATTGATATATCTGAGTTGTCTTCTGAGAGTACCTTTCGAGTGAACGGCCAGCGACTCAAGCCATTTCTAGATCATGAGCCGCGGGTCGTTGATCTAGCCCCTATTCATTTTGCGTGAGATGTGGTCTTTGGCTCACATCTAATGCATCTCACGCCTGAGTTTCACTGTCCGCCTTGTATAGATCCAGATGTTTATATCACTACATTCTTTAGTCCCACATCCCTTTCTTCATCTTGTGATTAGGCTATACTTAGGGTGCACTTTACCCTAAGTATAGGGGGGATGTGAGACCTTCGGGTATTTCTTTTGTTTCCTTCTACCCTTGTTTTTGCTGCCTATACTTAGGGATATTTCACCCTAAGTATAGGGGGGGTAGACCCTGTACATTCTCCACTCGTTTTTCCCTTAATGTACAGCATGTTATACTTAGGATTACTTGATCCTAAGTATAGGGGGAAGACCCGAGACCCTCTTGACCTTCTATTTCACTCATTCGTCTTTGTATATAGCCTTTCTTTCCACTTCCCTATACCTAGCACGAGTTATGTCTTCTTCATCGCTCTTGACTCTGAGGACATCGTTCGAGCTAAGTATAGGGGGGTGTGTATATATTTCATATATACTTTAGCCATAACTCGTACTTTGTGTGAGTGTGTTAATAAATAAAATGGCTAAAAATCACAAAAATTAAAAAATTTTCATGTACATAAACTTCTTTTATTTGCACATAAATAGCTAGTGTACAAAGTATTTTTGTAAAAATGATTTCAAAAATCTTTTGTGTAAAGCTTGTGTAAATATTTTCTTATCAAAATTATGTATATAGTACAAAATTTTTCCAAAATGTTTTGAAAATCAAAAGTTTGCAAAAATCTTGTGTAAATTTGTGTAAATATCTTTTTGCAAAACTTGCACTTCATGCATCATCCATTCATGATTTCAAAACATTTTTCAAAAATTTTGCATGTTTGTAAACTTTGTGTAAATAGCATCTTTTTGTACATATGTATATAGTTTTTCTGGATGATAGTTGACATTTAAACTAGCCTGGAATCAAATTGAGAAATGGAGCTTGATTAAGATCTTAATCCACCTAACTTCTAAGAGGAACCTTATAGTGCTTAGGTGTAATGCTTTTCAGGTCCATGGTGACTTAATTCTTTGAGTCCACTAGGCTATGATCACATGTCATCTCAATGAGCCTAAGTAGAGCACTTAACAACAACACATGACTCATATAGATTATGGCTTTACTTGGACACCAGCACTATTCATCGAGCTCTCTACGGATGAGGTGGTGAGGAGGCAGTCTTCCTTGACTTGGGGTAGCATATGAGGGTAGTACTTCTAGGCGGAACCTCTCTTCTTCTTTTAGTGAAGGAAGTGCGTCTCAACTTGGTCTGGTTGCCATGAGGTCTAACGACGGGAGTTGTGGGTTGCAATAAAGCTTCAAAAGAGGGATAGTCTACTGGATCAAGAGGAAAAACTCCTTGTATATATGCTGCACATGTATATGTTGTATAGATGCACTTGAAAAAAAATGTGCAAAAAGAAAATAACTCCAAAAAAGTGGTGGGTCTGAGAGAAAATGATAATCCCACCGGAGTATGTATATAGAGTGCAATAAGCAAAGCTTGGTTTCATGATCCACCTGATGTAGCTTGCAGCAGGGAGACTTGGCTACACTGGTCAATCTCCCAAGGGTACTTGGCTACACTGGCCTTGACCCATTCTCTTCTTCCTCCTCTTCTTGAGCTGGTTGAACTTGAACTTAGAAGGGAATATCCCGCTCCTCGAGGAAAGAGTGGCCACATTGAGGTCATAGAGTTACCTTGTTGGGGAGGGTTGTCAAGTTGCCATTTCTGAGGTGGAGAGCTTAGACCTCACTTTCACAGGACAAGAAAAGATTCATGGTCTTCAGGGTTTGTGATTGAGGACTTGTTCTGATCTGGAGCATTGAGGAGTCTTGGTTATAGAATAGTGGAACTTAGAGGCTGTTGAGTTTTAGACTTAAGTCCAAATAAGGTTCCGACACATCAATAATCCAAAGATCTGATCGAGCTCCATACCTTAATTTAATGAAGGCAAGTTTAATAATCAGCCTTGATCCATGTACATTCTCTTTTTCTTTTTCTTTATTTCTTTTTCACTTCTTTTTCAAATAAGTGTTTGCTAAAGGACTAGCAAAGTTAAGTATAGGGGGGTGATGAATACCCATTCATCACTCTTTATTCTTATATTTTAGCTACAAAAACCTTTGCAAATGCATGTAGATATGTGTAAATACAAATAATTATCAAAAGCATGCATTGTATAAAAAAACCTATAATTAGCATGTTTTTGTGCAAAAATAAAAGAATTAAGGTTAAAAAGAAAAGGAGGGAAATATTTAGAATAAATATTGAGCAACCTAACCCAAGGGAGGGCTCAGCATGGGCCTGACCGCATAAAAGCCAAAGTAGAGGGAGATAGGGGCTCATGTGTGTACATATTTATGTAAGTAAAATAAGAATATTTTCCTCACAAAAATAGACTTAAATAGGCTTGTAAATATTTGTAAATAGTTCTAAATATAAAATCAAGATAAAAATATAAAAATTAAAAAGAAACCAAAAATCTCATTCATGTACATGATCACCTTGTACATAGTTCCATCATCCCTATTTATCCTTATAAATAAATAAAATTAATTTCCAAAATTTTTGTAAATATCCTATATTATATAGTGTAAATAAATAAAATAAAAACAATTGAAACAAAAACAAAATAAAAATAACAAAATTAAAAACACAAAAATATATTATAAATATACCATGTATATAGATGTACATATGTATTTATTTCACCTATATAGATAAATAATAAAAATAAAATAAAAATGTCTTTTTATTCCTTATTTTATGATATAAATAAATAAAATATAAAACGGGAATAAAATTGTATAAAAATAACAATTAAAAAAATCAAAAATTAAAAACCTATATAGTGTACATATACCTATATATAGCCATATAATGTATATACCTTATTTTTATTTCGAAAAATTAATTAAAAATCACTAAAAAATAGAAAAAATAAAATAAAAATATTTCATGTTTTAACTTTGCCCTAATTCGGCCATTTGCTACCTTAATTTTCACTTCTAAAATCCAGCCACGTGGTCGCTTCCTACTGGTCCTGGGATTATTGACCTCCCGGTCAACTATCCCCCCCAGGACCACTTCCCACGGGCTTAGGCGCCCGACCCGACTTCCCCTCTTTTTAACGCCTAAACCCGATTGACTCCTACCTAAACCCCGGGTAAAATCCGTTCATGACATATCCGAGATCCTCGCCGGAGCTACCGCATCGGGATCTGCGCGCTTCCACGCCCTACCCGCGCCTGTCTTCCCGGACTCGCACCCATATTTAGCTCGAGCTCCGCCTCCTCATTTCTCATCTTTGGCCATTCGATTCCACCCCCTATGAGCTCCAACGTGTGCGTGAGAGTGACAGCTCGCGTCCTGTGCTGTTGAAGCGAGGAGAGGGAGCGAGACCACTGATCCGGCGAAGCTTCGCCGCCTTGCTCCGCCACCAGCAGGAGCTCGAGCCTCGGAGGGAGACGCTCCTCGAGGCGAAGACCCAGAGCATCCTTAGCTCATCCTCAGTCTCATCAGCCACTTAGGTAGTCCCTTAGCCTTCTCTTTTTTCTTTGATTTTACATTTCCCCCAAATCGCTGCTCCGCCGTCCCCCGCCGATTCCCATCGATTCCGACCATCGACCGACCATCGGGCTTCACCATAGCCATCGCCTCCTTCCCGCGCACCTTCTCCATATCGCCATCCAACCCAGCTCGCACAGGAGCTGGGATTCGAGCTCCACCGTTCCCCCTTCGCCGGAGCTCGCCACACTTCGACCCTCCGTTCACCGTCACCCCGCCTAACCGGGTCGAGGCAGTTTGCCCTCGACCCGCGAGTCTCCTGGTTGTCTTTGTAGGTACATCCAAGCCCATCTGAGGGCTTGGACCATCAGGTCCAGGAGCTTCATCTCCGTCGACCTCGCCGGAGCTCCTCAGAGCTCGGCAGGGTCATCGGAGATCACCAGCAGTTGCGGATCGACATCACGGAGCTTCTCCGATCTTCAGGCGCAGCAGAGGAGGTCAGGAGCGCGCACCTTGGGCCGGCGAAGTTCGCTGGCAAACTGTTCTTCCTCGACCCTCGTTCACCGTCCGATCAGACCTCCAGCTCCAGTTTGCATCTGGGCCGTCTGTTCAGGAGCAGCAGCCACCGTTTGATCTGAGGAGGATAGATCTGGACCGCCCGATGCTCGAGGGTTAGCCACAGAGAGCCACGACCGTCCGATGCACCACGTGGCTTAGCCCCAGCCGTCGGATCACTGCGAGGACCCCAGCCTTTGAGCGCCCGCTACTCTTCACCGTTGATCACTCCACGTGGCGACCATCCTGCGGCCCGCATTAATAAAGGGTAAACTACCCTTAGGCCCTTCTGTTTATCTCATTTCGCATTTAGTCCTGTAATTAGTTAGCATAGTTGTTTAGTTTTTGGGATATTTGCATAGAGGACCTCGTGCTTAGTTTTATTTGCAGTTATGTCCCTGTGTGTGATGTGACGCGTGCTTCGACACGTGCTTTTTGACTATTTTGCATCTTATGCCCCTGTAGTTCTGACTGTTAATGAATGAATGAAAGTTTTTGTTTATTTGCATTTACACCCCTGTGCGTGAAACATTTGAACATGTGCGTTTATTTTTGGGTATTTTGCAGATAAGCCCCTGGGCTTTTGGTACCTGTTACCAAATAGCCCTCGGGACTTATTTTCATTACATTTGGGTCCCTGAGTGTCCCAGACACGCGTGACGCACGTGTTTTGCTGGGTTAATTGCACCAGACCCCCCAGACTTCCGGGTATTTGCACTTGGTCCCTGTGCACTGTGCCCCCTTTTCATTTTTGAATAAAATAGCAAATTACCTCTAAATCCAACGAAAATTGGATACATGGCTCCTGCCATAGTGTAAAATTTTCGAGGATTTTTGGAGACATTTCTGAGTTGATTTGATCTTTTTAAAAATTTAAAAACCTCTAATTTTGCTATTGTCTGACTTTAAAAATCACAAAAAATATTAAATAGTATCTAAAAAATTACAAAAAATTGTCTACTGCTTGTTTTGTTGTGTTTGATTTTCTAGCCAATTTTGGCTATTTTTCATTACTGAAAACCACTAAAAATTGAAAAACACTTAAAAACTTATAAAAATTCTAATAATTAAACCAAAAACCCAAAAATAATAATATAGGTGCCTAAATTTTCCTTGTTTTATTCTCTTTACAGGAAAATTACCTCCCAGCTACTTTGGGGCCTTTAGATATTTTATCTAGGCCCTTTTAGCTCGGCTGGACATTACCTCTCATTTCAGTCCTTGTTTGATTTTTAGAAAATTAAATAAACATCAGAAAAATCCCAAAAATTCACCAAAAACACTAAAAAGTATAAAACACATAAAAATATTTTTGTTAGAATTTTTGGTTGATTTTTAGTGCTTTTAATAAATTTTTGAAGTGTGTGTTTATTTGCTTTTCTTATTTTCTTAATACATTAAAAATCCAAAAAAAATATAAAATAATTAAAAACCACCAAAAATATTTTCTCCTTTTATTTTATTTCATTTTTGACTACTTCGTAGGCCGCAAGGCCAACCCGTGCTCCTTGTGATCGACCCTGGTCGCTATACCAGGTTAAATTAATAGCAAGACCGCTTTTGTGTGTTTGATTGATTTTCATCTATTTGGTGGTCTAATTTTCTTGATCGACACGATCGAGTGACCGAGGTCGCGACGACCATCGTAGAGATACCTGATTGCCTTAGTTGCTCGGTTTTTCGTGTCATCGGTCCACTCATTTGAAAGATACTATACATAGTTTGTATGTATGTATATGTATGCATGTATGCATGTGTGTGTATATGTGGGTGTATGTATGTATGTATATGTATGTATATGTATATGTATGTGTATGTATATATTTATGTGTGTGTGTAAGAGAGAGAGGGGGGGGAGTTGGGGAACTTGCACCAAGGTACATGTAACTTATATGTACCGGCGCCACATACGCTCATTTTTTTGAAGTGAAACCTTCGTGGATTTACTTAGAATTATGCTTATAGGCTTGATAGGGATTTTCTGATGAGATCAGAGCCCATTGGGATTGTAATAAGATACTCATTTTTACTAATGTTATCTATCATTTTGAGTATAATACTTATTTTTTTACAAACATTATACATATTCTTACTAATAGTTATCATTTCCACAAAAAGAAAATCTTAAATTAAATGGAATGATTGTATCTTTATTTGTATTATTGATGTCTTTTCTATTCTTATTAATGACCATTTTATTTTAATTTAAGTTTTTCTTTTTGTAAAAGTGATACCTGATAGTAAGAATATGAGATAAAAGTTGTAAACCAGTAAGTATTGTGTTCAAAATGATAGAAAATAATAATAAAAGTGAATGTGCTCATTACAATTCTATTGGGCTCAAATCTCATTGAAATATTTCACTATAAATAAATAAATATAAACATAACATGTACATTATAATAGAATTATGAAAATGTTATTATAAATGAAAATCTTAGTTAAATATGGATGCCATAGTTTATAAAAGAATCTCATCATCATTTTTTTTCAATATGTAGTTTATACTTTACAAATTTGTTACAAAGTTTTCCTAAATTTCTAGTGGCATTGATAAGCTCAAGAAAGACTTGCCTCATTTGAAGGGCCACCTATATATAGGTGGGGGAGTATGCAGCTCAGATGTATATAACTTCCATAATTATCACCTCCCAGCCACTCATTCACAAGCTCTAACACATACAACTTGCACTCTTTCATCCCTAAACATAATCAACGATGAATGGAGGTATTATGAACACACAATTTCCTGCAAGTCTGCAACATATCCCCTTTTTCCATGTGTGTGTAGCAGTGGACATAAGATTCGATGGAATGCATGTAGCACCCCAAATATAGTACGACATCCATTAATCACAAGTGTGGTAATATCTTATAAGTAGTAGGGATGAATACTAGACAACTTGAGTTGGTCAAGGGCTCCATTTATGCCCAAACCCAACAAGTTATATGGACCAGTAATCCCCAATAATGGATCAATTTAGGGCTTGAGATGTTACATATGATATTAGAGCAGATTCTCTCTAATAGTTGTAAGGGTTATCTAAGAGGTGGAGCCACCCTAGTATAGAGTTAGGAGTTCACCTCCACTATTATTGGGATTAGGTCATGTGCCATTGCACAACGAGGATGTTGCAGATATAAGCGAGGATGATTGCAACATCTCAAATATAGTACAACATATAGTAATCATGAAGTGTGGTAGTTGCTCATTAGAGAACCTAGGCTTACGCATTTTGGATAATGGTCAAGGGCTCCAATCTAAGCCCAACGGATCGAGTTTAGGGCCCGAGATGTTATTACGCATGGAGCTCTCAATACCACGTAATAAGGATTGCTGAACTTTTATTCCAAAAAAAAATAACTTATTTTCTTATCCAGTTAAAATACAGTTTCAATTAAGAATACTCGTTGTCCAAGGTTGAGTTCTCAATTAGAAGGGGGCCCATCTAACATGCACACACCACATCTACTTCAAAATTCATAATTGATCTTAGATTTCCTTACCATTAATTCAATTTGATTCTCTGCAATCCGTTGCACGAATCGCGATCCTGAGGAGATCTTCACATGCACAGTGAATCACCCACGGCCCAACAGCACTGTAACAAGTCGAAGAGGAAGAGGGTGAGCACTACAACAAAGTTGACTCAAGACAATAAATAATTTGAAAGGGTTTTTATTGCTTGTTCCCTTCTTCACTTCTACAAATATAAGCTGTGAATATACCTTCTTATAAAATTCACAGTTTTGAGTTTTTGTTCTTCCGTGAAAATAAAGCAGGTCTATAAGTGATATTGTAAAATTTGAGAAAGGCACATGTGATAAAAACCTATTCATAGTCATATCTTTCGATTTGAAAGATACAAGAACGGATATTATTCCTTGTCAAATTATCTCTTGTTCTCAATAAAGAATGTCATACTCTTTGCTAAAGGTTCGTATAACGACGATTTTTCCATTGACTTTTTCCTTAAAATTTATACTAATCATTGCTAAATTTACTGATGATTAGAAGAAAACGTCAACCAATAATTGTTGTTTATGATTCGTTGCGATGAACATATAACTAGGGATGGGCACTATATGGGGCCAGCCATATAAACCAACTGAATCGTTGAAAATGGGTCAAAATGAGTTGTGACATTTCGGTTTTGGGTCAGGTTGGACCAAATCATATTCCTTCGACGAGTATTGGGTCAGTTGGTGGGTCTAATGTCTTCCACCCAATACATCCAAATAACGCAAAGTATTTTTTTAGATGATAAAAAGTTTAATCCCTCCAACCCAACCGAATATAATATCAATAATTCTAAATTCCTATATATTTTTAATGTACAAATCGGATTCTCCTATCCAAGTTATTAACTTGTTAACAACCTTTTCTCACTAAACATTATTTCTGTCATTATTATGCGTTGTACTCAATATCATCCTTAATATGATCATTACATACTATAAACAACTTAGAGCTTGCCTTATTACCACAGAACTATGCTCTTCAGGTGTCATAAATTATTCTTGAAAATCCCATGATCTTAACTGAACAACGCCATATAAGCTTGAGCATATCCAACCATTTCTATCCATGTCATCCTTGATTCCCCCAACCTTCTTCTTCTCTATTGAACCTAATACATACTTACTTTAACATCTTTTTCATACATCGGTGACCCCATCACTACTTGACCTTCAATTAACAAGATTTTTCATATAGATGATTTGGTTTCACCCAACCAAATAGACCCAAACCAGTCATCCAAACATCTCAACCCAATCTAAATTGATTGGATAATGGGTGTCATTTTTGCAACCCAAATTGAATTCAACCCACACCAAATAACCCTGCAGGTCCGCCGAAACCAGTCGAATGCCCACTCCAACATATAACAAATACGATATTCGTTGAAAATTTATAAAACAAACAAAAGAATAATATTTGTTGTATATTTAACTACAGAAGATACAACAACTAATATTTGAATTATTCCTTATCCTAATAGTTGTGCTAAGTCAATTTTATTGCAGTGGAAAAAGCAGTCGAAGTAGATGACAATAACGAGGATACATCATGAAAAAAAGCTATTTCTACATCGTGGCATTGCTTTTCTTACGTAAAAGGCTCAATATTCCTGTATTGATCATAACTTTCGCATACAATTTCATCCAGCTGGTTTCAACAGCTATAAATGCAATAAATTTCTATGTATAAGTTCTACTCCCAACAAGACCTTGTTATGGAACCCAAGTCGAACACCACGACTGCAGGATCTTCACGACAAGTAGGAATCGCGAAGAGAGGAGAGCCGATTTAGCAAAAGAGAATCTCACAGAAGCAAAAGGTTGTATCAAAGATCTAACGTAGACAATCAAATGGCTTGTTATTCCAGATATGCACAGAATAGGTGGGAGCCTCCGAGCAAGTGGTGCACACTGCACATGCTTTTACTGTAACTTATGCGAAAACAAGTAGGATCGCATGGACACAGAGAGGAATATATATATAATGGTGCATACTCCTTTAGGGCCTGTTTGGTTGCTGGGTTGGACTGGGTTGGCCCAACCCTGGTTACTATTCACAAGGGTACTTACTCCTCACAGATTACTATTCACCCACCCCAACCCATCCCAACCCAACCCAGTCCAACCCAGCAACCAAACAGGACGTTGAGACCCCGGCACTTGTGCATGCGCCCTCTCCCGAATCGGAGACGAGGAAGCAGAGAAAAGGAAGGCGTAGTGGGCAACGAAAAGTGCACCACAAAGCACGGGGGAGTGGAAGTAATATAAATGGATTTTTACACCCATAACCTTGAGTAATTCTGCAATTACAATCATGACCCTGCATAATCGTGAATTACACAACAAACCCTAAATAGTCACTTCGTCTCACACCCATAACCCTCCGTTAGTTTTTCTGTTAACTCAACCATATCATTGGGTTAATTTAACCCATGATCTTCCTAGTGCTTTTAGGAAAATAAAAAAAATAAAAAAAAGGGCATCTGCAGCCAGGAGGTAGGCGGGAGAGAGACACGAAGTGGAATGGGCTTCCAAGCAAGCTGTGGTGGCGGGCCGCAGGAGGAGGGGCGCTTCTGGGAGGGTGGATTTGGGGGTTGCGGCTCCGAAGGGAGGGAGGCTGGCATCTGCAAGCAGGAGGGAGAGGCGTGGTGGGAGGGGTGCGGCGGACTGGAGGTTGGGGCTTGCGTTGGGTTGGGGGGGGGGGGTGAGGGGACTCTGCACACGACGGCTGGAGGTCGTCGTGGGGGATACTCTACGTGAGGTCAGGTCGGGGCGGGGGGCTTGCATCTCTGCGTCGGGCTGGAGGTTTCTCTGCAGGTCGGGTCCTGACGCGAGGGTAGGGGGGAGGCGCAGGCTCCAAGGGCGGGGGAGGGGGGAGGTGGGCTCGATAGGGGTGGGGGTAGGTGGGTGGCGGGCAGAGGCTGGGGGCATAAGCTTGAAGGTTGGGAGGTCTCGACATGGAGGGGGGCTCGACAGGGTCCTGGCTGGAGGAGGTGGGTGGGTGGAGGGGAAGGTCGAGGGGAGGGGAAGGTGCGGCCTGGGCGGGGAGGGTTGGCGGGGGGAAGGGAAAGGTCCGGCCTGAACTGGAGGAGCAAGGCGGGGGAGGCCTGATCTGGGGGGCTCGACGGGGGCTGCCTCAGCGGCGACGGGGGATCGTGGAGGAGGTGGTGGTCGATAGGGAGGAGGAGGTGGTAGATGGGGAGGAGGGGGGTTGCTGAGGAGGAGGAGTAGGTAGGGGAAGTGTACTCATTTGTAAATAATTAACTTAAAGGGTAAAAAATGTAAAATGTTTGACGGAATCCGTCATAGTTAACGGAGTATTGGATGGAAGTTAACTCGAAGGTTATGGGTGTGAGAGTTAAGATTATTGAGAGTTTTGGATGTAATTCACGATTATACAGGGTTATGATTGTAATTGCAAAATTACTCAGGGTTATGGGTGTAAAAATCCCTAATATAAATCTAAGAGAGAAGCTTCTTTTGAGGTCACGTCGTTAATTTTTTAGTTTAAAACTTCATGGTAATTAATTAAATTTTGATTAGTAGCTACGAATTGATCCGCGTGACAAGCAGAAGCAATATAAAACGATATGTCACGTCGAATCTGAAAGTTACGCATGCATGTCAAATCGACAAATCAAAAGACGATCACAAAAAGATACGTAAAAGGAACCAGTGGAGATACTTCAATAATAAAAAAAATATTCACTGAGTGGCCTTAACATAATAAGGGAGAAAATTTACATCTTTCAGAAGACCTCAGTAACGATAGGCTTATAACAGGAAAAGAACAACTCGTAAAATATTGATTGGGTACATCTAACAATAAGACAAAGAAAAAGGAACTAGTAATACCGAGTAGAACTATCTAATATTTCATCATCCACTTAGGTTGCCTCAATGGTATTCCTCTGAGGAATCTGCGACATGGCAGACCACTAAAATAACTTATCATGCTTTAATAAAGATACAAATTTACCGAAAGGCATGATAAAATATAATAAGAAGTATGATGGCAAAATTATACCCATAAACTTAACGTATATTCATATGTCCTTAGTGAAGATGCCTTATAATTGCCTGCATACACTTGAACTCACTCTTATAAATAAGTCTACTTAATTAATCATTGCCGAAACCAGCGTCTTTCCCATAAAAATTCAATTATTCACTTATATCCAATTCTGGATGACATCCGTTGAGTCAATACATGGACTTTCCACTGGGTTCTACTAAATTTTACAACCCCGGAAAGTGTTGCCCTTTAGGCCATAGGTGTTCATTTCGGACCTGATAAGGGGACACCAACGATGGGTGATAAATATGTGATTTACCATCATATTATTTATTTATTATCCATCTAATTTAAACAAATCAATGAGATTCATGATTAATTCAATAACATTAACAATTAACTCCATGTATATGATTAGTCAAAATTAATATTCATAATTAATTCTGTTAATATATTTTTATTTTATGTGATTTCTTACTATAAATCACGAAAAAAAGTATGTTAATATTGTACATATTTATTTTGACATTATAAATAAATGAAAAATACAAAAAATCACAAATAAAATTAAAATAAGTATTTTTTTAATTACTTAAAATTACTTACAAAAATATATCGATGTATAAACGATGTATTTTTTTTCAAGTTCCACATGAAAGTTGTATATCTTGAAAAGATCTACAACTTTCATGTTGAACACTTTTAAATTTGAACTTTTATATAATTTATTTTTATTTTACTAACTATTTTCCATCTTTTTTCGGAGGGGCTACGTGGTGCCTCCATAGTTGTCGATGTGGCCCGGTCCCTGTCTCATTGCTACCCCCCATTTGGATCGCCCGATCATCTTGATCAGACGATCCCGAGCATCTCATCACCCGTTTTCTTCCAGCCACTTGATCTTATTTGATCAAGATCATCAGAGTCGCCCACTTGCGTTGCCCCCTCAACCGTTGGATCTCGAGATCCAATAGCGGTCCCTAATGAATCATCATTTTATCACCTTTATTCTTTCATTTTGACCTTAAATCCTTAGCTAAATGCATGTATATATCATTAATTTATGAAAATAAACACTCAATAATTCACCTAAAATACTGTATAAAATATTGCATAAATAATATATTTAATTCCAACATAAAAGAATAAAGAAAAGAAAAGAAAAAGAATGAAGTGTCAAAGACATTGAGTGACCCGAGATGCCGAGACCCAGTCATCATGATGACTTGATCAACAAGGAATAATGTAAGGGGAGATAGGGCGGAGAAATTGTACATAAAATACACAGAAAATCACAATTATATTTGACCAATGATTACATTTTGAGACCCATTTTATTTTATTATTTATCCCTCAAATTAATAAACTCTCAACATCGATATTATACATAAAAATATAAAGAAAAATACAAAATTGATTTCACTAAAAAATAATGTATAATGTGCCTGACATATACAAAATAAAAAGCCACAAAGAAAATTTATAGACTTATATCTTCTCTATACATATTCAAAATTTACCAAACTCACCTTTATTGTTCATAAATTAAATAAGCTATTTAATGAAGGTGGTTTCATTCAATTTGGAGATAAGATACAAAAATTAGGTTTTGGGTCCCCATTGTGCAGCATACATGTATAAAATATTCAATTTATTTATTCCTTTTATTTTTATGTTTCTTATATTTTGTAATTTTGTAAATATTATTTAAAACACATGTATATAATTAAAATAAATTAAAACAAATAAAAACTCATTAAAATAAATAAGTTACTTTAATATATATATATGAAGTATACCTATATATACCTATAAGATATATGTATAGAATTAATTAAGTATGTCAATAAACTCAAAAAAATGCAATAAAAATATCTAAATATGTAACTAAATAAATTAAAGAAATATAAAATACTTGTATATAATAATAAAATACAAAATACAAATTAAAAATAAAATATGAGAAATACAAGTATATTTACCTATATATACATGTAAATAATAACATGTTATAAATAGCCTTGTAAAAATAAATAAAAATATGCATAAAATACTACGTAAAATTATAGACATTTTTTTATATTATATCCAAAACTAATTAATTTTGTTATTTTTTGTTGATTTTATAAGACAGTTTTTCTTCTGAATTATCTGGTTGGTCCACGTGGACCAACCAAATCTCTCTGTGAGTTGACCTCAGTCAAATGAACGGTCCCCCTTTACCGCCCATGTCAGACCTCGATTCCCCCTCAATTCTCTGATTTTTCAGCGAAAATCCTTGGCTCGATTGATCCCTTCGTCAACCATGCTCCCCTCACCTTTCTGCCCATTGCCCACACCTCTGAGGCTGATCATCCATCCCTCTACTCCATCTCCACCCATCTCGTGACCAAACCCACCTACCCAACTGCCTATAAAATCGCCATCGCCGCCCTTTTTGCCCACTTAATCACCCCTAGGAGCCTCTTAGCCTATCAGTTCTCTTATGCTTCGTCCCCTTGGTGACAGTGAGTGGACAGGCTGAACTGCAACAAGGAGGAGGTGCGGAGAAGGTTGGTCCAAGCCATCGCTGGAGGTTGTCTCCGGTGGTTCTACCTCTTTGGTCACTAGACCAAATCGAGGCGTGTTTCAGTCATTCTTAGGTAATACTTAGGAGTAGTTTTTAATTCAATACGTCAATTTTAGATTTCATTGCTTAGATTTGGTTTAATTAAAAATTTCATTTTGGACATGGAGCTTGAGCTCCAAGCCAAACCCACATGTTTCCAACCATGATTCACCCTTATTTCCGCCTTATTTTGTCCCTCTTCAACTTCTCCATTGTTTCCCTCATCCAATCAACCCAAATCAATCTTGGATATGAGGAATCGAGCTCCTTCTATCAGCCTTTTATCGGAGCATCGTCGTCCCAACCATCTCTTTGCCTTCCAGCTTCACTAACTGGCCTAGGAAGAAGCCCTCGAGCCACTAGGGTTTTTGGTGCAAGTCCGAGGTTCTATAAGCACTTAGAAGCCTTGAATCGAGGCTTGAACAGATCTCCGGGCACCTGAAGTGAATTGAGCTCCAGATCCTCATCGGGAGGATTTGGACATCACTGGATCCACCTGCAGAAGCTGAGCAGCCCCAGGAAGACACAACCATTGTCAGAAGGGAGAAAGGACACCAGAGTCATCGGGATTCAATGGTCGAAGTAGTCCCTGCTCCTTATTCTTGGGTGTTCTTTGTGAGCACCCAGGAGCCATCAGAGCTCCTTCGCCTTCTAGATCTAATCCCAGTCGTCCAATCAAATCGAAGCAGTATGAGAGCTTGACCATCATATCCTTCATGTGGCAGCCAATTGAAGGTTTGATCAGCGGCCAAAAATGGGTAAATTATGAAGACCCTTCACTTTTTATATTTAATTAATAGTTCGGTAAATTTTTAATTAAGTGTTATATTTTATGGAAAATAGAAATAAAACCCATGTACTATCTAAAACATTTAGGACCATTGCTAGGTCATCTCATGTCGTCTCCCACGTCAGTGGACGAATTGAACTTGTACCCTTCCAGGCTTCAATGTTTCTGTTTAGTCCAAAATTTTGTAATTTCATTTTAAGAAATTTGGGTATTTTTCATGTAACACCTTGCCATATTTTTTAATTGCATAAATGCCCTAGCCAGCTTATGTATTTTTATTTCTGCTTTTCTATTTTCTATAAATAGTTCTCGTACTCTAAAAATTACGCAAAATAGGGGAAAGGGTATGATTTTATGCTCATTCATGCTACGTATTTCGTTTAGCATAATATTTGCATTTTCCATTTATTAAAAATAAAAAAGAGCACTTTTATTCCATGTTTAACTTAAAAATTGAAAAGATTTATAAAACCTTCATAAAAATTCAAAAAAATAGGTATTACTTATTAATGTATTTTATCATTCCAGATCAAAAATCATAAAAAATACAAAAGAAAAATAAAAAATAGAAAATCTTCTCTAACCCTAAAAAATTATAAGAAAATCCTAAAAATATAAAAAATTAGCTTTCTTTCCTATATTTTTATATATACATATTACTACATATTAATAATTTTTTTAGAAATGTTGGACCTATTTTATATTTTTGATTCTGAAAACAATTCGACCTATTTAATGACTCCATGATTTGGAATATTTTGAATTTTAAAAGACATAAAAATTAGTAACAATCACCAAGAAATTAATAAAATGGAAGAAAATATATAAAAACTTAAAAATATTTTATTTTCTAATTTTTTATTATATATTGATATATTTATAAATGGAATACCGTATATTATACATATCTACATATATATAGTTATGTATACATATTATTATTATAAATACTACAAATATATTTTAAACCCTCTAAAAAATAAAAAAAGACTGTTTTTATTTGTAATCATTGATTTTTATATATTTATTATATATTACATAAATATACTCTATATTATACATATTATTACATATAGTTATTTATATACTTATTATATATAAAAAATACATTAAAAAGGAGAAAAATATAAAATAAAAATAAAAATTTAAAAGTTAAAATTAAAAAATAATATAAAAAATAAATAATTAATAATTTAAAACCCACAAAAATACTAAGTACATAGCAACTAAATATATAAATACATTATTTAGTAATAAATAATACCGCTACACCCATGTGTTCCCTGTGTTTGACACCCTACACGTACTTAACCACTATACACATTTATTTGTAGGATTTATAATAAATTTTGACTCCAAATTTTTTTTGCATTGCTTTATTCTATTGTGGGTTGATTTTTGTCTGGATTTAGTCGCTTGTCGTGAGTGGTCATCACATCGACTGTTCATCTTACGTTGTGATGCACATGGTCGCCTCTCGATAGTCGGTTGTTTGAAAAATGGCACTGTTGCTGGGGGTTGATGAATCCTTGATTCTCACTCTTTATTCTTTTATTTTAGCTATTTATCTTGGCAAAGCAGCATGTAAATACATGTAAATTAAGTAACATAGCAAATTGCATGCATGTGTTAATATTGCATAATTAGCATGTATTTGTGCAAAAATAAAAGAATAAAAGAAAAAGAAAAAGGAAGGAGGTATTTAGAATAAATAAAGATGACCCAAACCCCAAGAGAAGGTCAAGACTTGACCTGATCGCCAAATAAAATAAGTAGAGAGAGAGACAAGGTCTACCTTGTGGTGTACATATCACCTATGTAGATAAATAATTATTTTTGACAAAATTAGAGTTAATTATTATTTTTACCTCTTTGTATATATTTCTAAAAATAAAATAAAAATCAGAAAAATAAAATAAAAATAAAAATAAAATCCTCTTTACTTGTGCAAATACACATGTATATATGTCACCTATGTAAAGAAAAATTATTTTGTACTCCTAAAATTATGTTGTAAATAAATAATAATATATAAAATGCAGGTATTGGTGTAAAAATGACAAAATAAAAACAATTGTGCAAAACACATAAGTACATTATACATGTATATAACACTATATAATGTATATACACTAATTATTTCTCACGAAAATGATTAAAAATCACATAAAAAAATCTTTAAAAATAATTAACATTTTTTATTTTATTTTTTTGAATTCAATTACTATTTTTTATTGAACTTTTAATCATTTTGTACATCCCTATTTTTTGATTGGACCGAAGGCTTTGTTGACTCCAGTCAACGCCTCCTCCCAGGTCGGGTCGGGTCACCCACCTCTCATTGGAGCCGTTTCTCTGTATTTTCATGCCCGAACCCGATCATATCTCAATCCGATTTTTCGCCCGAGTCTCCTCCTAGGATCCATGATCTTCGCAAATCCCTAGGAAGGCCCGGATCTTCCTAGGGTTGTGCGCTCTCGCTCGATCATTCCAGCCCCCTAGGATTCCTATAAACTCTCGCCTCCGCCTCCGCACTCAGTAGCTCGTCCCTCGCCCCTTCTCTTGTACCTAGGTGTCTTCAGTGGAGTGACAGCAACCGGAGGGCGCCTTTGGATCAAGGTTTGTTGGCGTGTACCCGCAGCTCAACTACGTGGTCGGAGCCCTCCGCGGCGTCCAGCCTCCCTGCATGCCGCAGCACGATCGAGGCCATGATCCTGTCTCCCAGCTCCGCCTAACCTTGCTGAGTTCATCAGCACGTTCAGGTACCTATCCCATCTTTTGCATTTTCACTTTCGAATCAATCTTGCCATCTTCCTTTGCTGCATAACCACCTGCTCCGACCAACTGGTTGGAGCCTCGTTACCCACCTCTATCTGTTTCGATCAATGCCTCAATTCTCCAATCATCTTCGTGCGCACTCTGATCCCCCTTAGCTTCGACCCTCAGGTCGTGACTCCCTTCCTCCATCTTCATCGGGAGTCGAGCCCCATTTCCCCACGCTTCCCTCATTTTTAGTTGCAATAAAATCGATCGAAGCTGTGTTCCTAAGTCGTTCTACCATTTGCAGGTCCTAAGGTGCGTGAGGAATCCATTCTGGGCCTTCGGGTGCTCATACGGAGCAGCTCTAGGGCCCTCTACACCCGTCACGTCCATCCGGTCGTTAGCTCCTCCATCAAAGTCGCTCATTCAATGCGGACTGCCTCCACGATACTACCTGAGCCCTCAGATCGTTCATCGGAGCTTTGGATTCCATCCGAGGCTCAGGTGAAAGTCGTCGGGGCCCTTGTTCTTGCAAGCCGACTCCCTACCATTGGATGAGCTTCACTCCTACCATATTACATCAGATCCGCCGACGAGATCAGCTTTTGGGTCGTTGGATCTCGCGCTCCCTGACAGATCTGCACCACATGTAGCCAACATTCCGTAGAGCATGAGATCTGACGCCGCCGATCGATCTGCACCGTACGTTCGCGCATCCACCAGAGCTCGCCACATGCCAACCCACGCGCTCCTTACGTGCCTCAGGGTACTTTACATCTTTCACCCCAGCACTTTTATGTTTTACTATTTAGTTCAGTAAATAAAGGTGTAGTTCGGTTATTTTGCATGTGGACCCTTGCTATTTCTAATATTTGCATTTTAGTCCTATTTGTATGAACCCACGTGCCGTCCCACGTGTTTATCTGGTGTATTTGCATGTTTTATCCTGAACTTCATGAATATTATGCTTTGAGTAGAACTTTTTTGATAATTACATTAATACCTCTATGCGTGATTTTCTGAGCATGTGCGTGAGTACCCTGGGCTTTTTGCATTATTCACCCCGAGCTTTTTATATGAGTTAATTATTGGCCCCTGAACTTTCTCATAATTGCAACTAGGTTCATATGCATTGTGTACCTTGTTTTTAATTTAATAATTATCAAATTATGTCCAAAATCACATAAAAATATTGTAAGCTCCTGCTAACATGTATTATTTATCGTGATTTTTTGGAGTAATTTTGTTGAGTGTTTTATTTTCTAAAAATCAAAAACCTATAAAATTTATTCTGTCTAATTTATAAAATGCATAAAAATATGAAAATTGTCTTAAAAATTCCAAAAAATAGTGTTTGTTTGTTTTTGTTTGATTTACCTCCAGTAGCATTTTTTGTTTTAAAAATCATCATAAAAGCCCTAAAAATCTAAAAACTCTTAAAAAATTCTAAAAATCATTAAAAATTCTAAAAAATAAGAAAAGGACTTAAGTTTCTATTGTTAGACATTTTCATTTACTTTCTCATAAAATTCACAACCAGATCATTAGGACAATTAGCTATTTTTAATTTGCAATATTGACCTTGGTAAGCACTGTTGTGTTTTTAGCTTTTATTTGAATTTTATAAAATCACATAAAAATTAAAAAAACCCCAAAAAATCACCAAAAACATCCGAATATTTGAAAAACACAAAATATTTTTATTCTTAATTTTTGAGCATTTTAGGCCTGAATAAAAATTTAAAAGGGTTGATCATGTGCATAGTTTCTTATTTGGCTAGATTTTGCTTATTTTTTAAAATATAAAAAATGCAAAAAAAATGATGAAAATATGCTCTTTCTTGTCTAATCACGACTACTTCGTAGGTTTTCTCATGCTCATTGATTTCGACCCTGGTCGTTATACCAGTTTAAATTAAATAATGGAGACCGTTCACATTGTGATTTGATTGCTTTATTTGATTGATTGAGTGGATCTTTATTTTTCTTGATTGACCAAATTGATTGCCTATGAACCACCCGAGGATACTTCAGAGGAGACTCGTACCTAAGGAGGAGTAGGAGGAGAAGAGCAGGAGATAGTTATAGCTTTTATAGTAGTAGTAGAGTAGTTTTTCATTTCAGCAGACTTAGCTTTTATTATTAGTGTAATAATTTCTTGGACCTTCTCTCTTAGACTTATATCGAGGTCTGTTTCGTCGAGTATCGGTGTACTAAAAACTTCACTGTATTTTTTGTCAGTTTTGATTTTATCACATTTTTTTCTATTTGATTCCCAAAGAATTTGGCCCCTATACTTAGGATGTTTCTTGATTGTGACATAAATAACTTAAGGCCCAATCCCTAATATATTGCTTGCACATATAGTTCGTAATTGGACATTATTAATAATTTATAATAAAAAGTTAACTTGATTGATTGAGAGGTCACGTGCCACTAGAGGTCGTATACAGCACGTACAGGATCCGTTGTGGCAGACACCGATCGGCATCCGAAACCAGACATCGACCTCTCTCTTTGTTCAGTTGACTACAGTTCTTTACGATCATGGGAAATTGCTCGTCTAAGGTTGTTTTCTTCGTGCGTCATTTAGATTAGTTATAATTTTATCTTTTAATTTATGCACAGATCACCCTGCATGTAGAGTGTTGGCGACAGGTACGCATCTCTTACTTTGCATGCATCATCGTGTTTGATCGTGCTTCAGCTTTTTCAACTTCTCCCCCTATTTTTGGACTTAACATAAATCAGGAGATTGAAAAATTCGTTAGGCGTCGTTTGTTTTTGAAAAATACATAAAAAGTGAAAATCATAAAATTTGGACTATTTAAGCAAATTTGACCCTAAAACCCACCTCACTTAAAAACATTTGTTTTGGGGAGAGAGTTACCCCCTCATTGGTTGGTTTGCTTGAGCGAGAGAGTGACTCGCACACTAGGATAGAGCCACACCTGAACTTCCATTAGACTATTGGTCTCGGGGTTAGTTGTTCTCCAGTAAGGATCTCTCCGGTAACCGGTAAAGCGGACTGTGACATCCTTAACAGATTGAATTGATCGAGTAGTTGGTAAACAGTCTGCAATTCATACTGGCTGGGAAAGATTAAGCTTTGGGATTGGGCAGTCTCTTGGGAGCATCAGGTTCCTACCAGCTCGCTTAATCGCTCTACAAGACTGATTTGTCACTTAAGATAAAATTGACAAGATAATCGACTGATCCTTTACGGTCATTAGCTCGTGTTGAGTAGGTGGATTGGGGGTTTTGACTGCTGATCTTTTTTGCTTTTCAGATCTCATCCGTGCTCATTTCCGTATTACGATGATGGGTCGGAGATCCCTTAGATTACCTTTCATAGACCCTCTCTCAAGCACTCCATCTCATTCATCTAGGGAGGTTCTGAGGAGGCTAGACCTTCTCTCCGAACTTGAGTTTGATTCTGCCCTGTTACCCCTCAACCACCCTTCTCCCACCAGTCCTGAGTTGCCCGAGCAGAAACCAGTGTAGCTATTTGTTCATTTGATGGCACCTGAGTTGGGGTCTTTTGCCTTTTCAGAGACCCACGAGATGGCCAGCAGTGAAGAGCGCAACGATGGACAGCCCCAGGGTTCTACCTATGTTCTTGATCATGGTGCCATCAACAACACACTTCTAGCCTCCTTGGAGACGATGCAGAGACAAATTAGAGATCAGGGAGCCTTTATGGAAGAGGTGCATAGAGAGTTAGCACAGACGCGAGCTGATAGAGACCAACCAGGCGGTGGAGACATTTCAGCACCTGGAGGAGGATCTAGAGGAGGAGACAGACACACGGAGGATCAGCCAGAGCCAGCTAGACAACCAAGACCGCTGAGGCAGTTGCACAACCTTGTGCAACCCTCACCCATTGTTGGATCTAGCTCCCTGAGATTCTGGGCGACTTCAAGCTCAGCCCTCGGACGATTCAGTTACTGGCCAAGTTCCATGTGATAGCCACCAAGGAGTTGCATCTGCATTTATAGAAGTTTGAGATGATCTTTAGCACAGTCCACGACAGATTCATGGACGAGGACACTATCAAGATGATAGCATTTTCATTTTCCCTCATCGACAAAGAAGCCTATTAGCTAAAGCATTTAGGGAGATATGTTACCACTTGGGAGCAGCTCCAGACTGAGTACTTGAACAAGTACTATCCACTTGGCCGAACCAATGCAACTCGAGCTCTGATCAACAACTTCACCATGATCCCCCACGAGCAGTTTCATGAGGCATGGGATCGATTTTGCGAGCTCATCAAACGGTGTCCACACCATGAGATTTCCAAGCCCAACTTAGTTCAGAGTTTCTTTTGTGGGCTGACACCGGAGCTGCATGGACTTGTCAATGCCTCATGTGGAGGGTCTTACTTCAGGACCAAGTCTGGGCCATCTATGAGGAGATGGCCGAAAATTACACAGTGATGTCCCAGACCGAGCCTATACATAGTGGAAGACTCGTCCACATGCCATGTCCTATCAAATGATAGCACGGGTTGATGCAGGTACATCCACTTCGTCAGACGCAGCAGCACAGGCAGAGTCGTCGGCAGCTGACATGGGTATCATTAGCGAGAAGTTAGACTGCATAGAGGTTATTGAGAAGAAGCAGTACCAGGACATGACGTAGATCGACCAGTTGGCACAGACTCTCAGTGACCTGAAGACCCAGATCATGTGTCTCTAGGTGGCACAGATGGCTTCTCAGCCCCATCTCAGGTCACGAGTTGATCCTAGCAGCAACTGCTCTTCCCAGCCACCTGCCCAATACCGCCAGGTCCACTAGATTCAGGCAGAGCCGGTTCAGCCATTGCAACAGCACTACTCTCAGACACCACCATCTCATGACACTCATATGGTGGTGTACCACCAGGAGCAGCCCCTGACAGTTCTTTCCTCGTTCCCTTACGAGTAGGAGCCGTTGATGGAAGTCAACGGGATTTGGTATGACCGAAAGCAGCTCGGGATCAGCCGAGATCATCCCGGATTCAGGTGGTCCATCGGAGGCACCTCATCCCAGCAACATCCTCCAGCTAGGAGTGGATAGTTCAGCCAGCAGCAGCAGCAACCCCATCACTCCCAGCCACAACAGCATTACCAATCGGGTCCTCGTCCCTACCATCAGGGACAACATTGGAGGCAGCAGTAGCATCCTCAACAGTATTCACTGCCTCCCTCTCACCAGTACCAGAGCCAACCTCAATTCCAGCGAGGCAACCCGTCCGGTTCTCATGGGCCAGCCTATGAGAACCCAGTTCTTGATGATCTAGCCCGCCTACTCGCAGACCAGCAGGTATCTTTCAAGCGGGAGATAGACGAGTTCAGGCATTAGTTGAGGGAGATCATTAAGGGTAAAGCCGCCATACACGCTCAGATAGAGCCCAATCCGAACAACCTCAAGAGGAAGTTTGAGAAGGTACAGTTTATAGAGACCGCCACTCCTAGTGAGTCATTGGGTGATATTTCTTCATACATATTTGATGAAAATTTTGTGTCACTTAGGAGAGGTACGATGCCAGCTAGCGGTGCCTCATCTGAGCGACGACCACATGATGATCCAGAAGCGACAAACGAGGAGGATAGTGGTGTTGATGTCACAGATGATGTTGATGATGGTGGTGCTGAAGCAACCACGAATGATGATCCAGTCGATGGTACTGAGGCTGTCGTTTCTCAGATGCAGTTGGTGGTACTGACACCACCATTATTGTTGATGCTGAGCCAAAGCACGGTAGTGATGCCGTGAAGACTTACACCGTAGTTGGTACTGATGCCACCGTTTCTATTCCAGTTGTATTTCCATCTGTTGTATCTTAGGACTATTCCAAAAAGACCAAAAAAATAATAAAGGAAAGGTTTCTTTATCTACTGCGAGTCCATCTATGTTGCATGATGATCCTTGTATGAGCGCTATTCCTTCACAGTAGTAGGAACCTTTTCCTGGACTTCTATATGAGGAGGGTCTAGATATCCCCTTCCCTCAAGCACTCCGCTTGGCGAAGGAGAATAAAAAGAAAATCCTAAAAAGACCCAGAAGTTAGACTTCAACCAGCAGATGATAGAAAGATTTCATATTCAACAAATTCTACAGGAGGCACTTGAGCACATCCCTCTCTTCCAAAAGAATCTGAGAGAGAAGACCACCATCCGCAGGAAGAGAAGGAACCATCATATCGAAATCCATGTGCTCACTCATGCAACATGCTTCGCGATCCAGAACTGTTTGCCATCCAAGAGGCCAGATGCAAGCACACCTTATGTCAGATGTCACAATCATGAGCAGCGGATCAATTGTACTCTACTAGACAGTGGCTCTTCCATCATCCTTCTTCCGGCAGCCTTACTCGACCGATTCGAGTTCGGCCCTCTTATACAGAGCAGGACAGTCCTTCAGTTTGCTGATCGATCTGTCAAGAGGCCGAAGGGGTTGTTGAAGGACGTGGTCGCCACAATTCAGGGCCTGAAATTCTCCTTGGACTTCGTTGTGTTGGACATGGAGATCCCTGAGTCTATGACAGATACCCCCATCATTCTAGGATGACCATTCTTGGCTACAACCAAGGTGGTGTCTGACCATGATAGTGGGAAGGTGTAATTTTGCGTCGAGGGCAAGATAAAATAGAGACGATCGACGAGACCAGAGCACGAGATTTAGCTTTCTCAGAGCAGTTCAGTGATGCATCACAGATGATAGAGGCGGTGTGAGATGTCCACCAGGAGTTTGATTTTGTAATCACTGATGATCAAGCCATTTGGTCTGATACCGTTTTACGAACCCTTGTCTCACCTTCAAATACCACAGAGTTACATCTTCCAGCAGATGAGAGTTCGGAGAGCACATTCCTGGCAGAGGACACTTTCGAGGTTGATGACCACGTTCAGAATAACAAGGCAGAGTACATTTCTTGTGATTCCGATTCAGATCCCTCAGATTCAGACACAAACTGGAATGATTTCGATGACTATTTGCCTTGTCTGATTTCCACAGAGCCGACTGCTACAGTGGAGATCGAGCCAGCACCGAGTACAGATACACCAGTAGGGACATATTCACTAGATATTCATGATTAGCGAGGGTTCTCACATTCAGATCTCGTTGCATTCACTTAGACATTCCAGAAGCCAGATTTGCCAGCTCTCAGTTGCTCAGAATTGAAGCCTTTGTTGTAGTCGCTGAAGTATAGATTCCTTGCGGGTGAGCATGAGATGTACCTAGTCATTATCTCAGCAGACTTGACTGGAGAGCAAGAATCTCATTTGATGGAGGTTATTGAAAGGAACCACAAGGTGATAGGATGGAGTGTAGCTGATCTCCAGGGGAGAAGTCTGGCCCTGTGCTCTTAACATATCTATCTCGAATAGGACGCTAATCCATCGTGTGAGTTCCAGCGACGACTGAACCCGATTCTTCGAGAAGTGGTCATGAAAAAGGTATCAAAATGGTGGAGCGCCGATTTTATCTACCCCATCTCCGACTTCAAGTGGGTTAGTCCATTTCACGTGGTGCCCCAGAAGACGGGCATCACTATAGTTGTGAGTGAGTCTGGAGAGGAGATCGTTACCCAGGTACCCATTTCTTGGAGGGTATGTGTGGACTACAGACAACTAAATCAGGCCACCAAGAAGGATCATTTCCTGCTGCCTTTTATTGATCAAATTATTGAGAGGCTAGATGGGAAGAGTCACTATTGTTTCCTTGATGGGTACTCCGGTTATAATTAGGTGTCCATATCGCTCGAAGACCAGGACAAAATGACATTCACCTATCCGTTTGGGACTTATGCTTTCAGACGAATGCACTCTAGTCTATGTAGTGCTCCGAAGACAATCCGAAGGTGCATTTTGTCCATCTTCTCGGACACGATGGGTGATTTCTTAGAGGTCTTCATGGATGATTTCTCAGTCTATGGTGACGGTTTGATGCTTGTCTTGATTGCCTAGATCCAGTGCTATAGCGCTGCATAGAGGTGCATCTTGTTTTATCTTGGGAGAAGAGTCACTTCATGGTAACTCAAGGGACGGTGCTTGATCATATCATCTTCAACATGGGTATGGAGGTTGATCCGGCCAAGGTAAATATCATCAGGAAACTTAATCCACCGTCCAACCTGCAGGAGTTGCAGTCTTTTTTGGGGCATGTCAATTTCTACCAACATTTTATTCAGGACTTCAGCAGGATTGCCTGACCACTCACTGATCTGTTGACGAAAGACACCAAGTTCATTGTAGATGATAAGTGTCTTGTGTCTTTTGAGACTCTCAAGAATCTATTTGTTGAGGCTCCTGTCCTTCAACCGTCTGATTGGTCTCTCCCATTCGAGATCATGACGGATGCTTCCAATTTTGCCATAGGGTTGTGCTTGGACAGAGGAGGGATGGATTACCATTTTCCATTCACTACATTAGCCATACATTGGATGCTGCTCAGCGGAATTATACAGTCACAGAGAAAAGATGCTAGCCGTAGTATTTGCCTTGGATAAGTTCAGATCGTATATTCTTGGATCCAGAGTGACTATCTATACTGATCATACCGCCATCCGGTGCCTCATGGCAAAGAAGTACGCCAAAGCAAGATTGACTAGATGGATCCTTCCACTCCAGGAGTTTGATATTAAGATTAAGAATAAACCTGGAGTCAAGAATGTGGTGGCGGATCATCTCTCCCGATTAAAAATCTTGAGGAATCTGAGCAGATTGAGCCTATCACAGAGACCATCCAAGATGAGGTGATCCTTGCTATCGCCTCGCTCCCATGGTATGTCGACATTGTGAACTATCTTGTCGCCATGAAAGTTCCACATGGTTGGCCCAGGCAGCGACTTGAGATCTTCCTTGCGAAGGCCAAGTCATACCATTGTCCCATCATTTATCAGAAGGAGGGGATAGTGTTTGGCATGAGTGCATTCCTCGAGAGGAGCACCATAGAATCCTAACTTACTACCACAAGCTTGAGGCAGGAGGGCATCATTCTGGGAGGAGAACAACACAGAAAGTACTCCAATCCGGCCTATGGTGGCCTGGTGAATTCGTGAAGAGGTGTACTGACTATCTAAGGATGGGCACTTGTGGACAACGTGGCATGATGTCGATATAGCTCATTCACTTCTGTGAGGTTTTTAACGCATGGGGTATCGATTTCATGGGTCCATTCCCTAAGAGTCAGGGATTTGAGTACATTCTGTTGGATGTTTACTATGTGAGTCATTGGGTTGAGTCCATTCCCGCCCGAACCACAGATGCTAATACTGTTTACCGATTTTTGAGGAAGAATATCATTTCACGGTTTGGGGTGCCTAGAGTATTGATATTTGACGGGAGGTCTCATTTTATCAATGACAAGGTAAAGGCCCCTTGCTAATGAGTTCAGCATAGACCATCGAGTTGCCACTCCTTATAACCCTTAGACCAATGGTCTTGATGAAGTATCGAACAGGGAGATCAAGATGATACTACACAAGGTAGTCCGCCCAGACCGAAAGGATTGGTCACAGCTTTTGGACTCTGTCTTGTAGACATATCGGACTTCCTTCAAGACACCTTTGGGTACATCTCCCTTTCATCTCGTTTATGGCAAGCCATGCCATTTACCTGTAGAGATAAAGCACAAGTCACTTTCGGTTGTCACTGAGATATTATTGGATCCAAAGAGTATAGGAGATTAGAGGAAGGTAGAATTGGCAACCCTGGAGGAGCTTAGAGATACAGCATTTTCGAGCAGCCTACAATATAAGGAGCGAGTGAAGATATGGCATGATCAGCCATAAGCAGTTTGAGCCGAACCAAAGAGTATGGTTATTTGATGCCAGGCTGAGATTATTTCCAGGGAAGTTACAGAGCAAGTGGAAGGGACCATACTTGGTCCGAAAGGTGCATGACAATGGTAGTATTAATATATCTGAGATGTCACCGAAGTCCACCTTTTGAGTTAATGATCAGCGCCTGAAGTCATATCTAGATCATGATCCGCTGACCGTTGACGTCGCCCCTATTCATTTTGCATGAGATGTGCTCTTTGACTCACATCATTTGCATCTCATGCCCGATTACCACTTTCTTCCTCCCTTGTATAGATCCAGATGTCCATATCATACATTCTTTGTCTAACACGCCATCTGCATCTTATGATTAGGCTATACTTAGGGTGTACTTTACCCTAAGTATAGGTGGTGTAAGATTTTTTATTACTCGTTTGATTCTTTTACCTCTGTTTTGATGCCTATACTTAGGGATATTTTACCCTAAGTATAGGGGAGGTAGTCCATGTACATTCTAACCCTCGGTTTTTCCCTTGTGTACAGACTGCTATACTTAGGATTACTTGATCCTAAGTATAGGGGGAATTGCCGACTTCTATTGATTTATTCTTTCAGTCGTCATTGTAGTATAGTCTTTCTTTTCACTGCCTTATACTAAGCACGAGTTATGTCTTCTTCATCGATATTGACCACTGTGAGGACATTGTTCGAGCTAAGTATAGGGGGTGGTCGTATATATTGTATATATACTTTAGCCATAACTCATACTTTGAGTATGTGTTAACAAATAAAAATGACTAAAAATAATAAACCTAAAAATCATAAAAATTTTAAAAATTTTCCTTTACATAAAATTCTTTCCTGCACATACATGTTTGTAAATAGATATTTGTAAAAACTATTTTTGGATAAATATTTGTAAAAATGTTTCGCTTGTGAAAAGTTTGTAAATATTTGTATATAGTACAAAATTTTTGAAAATTGTTTGAAAAATTAAAGTTTGCAAAAATCCATGTGTAAATGTTTGTAAATAATTTGCAAAACTTCTGCACTCATGCATGCATGCATTCAAACATTTTCAAAAATTCTGCACAGATTTTCAAAAATTTTGCACATATTTTTAAAAATTTGCATATTTGGAAACTTGCATAAAAAGAGTTTTGTATATATTTGTATATTCTTCTTAATCATAGTTGACATTTAAATTAGTCTAGAATTAAATTGGAAAATGGAGATTGGTTAAGACCTTAATCCACCTAATTCTCAAAGGAACCTTATAGGATTTGGGGTTAAGACTTTTCAGGTCCATTAATGACTTAATTCGTTGAATCCACTAGGCTATGTTCACATGTCATCTGATGAATCCATGATTCATTAACTTTTCTGTCGTATTTTGTCTTAAAACCCTTAACAAATACATATAAATACTCACTAATTCTCATACTTTAACAAAACTCCATTCATGTGTAAATATTCACTTTTAACCATTAAACTCATGTAAATAAATAAAGAATCAGAAAAGAAAGACAAAGGCATATGAAATATATGTATATATATGCAATATGACTTAAAATATAAATATAGTTGTAAGATATATTTATAGCCTAGCCCCCGAGACCAAGTCAGCCTGGATTGGTCGACAAACCAGTAAGTAGGGGGAGATAAGGAAAGAAAACCAAATAAAAATAATATAACACATGTATCTACACCTTTCAATATTTATTAAATAAATACAAAACTTCAAAGAATTTTAACTATTTCATACTAACATATTTTTCACCAAGCTCTTCTCTTAATTATTCATAAAAATGTAAATAAAAATATAAAAATAAGTTAAAAATACTACTCTGTATATATGCCAAGAAATCCAGCTTACAAATTGTCAAAATCTCAACTTCCGAACATCATAACTTCCTCATACGAACTCCAATTTCACTCTACTCACCTTTAAAGTTCATAAAATAATATTCTCTAATTAATAAAGGTGGTTTCATTGAATTCGGAGTCTGTTTGCAAAAAGTCGGTTTTGGGACCAAAAGACAAAGGGGTTTCTGGGCTATCTATTTTATGTAACACACACTATTTATTATTTTCTTAATTTTATAATTTTTAAATTATTTCATGATCTTGTAATTTCACCATAAATTATTTCATAATTTTTGGAGACTATTTATTATTTTTATAAAGTCAAATACCCTAAAATATAGGTATAATTGACCTATATAGATACTTACTCTATTTATTAAAATATGTAAATTAATTCATAAAAATCCATAAAAATTCGTACAAGTCTTATTTAATACCTTAATAATTAATAAAATATAAAATTAATTTTTGCTTAATTATTTATTAAATTAAAAATTCAAAACCTATTTATAAATACATATTTATTAATATAATATTTATATTTTAAATAACATTTATTATTTACAAAACGTATTTATACCATAAATTAGAAAATTAATTTATTTACATTTCTTGTGTTTATAGTTATTTAAAGTAAGCTTATCTATTATTTATTATATATTTTATAAAGTAATTTAGCATCTGGACCAACCAGGTGCTGACACTTGTCATCTCCTGGGTTGTCTTCCTCAAGAAGACGTTCAGCCAGAACTGCTCGACTGGCCAACTTCCTTCATTTTTCCCGCGCCCTTCTTGAAGCTTCTGATCCATCTAGACCCTCCGTCCCCTTCTCCTAACAACCACCTCCATCGCCAACCCTTCATCCAACCTTGGAGCCCAAGCTACTCTCCTATATAAGGGCTCCAAGTCGCCATAGCCGAACAGAACTCACTCCAACTACCCAGGAACCCAAGTTCCAGTAACCGAACCCCTTACTTCCAAGCAGCATTCCATCCAATCGACGACGGTGACAGCGCCAAGGAGGAGGTCGCGAGGAAGAAGGACGACGGAGGAGGAGTCCCAAGGCGGAGCAAAGCCTTGAATCGTCGCCTCGTGCTGCGTGAAGCTCCGAGAAGACCGCTCGTCGAGCTAGTATCAGGAAGTCATACACCTCCAGTTCCTAGGTCAGTTCCTTCACCTTTTGCGATTTTATTTCTCAATCTCTGAGCCACGATTAGCGTGGCCAATCCATGCTTTAGATAGGTTAATCATCCATCTAATCCGCACAAACAAAAACCTTCTCGATTTATGTTTTAACTCGGTTCAAATCGATTTCAAACCATCACCCTTTTCACGCATTCTGGTTGTTGCTGGAGCTTAAGTTGTATTTTTCACCATCTTTGGAATTTGATCTCTTAATCTCTCGGCCGATTCAACAAGAATCGAGCATATATTCGTATTCATTGCAGATCAAGGAGCATCGCGAGTCATTTGCATCGGTCTTTGAGCCTTCGTTCATTGCCGATCTTCTTCTCCAAAGTTGGACCTCCGTGCAGCTCAGTCACCAGGTGGTCGAGACCACCATCTTCTTCAACCCGTAGCCGCCGCTCGGAGCACCGCCACAGCCTACCCTACCGCGGGCGAGCTCGAGGGGTGGAGGAGCCACCCCTCTGGCCCCGCCGGAGCGCCAGATTCGTCGGAGGAAGGCGACGATAATTCAGAGAAGAAGGCGCGTCCGTCAGCCGTTCAACAGATTCAAGAACAGAGGAAGTACAGGCTTCTGACACGTGGCGCGCCCGTAGCCTTCAGATCGCGCGCGGAACGTCTTGATCTTGGTCGTTAAATGCGAACCGGTGGAAACTTTGCAACATAGACCCAGCCGTCTTCCAGAATTGCAATCCGCCCCCTAGCTTTTAAATATTTGCGTTTAGATCCCTCCGCAGGGACCTAAATGTAAATAGTCTTGTACTTTTTTTTCAAAACAGTCCTCCAGGACCAAATTGAGAACATTTTTAAATAGTTTTCTTACGCTTATGCCCCTGGGTTGTAGGGGTTGTATCTTGTTCTTGTGACCTCAGATCTCGACGATTCATTGAGGGTAGTTACACAACTACCCCAGCTACTTAGTATAAAGTTTTCGCGGCTTTTTGATGAGTTTTTGACGTGTTTTGATTTTCTCAAAAACCGCTCCGTTTTGTTTTGTTTTCTTGTGTAGTTCGAGTACGTGGCTCGAACCTCGTTCACCCTTACTATATAATATCACCTATATTCTATTCACCTACTATATAATAAATAAATCTTTCGAAAAATATCCTTTTTGAAAATTAAATAAAAATTTGAAAAGAATAAAATCAAATAAAAATAATAAAACTAAAATTCACTAAAAAAATGTTCTGACTTAGAGAAGAGTTAAAATAAAATTACGAATAGGAAGATCTAGGGAATATATTCTGCCTCCTTGAGTTCGACCCAAGAACACTTGCCTGGTTAAATATTAGTGAACGGTTTTCCGATAGAAAACCGTATTTGTTTGATAGGTCTAAAAATCGAATTTTTTATTTCGCGGTTTTCTGCTACAACCGACAATTTACTTTCTTCTTTAAAAAGTGAAAGCCACGAAACTCGATCTTTAGACACTTAACAAAATGGCGCCGTTGCCGAGGAGGCGTTAGATTCCTTGGATTTTTTTCATTTTTCGTGATTTTATTCTTTCTCTTCTCTTTGTTTTGTTTTTCGTACGGTTTCGTACGGCTTTTTCGTGCTTTATTTTCTGAGTTTCTTTTTGGTTTCTTTACGGCTTTCTCGACTTTCTCAATCAATTCTTTTGTGCTAATCATCTTTGCAGGGCCTGCAGGATCAACCGGCTACTTCGGAAGCCGAGTCAGTTGAAAGGGCAGAGGTCGACTTCTTCTTCACGAGTCGACTGCAGATGAGCAAAGACTTAGTATCCTTTTACTTGTAAAAGAGAGAGAGAAAGGGAGAGAGTTGTACTTAGTAATAAAACATTCATTTTTTTTAGGGGCTTGATTCATCGGATACCGTGTATCCGGTGCATCAGGGCACCCACCGCGGCTTTTTCATCGCTTATCGGTTTTCCGCGGTTTTCTAGATGATTGTTTAGGTTTTTACTCTATCTGCTTGTGCCACGTAGCTAGTTTTAGGACTTGCAACCTAGGTCTTGCTCTAGGGTTTTTAACAAAAAGACAAAAATAGACGTTGTTTGAAAATATCATAAAAATCGTAAAACTAAAATCGGGACTGCTAAAATATCTGATCCAAAAACCGTAAATCAATTCAATTGATTTGGGGAGAGTAACCCCCGCATATTTCTCAGAGTGCACGAGCTTGAGAGCCGACACTTAAGGATAGAGACAAAACCCCGTATTTCTTGCGGGATACTACTGGGTCCATACACCTGATCACTGTTCCTCAGTGGGTAAGCTCGGGTAGCCGGAAACGGTCCGGGTTTACTTAGCAGAGTGGGAGGTTTAGAGGACACTGCGCAAGGCTCCGTCCTCAAATAACACGGGTAGCCGGAAACGGTCCGTACTTACTCCCATACTGGCTGAGTGCGAGTGGTCTCGCGTAAGGATTCGGGCCAGTGTCTTGGAGAAACTATCGGTCACCTATTGGCTTGCGCAGCCCGCGTAACCGCAACGATTGCTAATCACAACCCTAAAACCGAAAAGATAAAAAGGCCGAACTCTTACGGTCTTCATCAGGGTTGAGTTGGTGAAAACGGGGTTTGCTTTGTGTTTGTTTGCGGGGCGTGAGTTTCGCGGCTTTCGCATTCCTTCTTCAGTTGAATCGTACACGTGCTCTCCCAATCTTCTCTTGACATCGAAGATGACGTCTTGACGGTTTTTCGGCTCAGACTCTGTGAGCTTTCGACCATCCACCGTCGAGTGTATGTCTTCACAGGCTCGAGATGACCCTCTTCCCGAGCTGGTCCCATCCGATCTCGAGGCAAGTCAGACCCAAACTCCCTCGCCTCCTGGCCAGATCATTGAGGCAGACTTTCGCCTCAATACAGAATCTAGATCTCCTGAATATTTCTCGATGAGTTCTTACGAGAGTTTCTATTTTACAGACGATCAGATGGCTCGTGGGAAAGCATCAGCAGCAGACGAGAGGCCATCAGCTGAGGATCATCAGGAGGGAAGAGCAGAGCTGAACGGAGATGTCACGACAGGTATTCTCGATACATTACAGCAGATGAATCTACAGATTCGAGAACAGTATAGAGTTCAGACCGAACTGCAGGCTGAGTTAGTCGCACTGAGAGTAGGGGCCGGGAACCATTTACCGCCTGCGGTTCCCGTTACTTTACGGGACGAGTATGACCCGGGCGCTCGAACGCTCCACCACTGGATTCAGCTACCGCCGAATCAAGGGCCATACGAACTCCGACCGTCCTTCATCTCTTTGCTTCCCAAGTACTATGGGAATGCCGCAGAGGAGCCGTTTACATTTTTGCAGCAGTTTGAGATGATCTGCGGAACGGCTTGCTATCCAGGAGTAACGCAGGAAGCCGTGCACCTCAAAGCCTTCCCTTTTGCCTTAGCTGATAAGGCCCTTTATTGGCTGAGCCATCTGGGAAGAGAAATCTCCACGTGGGACGAACTGAAGTCCACCTTCCTGCGCAAATATTTTCCTCTAGGAAGGACGAACATGATGAGGAGTCAGATCTCCAACTTTACGCAATTGCCGAATGAATCATTCCATGAGGCATGAGATCGATTCAAGGACCTGACGGAGAGATGCCCGCATCATGAGATACCAATGAAGGTGCTAGTGCAAAATTATTTCGGAGGACTCCAGCCGGAAGTTCAGGGGCTCGTGAGTGCCGCATGTGGAGGCAGTTATTTGAACAAGGACGCCGAGTCAGTCTGGGCCATCTTCGAAGGGATGGCCGAGAACTCGAGAGTTGTAGACTCTACTCAGGCATTTCAGAAAGCCCCGCAGCCACCACATCACCGAGAGCATCACAAGGTGGCGAATATATCAGATTCTGAATCCAACACCAACATGGGCTTTATTAGCGAGAAGTTGACGTTGGTGGACGTGATTCGCAAGCAGGTCCAAGACCTACAGCCGCTGCGAGAGTTGGAGAAACTCTCATCTCTACCTCAGCAGCTGAGTGATCTTTCGAAGAAGGTCTCTGATCTTCAGCTCCAGTACCAGCAGAGCCAGACTTCTTCACAGCCAGCACGGAGGATCGCACCCGCTCCACCCACCCGTCAGATACACTATGTCCAGAGCGAGCCTGAGATTCCGCAGATTGATTGGCATGAGGATCAGTCTCATGTCAATGCCGGCCAGATCATCAGCACCGCAGAGATGGAGGTGGAGCCGCAAGCCACTTTCGAGATCAACGGAATTTGGTATACTCCGATGCAGCAGTCAAGTATGCCGAATCATCAGCAGCAGCAGCCGTACGGTCATCCGCAGCATGGACGTCCGCAATTCCAGCACCGCCAGAGCTTCACGCCGCAGCAGTCTCATCCGAACGTCTACCATCAGAGACCGCAGCTTTCTTATCAGCACCCTGTCCAGTTTTCACCGAACTATTCTTTTCAGCAGCCACAGCAATCTTCTTCTACACCGCAGCGCTATTCCCAGCCTTCCACCTCTCAGCACTTCACGCCAAGGCAGGAGAAAGGAGCAAGCCAAGGCCACCACACCGAATCAGAGATGTCGTCACAGGCCCAGGCGCTCAACCAGATCATGGATATGCTCAGTACGCTCCACATCGCGCACAAGACAGAGATGGAGCAGGTTAACCGTCGTCTGGACGAGTTAACCGTGCCGAAGACCACTCTTCTAGCCCAGCCTCAGATGAATCCGAACAACAAGAGGAGGCATCCAGATCAGGTAGATCCTACAGGTAAGATCTCGTTTCCTGAATTTTTGTCTAACTTCATTCGTCTCAGGAGCGGTAGATCACCGCAAACACCTACTGGAAAGGAGGAGAGGGTATCAGAGGAGCATGAGCATGATCCTAATACCAAGGAGGAAAATCCGCAAGAGGATGAGGAAGCAGAATCAAGAGACGGGAGCAATGCCAACAGTTCAGATATGGATACTGGCGACTCAGACGATGATATCATGCCAGATCAGGCAGAGACCCCAGACAAAAACATTTCTTCCCCTGTTTTAGAGAGTTTTGTAAATAATTCTGAGACTCTCGATGTACAAGCTGATTCCAATGAGTTGAATAAAAGTTCTGATTTTCTGACTCCTGACTTTATTCCTTTTCCCAATGCTTTGTTTGGAAAAGGAAAGAAAAAGACCAAAAATAATCATGAATCTCCATAGATTGAAAAGTTACTCAAAGATCACATCTTTCTGAAGATCCCTCTCCATGATGCCTTAGATCAATTTCCTACGCTTAAGAATCAATTGAAAAACAGATGCACCACACGTAGGAAAAAGAGATCCTGAACAGAAAAGCATGTATTGACTAAGGCAACATCCTGTGCGATACAGAATAAGCTTCCAAAGAAGAAGAAAGATTCAGGTGCACATTATGTCAGATGCGAGATCGCAAAAGCCGAATTCGATCGCACTCTATTAGATAACGGTTCCTCGATCAATCTAATACCCGCTTCCTTACTCGAGAAGCTCGAGTTAGGTCCTCTTTACAATCACGCGTGATCCTTCAGTTTGCTGATAGATCTGTAAAGAGACCTAAGGGTATACTTAGGAACGTTATCGTAACCGTGCAGGGACTGCAATTTCCAGTAGACTTTACGGTCTTAGATATGAATTGCCCTGCACAGTTACACCTTACCCCGATCATTCTCGAGAGACCTTTTCTAGAGACCGCAAAGGCTCTCTTCGATTATGATACAGGGAAGGTATCTTTTCACGCCGAGGGCGAAAAGGTACATATAGAGATGGCGAGAGAATCAAACACCTTCAGTGATGCATCTTCAGATTTTCTGAGTTCTTTAGCCTCCTGCGATTACATGGATGAGGTCCGTCTTGACGACCTCGAAAGATATCAGGTAGAGACCCAAGAGTGTTTGACAGAGGACGGGTCCGAGACTTTAGGAGGTAACTCTTCTGATGGGACTTTATATTTTAGTATGGATGATGATGAGCAAAGGGATCAGACTTTTGACGAAATTAATGCAGATCTTTTAGATTCAGAGACTCTACACAATTCCCCCATCTCAGATGAATCAGAATTCTATCTAGCTGACTTATTCTCTTCTGATCATTCTGAGGAGTCGGATGATGTCTTGAACATCTTCTGTAGTCCGACTTTAGAGCACATCGAGATGGTGAATAATCAAAATGCAGACACATCACCTACCGACACAGATCCCCATGCAGATATAGATGATGTTTCAGCAGATCCAGATACTACCTTGCCAGAACTCAAGACTTTGCCACCAAACATGAAATATGCTTTCCTTGCGGGTCCACATCAACAGTTTCCGGTCATTATCAGTTCAACTTTGACCGATGATCAAGAATCTCGTCTGATGGAGATTCTAGAAAGAAACCGCAAGGCTATTGGGTGGACTATATCCGATCTCCGTGGGATTAATCCTGCTTTGTGTTCACATCATATCTATCTCGATCATGACAGCAAACCCTCCAGAGAGTTTCAGCGTAGGCTGAATCCGATTTTACGAGAAGTTGTCAAGAAAGAGATCACGAAATGGTGTGATGCAGGGTTCATTTATCCTATCTCCAACTCCGAATGGGTTAGCCCATTACATGTTGTCCCGAAGAAGTCGGGAATTCAAATGGTGAAAAACGAGACTGGAGAGGAGATTCCAAAGAGAGTAACCACGTCGTGGCGAGTATGTGTTGATTACAGAAAGCTTAATACCGCGACGAAGAAGGACAACTTCCCTTTGCCTTTCATAGACCAGGTCATCGAACGGTTGGCAGGGAAGGGGTACTTCTGTTTCCTTGACGGTTACTCCGGATACAACCAGGTATCAATTGCTCCGGAAGACCAGGAGAAAACCACCTTCACTTGTCCGTTTGGCACGTATGCCTTTAGACGGATGCCCTTTGGATTGTGCAACGCTCCCGCGACCTTCCAGAGGTGCATGCTTGCTATTTTTGCGGACATGGTCGGTGATTTTCTAGAGGTTTTTATGGATGATTTTTCGGTCTATGGTGAGTCCTTTGACGATTGTTTAGCGCACCTAAACCAGGTTCTGAAGAAGTGTTGTGAGGTAGATCTCGTTCTGTCCTGGGAAAAGAGCCATTTTATGGTTACTCACGGGATCGTGTTGGGGCACGTCATCTCCCAGCGAGGTATGGAGGTTGACCTTGCCAAGGTGGACGT